>VYXC01002599.1:199640-223972 GCA_013397175.1 Platysteira castanea | reverse complement strand
TTGCATAATCCTCATTTTCATTACCAGCTTCTAAAAATATATATTTTATATATAATGTATATTTATATAATATATAATATAATAAAATATATTTTCATTATCAAGAAATGAAATAATGTATTCGCATGAAACTAGGAAAACCATGTATTTATTCAGGAGTAAGACTAGATTAAGACTAACACTGAGGTTCTGTGCTAAAGTTTTGTGTTTAAGAGAGACTGTGATGCTACAAAACCAAGAGGATTCAGTGATATAATTAAAAATAAAAGATATCCTCTGAGTCCTTTTCCCTGTTGTCATGGGCAGTAATGTGATATAATCCACCCAGGTGGGCTCTGCACACTGCCAGAGCTCCAGGTCTGCCTTTGGACAATTGGAAACATGAGTTCCCAAGAATCCCTGGAAATGCTCTCTGAATACACCAAAGATGTCATCTCTGTGAATTCATCATGGGCTGGTATAGCTCGGGCTTTTTGTTGATATTCAGAACCGTTTATCTTCATTAATTCATTCACAGACAATTCTACTGCATCTATGAAAAATCAAAGGTTTGTATGAAATACTAAGGGGAACGGGGAAAAGGAAGAAAAGGAAACTCAGCAAATCAGAACCTTCTGGGGTTATGTTCTTCTCTCTGGTCCTGATTAAAACCTACCACTTAAAACTTTACCCCATTTTTCAAATATGTTTAATCTGAGACACGTTTGAGTTATTTGTGTGCATCACTCTTCTCAGAATATTAAAACTGTACTGAGCATGTAAACACTACTAATATCCATTTTTGTAAATATGCTTCCATTAGTATTAAATATGTAAATACACTTAAATGTTTAGGGCTCTTTTTTTTTTTTTTTTGTCTTTTATTTTTCTGGACCCACTGGATCACTTTATTTACTTCTAAGGGATCTATGTTTCATATTTTACCTTGCATCTCCTCTTGGAATAATGTCCTGTTCCTTTTTCAATAAAGGAAAAAGAAGCCTTGGCAAAATATTAACAGGAGTTGTGAAGGTGCCCCTGGTGGGGATGGGCCTTGGGAGTGGAAGCATGGTCGGGTTACCCGGGGTTTCCAAGCTCCCTGATGCTATTGTGTCTAAATCCTGTTCCTCATTGGTCTTTTCAAATGTAACTCCGCCCAGAGAATCCTGTACTTAAGGGGGCGTTCACATGATTTGGGGAGTTGCTGTAGTCAGTCTGTGCCAGGCCCAGCCATGAGGCTGTGAGAAAATAAAGAGCATTTATGAACATCTATCAAGATTATTGTTCCTGATTCTTTCCACGGGCCAAAGCTGTCTGCCAGGGAAGGTCGCAGGAACCCCACTGCAACAAGGAGTATTCAAATTTCCTTCACAAAATGTGCAAGAAGAGCTAACTTTATAAAATTAAGCATGTGCTGTGTCTCATCAGCATCCCCCAGCTGAACAGAACATATCCAATTTGTCTTCTTTTTAAAGTTTTATTTTAGCAGCTTCTTTTAATAAGCATCTCCTGAGTATTAAAAGGCCAGTGCTACATGGGGCTACCAACCAGTCCTTACTTCTTTTACTTCACTGCTTTGCTGTGAATTACATAAGTCACATTTTCTGTTAATCACATAATTGACAACTGCCTTTTTTTCAAAAGCACCCTATTCCAAATTAGACTCCTATTGTGTAAAAACATAAACAATCTGTCTCATTCACTAAGAGTAGACTGGGATGTGACTCAAAAAATAGAATTTTTAATTTTTTTCCCCCTCACCCTAGAAATTGGGGGAGTTTAATATATTTGCTTTTTGGACCAAGTTGGGCATACATCCCAGGTTGCGATGTTCTCTGGACTCCCTTAGCTGTCTATTATTATCTCACTTCTGAGTCTAGCCCAGCAATTCTTGCATGGCAGCAAGGATCTCTGATGGCAAAGCAAGAAAATTGGGCAGTGGATTGCAGTCTTTGAATTAGTTGTATAATTTCAGTCTGGAATTTCCCTGCAAGAAAATTGCATGATAATAATCTTCATAAGAAATTTGCAGTTAGAGTCAAAGACTTTAAAAAAAAATCTTTAAGCCACTCAAAATATTCCAGCCTACCTTCTAAAATGCTAAAGGCAGCCTTTGCATGGTAAAGACAGTAGAAGGGGCTTTACTGTTGCAGAGTTAGATGATTTCAGGAGCTGAAATAGGCTTTGGACAGATTGTTAAATCTAATTTATCTTGAACTTTCAGTTAATATTTTCGTTTTTGTGGATTTGAAACTTTCAAGAGTGAAACAGATATATTCCCCTTCTCAGCAGTTTTGAAATTCTTTGCACCAAGAAGTTGTGTATTCTTGTATTTGTTTATGATAAGAAATGTTCACACTATCAAATGTACAAATTTCTCTATCAGAGAAGATCAAACCAACAAATTCTATCGGGACTTTTTATCAAACCAGTTTGAAAATAAACATATCTGAGAAAATCAGTTGGAAATTAGAATTTTATAAGTGAACTGAGCACACTAAAAACGAATAGTGATCATGGAGACAGGAAGAGATGTTCCTCGGTAGACAAAGCTCTCATGAGAATAATGAAAATGTTATAAAAGGCTTGTCAGCAACATACTCTTTGGGCTTTTAAATAAACAAACAAGTTGGAAATTTGTTGAGAAAATGGCATGGACTGAACACCAGGCTTGAAAAAAGAATGGCAAATTGAGAAGTGTGGTACACTTTCCAGCTGCTAAATTTATCACCTTGCAGGATGTCATTAGCACTAAGATGAAAGATGAAATTTCTGATTTGTTCAGGAATACTATTGCTGAAAATTAGATTGTTTGCAGCAGCTCAAAAATTCTTGAGAAATGTGTTTGTTTTCTTCTTGAAATTGGGGAATTTTGAAATTAAAATAGTCTTCACAGAAATGAAGTTTCTGTGGCAACTAGGAAGTTAAAATATGACAAATTTGGCACAAAGACTTACAAGAGTGCAATTGATTCTCTCATATTTGCAGTTAATCTGATACCTGCTATTTGTTCAGGCCCTGACAGAGAAATGTGCCCCCCCATTTCTTTTTGTTCAGCATCTATGTCCTAGATAAGAAGATATAAGATTTTATGCTGTGGATATGATTATAAATTAACTCAAGGGTCATAGGGAAACCTTATTTTAAAACTGCCCTTACTTTGTGGGAAAAATTTGCTTTTCAAGGTTTTGTTGGCTTTTCTTTCTACAAGCTTTGTTTCCCAGTGAATTAATTATTTTTGCAGGGAATATACAGCAGAAATATAAATTAAATAGTTTTAACATTGTACAGTTCTGTGTAAATTGAATGCCTGCCAGATTACTATTCCTTCATGCTCATCTTGCTGTCAAAGGACAGTGTTTACTCTGTTTACCCTTTCAAAATGTTTCCTCTGCTTTCCAAAACCTTCAGGGAGAATGTACGCGCATATTGTTACCTATGCTGCTCACTCCACCCTGCCACAGATAATTCCAAGTGTGGGTGAGTCATCTGCTCACAAACTGCCTTATTGGCACCTTGTAACACCAGGAGCTGGCACAGGAGAGAGCAGCTCTCAGAACAGAGGGAGCACACTGAGGTAAAGATGCTTCTGTCCTACTTATTCTTGTCCTGTACAAAGCTCCACCACAGTGAAAAAGTTTCTAATTGATACATGCAAATTTATGCACCTGCAAACAGGGGATTTGTAAATATACAGACATACATTCCTTTTTTTTCATATTAAATGCTTAAACATTTGATCCTGTATGCATAGGAGACTGAACCTGAGTTTGCTTTTATGTCCAGGGAAGCCAAAGGTCCAAACAGACAGAAACCATAACATTTCAAATCTCAGACTGATTCTTAGACATTATTCAATGTGCAGTCTACTGTAAACATTTCAGTAATGGAAAGAAGCTTGCTTTTGGCAAATCTACTGGGCAGAAAATGAAACAAATTCTTTATTAAGCATTTTTGAAGGATATAGGACAGACTGCTGTTCAGTTGTTAGTACTTGTTCCACCTACCATGCAGTATATAAATGGCATTTCAAAGTACAGATGGAACTGGCTGACACTGTGTGTACAAATCAATACTAGTATTGTCTGGTTTCTTGTTTTTCTTATGATTTCTGTCATCATAGGAATTAAGTACTTCTGGGAAATGTGAGGTATCCATGAATCGTTCTGTGAAAGCTGAGGGCTCTCTCTAGATGCCTGTTTGAGGCATCTACAAACTGAAGGCCTTAGGCTCCTTTCTTGCTGTACAGAGGTGAAACACCACAAAACAAACCTGGTAGGAACCACACAGGAATAAACCATGTAACCCTCCTTTGTCCCATCACTTGAAACGATGCCTAATGATTTTTGCCTCTTTTATATATTCTCTATATTCTTTGTGCATATAGTTGGAGATCTGTAGCATATTATTGCATTTGTAGCTAGTTTTCCCAGTACTTTTCCCTGCCCTGATAGTCAGAAAGCCAAAACACATTCCAAGACCCCTATGCTATCTTGGTTCTCCTTAGAAACCAAAGTTGAAAAACAGCTCTTCAAGACACATTTTCATCAATAAAGTTTAGTCCCATCTGAGGGGGGAGGATTTAGAAGGGGCTTGAATTGTATCACCACTGGTGCTCCTAATTGGTGATTTTTGTCAATTATGCTAATTTGGGCTTTTGTGGACATTTTCCATATCTGCCCCTGGAAACCTCCAGTAAAGATCAACCTTTATATTATGTTCTATATTAGAATTATCTTTAAAGTATTATTCATTTATAGGTTCTTAAGGCATCAGAAAGACCTTTTATTTTGCTGGCATTTTTGCCGTGTGCCATTCCAGTCCCCTCTCAATATTAACAGACAAGAGGGCATCAACTGTTTCCTATTCTGAACTGCAGAGGGAAGGAATCAGGGAGTGACAGCAATACTATCTAACAGTCTGTGTCATCATGTGCTTCTACGTGTCTCAGTCACCTGGTTTTTAAGCATCATCACCAACAGCAGAGCTGACGGTGGAATGAGCATTCTGTCAGTGAACTTTTTGAAGCTTTGCTGGCTCTCCAGATCATCTCATTTATGTAGTTAGGTTCCAAATTTTCTTATGATGTTTCAGAAGTGTGTGTTTCAAAGACAGACCTGTTCTAAAAGAGGATGTTCTCTTGTACCTCAGAGATACAATGCAGAAAGCAAAAATCTGATTCACTAGGTTATTTTAACTGTACTTGGTAGTAACAATCCATTATTATTTCAATTTAAGTAATCTTTACAGATCCATTGACAACTAAAGAATGAGACTTAATGTTAATTTGTCAGGAACAATATCCTTTATCTGAGGACAGACATTTATAGTAGGGGGGAAGCAGGTTCTACTCCATATTCTCTGTTTTTCTGAATCTTGCATAAATTTTGCTATCTTGACTGTATTGGCAAGTGTCCAAGTCCTAATCTAGCAGAAGCAAGTTTTCCATATCTGACCATCAACCCAGGACACACTGATCCTCTGATTGTTTGGATAAGTTTCCAGAACAGGTGTAAGGTACAAGCTCCAAATGAGAAGGAAATTCCTCTTTAGCAGCAGCACCTAGGGTAGGAGGTCCTGGGAACTGCAGGCTTACTGCACCTGAATTGGTGTGAATATTAGTGAATTCAACAGCATTAACTAATAGTAATGCTTGTGATTATATAATTGTAATAATGGTGACATTGCTTTCTTCTCACTGAACAGGAACTGTTTGATGAGAGAGAGATGGTTTCTAGCCTGGCATCCTTCACATTTGAAGAACCAGTAAACACAAATTCTTAACATTTCTGCTTTTTTGGAGGTCCGTCCTGTTTTACATTGCCTAGAGAGAATGGTGAGCCCAAATGCACACTGAAAAAAAAAAACCCCAGTAAATCCATGCTGGTTTTCTCTTAGTTGTGTGGTAGTAGTTAAATGGGTTTCTATTTGGTCACATAGGTGGTGGACTGGCAAGGATGTACAGAGCATAGACACATTGAATATCTGTTTCTGATATCAGGATAAAGCTGTCTGGATAAATATATGCATGGCTGCACAAGATACATAAATTAGAAAAATTATTTAAGAGATTGTAATATGATGATTAACATTCTTTTCCTGAGAATATGTCTTTAGGAGTCCACATTTAGAAATTAGCCTAAAGGAACAAACCAGCTTTCAGATGTGTGTTTAATAAGACTTTGCCAACTATTACCTAATGGGGTTAGTTTTAGTGTAGAGACTTAGGGTTAAATTTAATTTGTTTTCACGTAAGGTTTGGGTAAAGGTAACTTTCTTATAGACTTACTTCTGAGATATGGATATTTCTCTACATGATTTTTCTTCCAAAAATATGATTAAAAACCTTCAACTCATTTTAAACACAAAGGAATGTTGTGTCTGGGAAAACACAATAAAGATGCTCTCACACCTGCCAGGTTCAGCAGAAAGGAGGGGAAAGACCCTTTATTATTTACATATGTCACGCCTTATACATTTCTCAACTGCACAAGGGATTGGAGGACATGTCACTTCCTTCTCAATCCCACCAGAGAAAAAAGATGCTCATCAAAGTTCTCTTATCACAAAAGGAATGAAAAACAGAAAATANCTAATATAGTGCAGTTTAAGGAAATACCTATTTTTGTATTTTCTCTTAGCTTAAAAAATAAGCATTGTTTATGTGTAAATGTTAAAAAACAACACAATCAAAATTATAGTGTGAGCTGCAGGGAAAAAAANTAATTTATTATACTAAACATATTAATATGTCACTCTGGAGTGGCTGTGGAATACACTGATAACCACTATCACCCCTTCCAGCTCACACTCCTTGACTGTGATCACAGATTGGATTTATGTCACTTCCCTGTAGATATTCACCTAAGCACTTTAGCAAAATTAATTCATCTATATTTGTCTCTGTTTTATATATTCTCTCAAAAATGGTTATATAATTGAAATACATAATTTAAATGCGTAAGTTCCAAAGTCATGAGCTTGTACTTCTGTGCATTTAGGAATGTGTCATTAGCTGGGTACTCAAACAGAAAGCAAGAGCCTCTTGTAAGTTGTTTGGCAGTCACAAGTTGGACCAGCTTTTAAATAGTGCATACTGTAGAGCACCATTTATATATACAAAATCTGTTAAGATAAACATTTGAAATGAAAATGTTTAATTGTCTCTTTTATTGTGGCAAATAATTTTCCTGTAATTACAACCATCAGTCTTTCCTCTGCTTCTTTGCCAGGGAAAAAAGGAGGGGAGGGGGAAGAAGCAAGATTTCTGAAAGTATTACTTGTGGATTATTTCGTATTCCTTAAAGGTTTCTTCTTACTTTTCTTCATTTCACAATATTGAAATTTCTTTTACCTTCCATATCAGAGAGTATTTGGAATGCTTGCAGAAAACATCCAGTCTGACATCTGCATCTTTCCCTCTTGTTGACTGTTTGGATAGAGGTAAGCCACCTAAGTGTCTCTTAATTAGGTTCGTTCCCAACAGTTGCTTGAAGTTATTAGAAAAGATCAGATGTTTGCATTATAGAAACCAGTAATAAGTACATGTAGTGCTCTGTATTAGTAAAAAAAATTAGAAAAACATTTTATTCTGAAATTTCCTGTTTTAATGTCAGGAAATACAACAACAACAATAAATTTTATATTAAAAACAATACACAAGACATTTGTCACAGATTTTCCTTGTGGAGTTAGCAGCTTTTTCTCTCTTTCAGCCTTTGTACTCACCCAACCTGCATATTAATCATAATAATATTCAATGTGCTTTTTATTTTACATCAGTCCTAATACTGATGCCTTAGGTTTTAACTTTCATATTTTTCAAATCCTACATTGCCTAGTGTGTAACTCTGAAGTTTCTTGTAGCTTGTCAGCTGCTCTCCTAGGCCAGATAAACACAGATAAACAAAGATAAACAGATAAACAAAGCTTCTCCAAGCTTGCTATTCAAGGACACTCAGATTGCCCTTGGCCCAAAAGGTGTAAACTAGGGCCACTACAGAGGTAGAGAAATTGAAGAAATTACATCATTAGCTAAAGTTTTAATTCCTGATATTGCATATGCTGATATGCAAATGACCCAAACCTATAAAAGTGTGAAGAACTCGTGACTTGTCCTCCATCTTGGGGTCCATTTTGGAAGTAGCCTCTGGCTCCCCAGGGTCTACCTTTGAAGGCCTTTTAAATAAATAACTTCCTTTATTCCCTTATTCCTGTCTAGTCTCTGTTTCTAGATAGCCACTCAAGGCATCAATATCATCAAAGTTATGGTGCTGTAAAAGATTAAGTCTCCAAATATATTGAAAAACGTAGCCCATCTTTGTCAATCTCCTGAGGTATTTTACAGTCAATTTTTTTTGCTTACCTATATGTAAATATTTCAGACTATCAAACGGATGTGCTAAAATATTAATTTCTCATACTGCAAAAAATTTATGCCCCTTCTTATGTTGCAAGTAAATCACTATATATTTATATCCAAGGTGCTGCATTTATTTGTTTTCTAGCAGAAGTTGTTAGGCCTCTCAGAGAACATAACAGTTTTAGTGACTTTACTGTGTACATCTGTAAAGATTGTCCCTAAATGCCTGTTATGAACTGGTTTAAACATAGAAGAGCAAGGGAAACTAAGCTTCTATTACTAAAACAGATCAGATCCAGAAAGGTTCAAAATATACCAAATAATGAGATTAAAACCAAACAAGGTTAGATGTTGGTGCCAAAAATATTGGTATATTTTATTTAATAGTAAAAGAGGCAAAGAGAAAGAAAGAGAAAAGAAAGAAAGAAATAGAAAAAGAGTTGTGCATGGGGGTGGGGGGACAGGAAGAGAGTGACAGGGGTTAGATAGAAACATATCACCCTCCTGAGGGTCCCAATGACATCTCGTGGCTTCCCTCCATCTGGTCTTCTTGGTGGTGAGAGTCCCCCACTGCAGCCACCAAAAAGTACAGAATCCAGTGGAATAATACTTGTTTGGGCCAGGTGGAAACGCCCACGTGTCTCCCCTGGGGAGGGCAGGTTTGACACTGTCCCTTGCAACACTGTGGATCTGTTGCATCATGTTGCAGTGCTCGGGTGCAGGGTCTGGGGACTCCTGTGGGGGGGCCTTTGATGGCCGTGACACCCCCTCTGCTGTCCTTCACGTGGATGTGGCTTTTCCCAGGGTGCAGGGGCCCAGAGCTGGGCTCCTCTGCACAGCAGAGAATGGGTGTTCACTGCCTTGGACCAGGAGCTTTTTCACCATGCACCCAAAACCTCTCCCCCGCACCCTTTGGTGTGAGGCCTGTTCGAGCCTGGCAGCTGATAACCCCGGGGCTGTGGTCTCCACCCCGAAGGTGCTAAGCTTGATCTCTCTGTGAATGTATTCTTCTTGCCCCAGCCCAGACGTGAGTCACTTTCTTATCTTCATCAACAACTAGTGGAGGTCAGAAGGCCTATTCAGGCTATGGTGATCTTCTCTGCAGCTTTTGTAATACAGTCTTACTATAAGAGGCAGAGTTCCTTCATGAAGATGTTTAAGCCATAAATTATACTATTCAGTCTCCGACAATGCCTCACTCTAAATGGGAGCTCACTATCTCAGCTAATTGACATATGGATTGAAAGCTTCAAATAAAGCCTAATATAGTGCAGTTTAAGGAAATACCTATTTTTGTATTTTCTCTTAGCTTAAAAAATAAGCATTGTTTATGTGTAAATGTTAAAAAACAACACAATCAAAATTATAGTGTGAGCTGCAGGGAAAAAAACCCAACAACAAACCAGAAAAATTTAACTTATTTTCAATAAATATAATAAGTACACTTTTCCAATGCAATCCTGAATAAAAAGATAATTAAATATGCCGGTCTATTTCAAAAATTTCATGCACAATTATTTGTATAGAAAATTACATGAATCAGAAAAGATTATTACATTGGTCATGTATTCGTCATATATTTAATGTAAAATAATTTTTGTTGAATTTCATAAACTCATATAGTCTATCAATATTTTAATCATGCTGTTTAGCAGTCCTCCAGTCCTCAAGAATTTTGAATCATCTGCCCCTCTTTTACAACAGCCTTCAAAATTGTAACTTACTGTAGATTTTTTCCTATCTTCAAAGGTTTATGGTACTGTATATGCTATTTGCTACTATTTTTACAATGGATAAAATTGTATTTCTTGGATGAGCATCTTGGAACCAGTAATTTGTCACTGGTTATAAAATATAGAAATACTAATTAGAATAAGTGCTTTCTAGCCTTTACTAGAAAGGGGATCTGGCAGTGGCTGAAATGAAAGACACCGAGAGAAAGAAAATAGAAAAATTGTTTTTCTTCAAATACTTGCCAGATGTTCTTTGACATGATATATGGTAAAGTAATTAAATATATTCCAGAGTAATTTTATTATAATAGATATAATACTCAGAGGCTTATCAGGTTTCTGACACTTCTACCTTAATGAAATTGATCCTTTCAGTCTTTAAATAGAAAGATAAATAAACAGTGGCGAGAGTGGATCTTGATAGTTCTTCATATATGTGTGATATTCTAGCCCTGTTCATATGACTTAGTGAACTCTCATGTCTTTTATTATCATCATCAGGACCCTTGCAAATAAAGAAATGCAGACAAAGCTTAGGAAATCTGATCTGGAACATGAAATCTCATCCAGAACATTCTTATTGATAGACTTAAGGAAGGAGAGATGTAATCCAGAATTCCTGGTTTTGCTGAACATCATGAAGGCATGGCAGTGAACTGCTCTGTGCAGAGAAGCTCTAGACCTTGGGTACAGAGCACCTGAAAGAGTTGGGTTGTACTTTAGAACCTTGAAGAAAGAAAATCCAAGTCAGCAGTTGTGTTGTGCCTCACAGCAAGACCAATATAATGGCTATGACTACTAACAACCCAAAATCCCCCAAGACTGTACAGTATTAATTTGCACAGGGAGTGGTTGCAGCATAAGCATAGACTGTGGATTTTCCAATCACGCAAGGCTATAGTTTAGTAGATTTATTACAATGCCTGCTACCAAACCTCTGATTTCATGGGATTGTGCCCCTCTGTTCCTAGTACATTCATCTCCTCCTGCTTCACAATTGATAATTTTACTTTCCATAGTCTCATATTCAAACTTCATAATTGGGAAATAACCCATCAATTTAAAATTAAATCCATCTGAAAGTACATATTTGCTTTACCTAGAAGGTTTCTATTTCCTCCATTATTTTTGCAGTATTTTATTTATTAGTTCTTGTACATAGTAGGTAATATTTTTTAATATAGAACCATATAAACATACAGTTTTAATCAGCTGTGGCATCTTTTCATACATGTGCTAATACATGTAACGTATAAGAGACAAAATAGTTCAGGCAGTGGACAAACCCCATTATGTTATAGGACAACTGGAAGAAAAATAAGTTTAATGACAGCTATTTTTATCTTCTTTATCCTATATCCCAGTATAATTATTTCTGGACCAGTGTCCTCCTTTTTGCATGCCATCCTTTTTGCATGCCAGCTTCTGTGAAAAGACTGATTTTTTTTCCTTTGCTCTAATGTATCCTTACAATTTGTTTTCCCCACCTTGCATAGCTACATTTTCTCAGTTTCTCACAGAAGTATTTANGCAGGTTTGACACTGTCCCTTGCAACACTGTGGATCTGTTGCATCATGTTGCAGTGCTCGGGTGCAGGGTCTGGGGACTCCTGTGGGGGGGCCTTTGATGGCCGTGACACCCCCTCTGCTGTCCTTCACGTGGATGTGGCTTTTCCCAGGGTGCAGGGGCCCAGAGCTGGGCTCCTCTGCACAGCAGAGAATGGGTGTTCACTGCCTTGGACCAGGAGCTTTTTCACCATGCACCCAAAACCTCTCCCCCGCACCCTTTGGTGTGAGGCCTGTTCGAGCCTGGCAGCTGATAACCCCGGGGCTGTGGTCTCCACCCCGAAGGTGCTAAGCTTGATCTCTCTGTGAATGTATTCTTCTTGCCCCAGCCCAGACGTGAGTCACTTTCTTATCTTCATCAACAACTAGTGGAGGTCAGAAGGCCTATTCAGGCTATGGTGATCTTCTCTGCAGCTTTTGTAATACAGTCTTACTATAAGAGGCAGAGTTCCTTCATGAAGATGTTTAAGCCATAAATTATACTATTCAGTCTCCGACAATGCCTCACTCTAAATGGGAGCTCACTATCTCAGCTAATTGACATATGGATTGAAATCTTCAAATAAATCCTAATATAGTGCAGTTTAAGGAAATACCTATTTTTGTATTTTCTCTTAGCTTAAAAAATAAGCATTGTTTATGTGTAAATGTTAAAAAACAACCCAATCAAAATTATAGTGTGAGCTGCAGGGAAAAAAACCCAACAACAAACCAGAAAAATTTAACTTATTTTCAATAAATATAATAAGTACACTTTTCCAATGCAATCCTGAATAAAAAGATAATTAAATATGCCGGTCTATTTCAAAAATTTCATGCACAATTATTTGTATAGAAAATTACATGAATCAGAAAAGATTATTACATTGGTCATGTATTCGTCATATATTTAATGTAAAATAATTTTTGTTGAATTTCATAAACTCATATAGTCTATCAATATTTTAATCATGCTGTTTAGCAGTCCTCCAGTCCTCAAGAATTTTGAATCATCTGCCCCTCTTTTACAACAGCCTTCAAAATTGTAACTTACTGTAGATTTTTTCCTATCTTCAAAGGTTTATGGTACTGTATATGCTATTTGCTACTATTTTTACAATGGATAAAATTGTATTTCTTGGATGAGCATCTTGGAACCAGTAATTTGTCACTGGTTATAAAATATAGAAATACTAATTAGAATAAGTGCTTTCTAGCCTTTACTAGAAAGGGGATCTGGCAGTGGCTGAAATGAAAGACACCGAGAGAAAGAAAATAGAAAAATTGTTTTTCTTCAAATACTTGCCAGATGTTCTTTGACATGATATATGGTAAAGTAATTAAATATATTCCAGAGTAATTTTATTATAATAGATATAATACTCAGAGGCTTATCAGGTTTCTGACACTTCTACCTTAATGAAATTGATCCTTTCAGTCTTTAAATAGAAAGATAAATAAACAGTGGCAAGAGTGGATCTTGATAGTTCTTCATATATGTGTGATATTCTAGCCCTGTTCATATGACTTAGTGAACTCTCATGTCTTTTATTATCATCATCAGGACCCTTGCAAATAAAGAAATGCAGACAAAGCTTAGGAAATCTGATCTGGAACATGAAATCTCATCCAGAACATTCTTATTGATAGACTTAAGGAAGCAGAGATGTAATCCAGAATTCCTGGTTTTGCTGAACATCATGAAGGCATGGCAGTGAACTGCTCTGTGCAGAGAAGCTCTAGACCTTGGGTACAGAGCACCTGAAAGAGTTGGGTTGTACTTTAGAACCTTGAAGAAAGAAAATCCAAGTCAGCAGTTGTGTTGTGCCTCACAGCAAGACCAATATAATGGCTATGACTACTAACAACCCAAAATCCCCCAAGACTGTACAGTATTAATTTGCACAGGGAGTGGTTGCAGCATAAGCATAGACTGTGGATTTTCCAATCACGCAAGGCTATAGTTTAGTAGATTTATTACAATGCCTGCTACCAAACCTCTGATTTCATGGGATTGTGCCCCTCTGTTCCTAGTACATTCATCTCCTCCTGCTTCACCATTGATAATTTTACTTTCCATAGTCTCATATTCAAACTTCATAATTGGGAAATAACCCATCAATTTAAAATTAAATCCATCTGAAAGTACATATTTGCTTTACCTAGAAGGTTTCTATTTCCTCCATTATTTTTGCAGTATTTTATTTATTAGTTCTTGTACATAGTAGGTAATATTTTTTAATATATAACCATATAAACATACAGTTTTAATCAGCTGTGGCATCTTTTCATACATGTGCTAATACATGTAACGTATAAGAGACAAAATAGTTCAGGCAGTGGACAAACCCCATTATGTTATAGGACAACTGGAAGAAAAATAAGTTTAATGACAGCTATTTTTATCTTCTTTATCCTATTTCCCAGTATAATTATTTCTGGACCAGTGTCCTCCTTTTTGCATGCCATCCTTTTTGCATGCCAGCTTCTGTGAAAAGACTGATTTTTTTTCCTTTGCTCTAATGTATCCTTACAATTTGTTTTCCCCACCTTGCATAGCTACATTTTCTCAGTTTCTCACAGAAGTATTTATAGAATTTTAAAAAAAATTAAATGATAATATTATTTTAATTTTGACATGTCAGCCCTTTCTTCTCAACACTATTGGTATTTATAATTAAATCTTTAACAAGATTTCCCTATGCAAATGCTACAGTTGTAGAAAATTAGATACAGATGCTGTTCCTCTCAGTTTAATCAGTGTGTTGGGTCACAGTGGCCTTAAGGTCTTAACATAAATTCAGCTTTCTACAGTCTGAGTGCTTGAGTGGATGGGAAGGAAGATATCAGTTCTGTTTGAAATGCCTTGGAATCTCTGGGTGAAACTGGTGATCAGTGGATGAAAACTGTATAATTTCTGAACTGATGAAGTGGTAATATTGTGTTTTCTCTAGGATGTATGGGACCTGGGTTGGATAAAAAACAGCTCCTGCCCAATAAATTTTTGCCAGAGACTGCAACTCCACTGCTTGTACACTCTATTACGGGGCTTATTTTTTATGTAATTTTTACCTAAAATTTATGTAAATAAAATTGTCTATCACCAAACTCTAAACTCTTTCCCAGGTAGCATTTGCTTTAAAGCATTTGCTGAAAACTACCGCAGCAGTAATTTTAGATTGACTTTTGCCACTTTTTATCGTGTCCAGTGAGTTTCATCCTCCTTTGTATCCCAGCAAATGTAGTGTCTCTTTGCAGTCATCATTTTACATTTTGAAGCCTCAACGATTTCTGGTTTAGTTGTTCTACCTCAAAATCCGAAGTTATTAGTGGTGTATTTATTTGGGTATACTATTCTAATTTTAATATTATTGAGTGTGAACCTACAAGGATGTATATTTAAGTTCACATAAGTGCAAGAAAATTGATTCATGAGAAAGAACTAGTATGTGTAAATCTTGCCTCATGAGAAAATTACAGCTGACAAGAAGATATGGGAGTCTATTAATGGCCCAGCTCTTATTAAAATTTTTTTAAGGCACAACTTTCTATAAAAGTCCACACTAGTCATGAAGGATAAGTTATAGCAATAGCCAGTTGGAAAAATTATGATTATAATAAAATTTCTTATTCATGTCTTTTTATTAAAATAAATACTCTGAGAGAACTCTCAAGTTCTGTCTCAGCTGCAGAGAACCTTGGACTTCTTCCTATGAGGAGCATCTGTAGGCTTTGAAAGCTTTTCTGACCCAGGTCCTCAGCAGGCACACTGTCCCCTAAATAGGGGAACATGATCTAAACCTGCTCTAAGGACTCTGTCTTTACAACAGCAGCTCTGAACCCTTGCCATATCCTATTATCTGGGCTCCCATTAACCACAGATCAGGAAAACTCTCTTGGAAGGCTGCAATAAAGTTGAAGTTTTGCAGGGAATGTCTGTATTTCTGGATTTTGTTATCTTTCATAAATCCAAATGTCAAAATCCATTGCAAAAAAACCTTTGTCTTTTCTCAGTCAAAGGTAATTATGATACTGCCTTCCTTGTCCTTTTCTCTTACATGTCTGCCTTTCTGATAGAGATGATGTAGCTTCCAGAAGTCTATGATAATCTGAGTTTCTACAGTGCTGGTACATTTGAGTCTTGTGGTATTTCTGCACGACAGCCTACACTGACATAGTAATGCTTGTCTACTGAAGCTTTGAAAATTATTAATCAAATGCCTCATGGGAATTGCCAGCTTTCCTCAATAATGTATTTTGAAAATCAATGGCAGATTTAACAGCTAAATTTCAGTCAAAAATTCTTTCTGTGGGAGTATTGTTGAGTGTCTGTCAGTTTCAGCAATGAAAGACTACTAAATAATGCCAGTTGTCATTGTCTGACAAGTAGCTTTTTATCAACAGATAAAAATACTAGTTTTACTAATATTTGTACCCTAGCAAAATATTATTCTGATTATTTTCTACTGTGTTCTTAAAAATAAAAAGCAAAAAGCATAATTGCTTATTTTTTCCTTGTACTATTATAAAGATATTGTTATTTTCTCTTTTGGTATATCTGAGACAAAAAAAGGAACCATATGCTTTTATAAAATCCTAAAATAATTTAAGTTGGAAGGAACTGCTGGAGGTAATCTGCTCTAGCCCCTGCACAAAGGTTGGATCTAGGTTCAATGTCAAATCAATTTGCTTATGCTCAAATCTACCTCAGCTTTGAGTGTTTCCAAGGATAGACTTGCACAGCCTTTTTGGCTACTCTGTTCCAATGTATGACCAATCTTCCCATGAAGTTTTATTTCTATTTTTCTAGCTGGAATTTCTGTTCCTGCAGTTTGTTCTGTTTTCTTCATGTTTTATATTAGTGTATTAACACTGTTTCCTAGAAAGTAAAGAAAAATATTCTCCATGTATAACAAAACGTATTTAGAAATGGGAGGAAAGGTTTGTTTTGGGTTTAGCCTTTCTGGCCTGCACCACAAGTTCATCCTCTTATCAGAGAAACTTTTACTATGTGTGAAACTTGACCTTCCAGTTAGTCAGAGCATGGTGCTGGTAACGCCGAGGTTGATGGTTCCATCCCTGTACGGGCCATTCACTTGAGAGTTACACTTGATGATCCTTCTGGATCCCTTCCAACTCCAACTGTTCTGTGATTCCTCCCACCCTCTCTGATCTACCATGCAGATGCTGCCAGCCTACACAAGGTACCTGAGATACCAGAAAGAACACAACCACATAATCAGCATTTGACACAGTGAACAGGAAATAATAACAGTCTGTGTCACAGAGTTTAGCAGAGAATGTGAAATTACAGAGGGAAGTGGGGAAGGAGAGGAATGGGGCGTAATAATCACAGAGTAGCAACGAGCATCCTTCAGGCCACAGGGCAGTTTCAAAAATATTCCTACTGAATGTACCCCGAGTACCTGAGGGGGACTAGGTATTCTTGGAAACAACAGTAATAAAAGAAAACACAGATCCAGCTGGGTTTTGCCATGGCTCTGACAAATGCAGATCCCTAATAGCACAATGCCAGTTCTCAGAAGTTGACCAGCAGTTGCTTGCTGCATCCATCTCATTTGTTTTCCTGTCTCCATCTGCTGGAGGCTGCACTGCACAATGGCTGCACTGACGGGTGGTTACCCAGGCTTTGAGACTGCCTAAGCACCCAGCTAAACTTCCATGTTATGCAACGTATCAAATGTCTCCTAGAGCCAATTAAGATAATTTGTATGAAAACCATATTGTTTTAATTCAAATTATTGGAAAAATCTTATTTTCATCTTCCCTTGCCCTATAATATATAGGCACAATCTTATGGAAAGTAATATTCAAAACAAAATCTATTGATTTTAACAGTTAGTGCATCACTGATTGTTATTAATTGGTTTTGCTTCATAGCATTAATTAATTGTATTAGTACTAATGTGCACTTATTAAATCTTTCACAAAAGATTTATTGCAAGGGGGTCTTTAAAGTTTAGCTGTTTGGTTAACACAACAGCAGCAAATATTGTGGAATTTCACTCATAAATTGCCTAAATTAGAGATATTAGTGCTTCGAATTTTTCCTAATAAAATGTTTATTATTTTCCATTCCCTTATCAAAGTGACTTTACCTTTTATGTCCACTATATATTTTCATTTGCAAAGTTTGATTGTGTTCTTTTATTATCGACAATGTGCTGAATTTCTATTTTCTAGGTACAGAAGAAAGAAAAAAGTGGGGTTTGACATCTTTAGCTCATTGGTTGAGATTTGCATGATTATTGGCGATAACCTGTTCTAGAGGCACTAGAAATTCCTGGCAGAGCAGCTGCTGGTCTTGAAGTTTGCTTTTTTGTGGTACACCAGAATCCCAGTTTGAGTGAGTGTAGAGACCAATTCAAGAAGAATATCTTTGTGCCCAGCCTTTACTCTGAGAAAAAACTATGTACACAGCTGCATGTGAATCCAGCCAGCCATCTACTCAACACTTGCTTGAACTTCCCAGCTTATTTTTACCTTTATCTGAGTATAGTTATGTAACTTTCGCTCATTAGGAGGACTGACCTTGATTTTTGTTTTTTAATATTAGCAGTCAGAAAATTTTTTTACTTATTTCAAGATGAAGATCAGGCTACTATTTATGTGCTTTCTTCTATCTGAACTATGCTGAACTACGATCAAAATCAAGTTTTGCTGTGCATTCATTATATCAGGATTTGTTCATTTTGATCCAAAGTCAGTAACAATGATATAAATATGTTTAAGATATGAAGAAAATTATATTAGTCTTTCGTGGCCTTGTACTGAGTTTTTCAGTTTATTTTAACAATCAACTAAGTTGGATCTTATATAACCAACTGAAATGCAGATTGTCTTAATTTATATGTGTATACTCCAGGCAAGTGTATTCATTTTCTCCTACTCTGCAAAACCTGTCCTATCTAAATTTGAATCTCTGCATAATTCCTAGAATCACGTCATTTCATGCAGCAAGAGCAGTCTCAAATTTGTGATTACCCTGCTAGCAATGTTTTAATAAAATAAAAAAATATTTTTAGTAAGTTTTTCTCATATTTTGTCTTCTACTAAATCTTATTATCAGTTTTCCATTATTACCTTTTTTTTCCAATAACAAATGAGTCTTTAAAATTTTTCCAGAATCACAGCACAAATAAATCATCCTATTTAATGAAACATTAAACATTAAGCTTAGGTGCAGTTCAGTAAAATCATTGGTGGATCTACAATAGAGATACATAATAATCATTTAACTTACAGTCTGTGGAGTCCTTTTAGGCACCACCTTGTCTTTTTCAGTATAACTCTACCCAAAGAATTGGGGTGGGGGGGGTTTAATGTATTTTTGTTCTCCCCTAATCTTTTCAGTTATTTGGATGATAAGGGCATACAATACCTAAATTTCTTGAATAATGACAGAAATAACTGAGGAAGAAAATCAGATATCTGATTAGTTCTGATAGTGCATAAGACTATGATTAAAACTAAAAAGAAGTTTGCAGATGGACTAAAAAAATTTTTTGGCCTTTTTGGTATGTCTTTAATGTTTGGTGTGTACAATTACACCTGTAACATGTACTTCATTCCCTATAAGGAAAATTATTTCTTTCAGCACACTCACAGGTGTTATATTCAATATAGGTGAACATATCTGTGTGTATTCAAGTTAATTGATTCATCTCAGCTTCAATATCTCAAGCTTATGGTCTTTTCTTAGTTCTTGCTAGTGATAAATTTGTCAGTTTTGTCAGAAAATACAGTTTAGGTACTGAAATCTTATTCTCAAGGTAAATGAGAGAGATTTTTAAATTCTAAAACTGTGTTAATGGGGCAGAAGGAGAACTGATAATTCAGAATAACTTTTCCTTAGTTAAAGAAGACCTCCATTATGTGAGAAGACTTAGAATTCAGGAGCCTTTGCAACATAAGCAAATTCTCCTTACAAATCTTTCTCCCCTTCATTTCTAAAACGATGACTATCCCACTATGAGGGAACTCACTGAGTAGGTAAGCAAGCATTGGATGCTAGTATAGGTTTTATTTTGGAACTCAATATTATAATCACCAGAATTAAAAAATTGTCTTCTGCTTTGAAATGTCTAAATTGAGAGCTAAAATATAATTCAAGGGAAAACTACCCCTAGAGTAATTAAGTTGGAATTCTCAACTTTATCATCTTTTGCTCAAGATTTCAATTTGATTCATTTCAAAACCTCTAACCTTGTTACTTAGAAAAAATAAGTTAAGGCTTCCCTACTGGTCTGTTTTTTTACTTTTTGTAAAGCAAGTAGGTTAAGCTACAGATGTTTCATATACAGTTTTCTTGCCATTTTATTTATGAATTTGAATTAAAAAAAAAAAAAAAAAGACAGAATTCCAGAACTACCATACTACAATTCCAATTCTTGTACCAATCAACTGGACTGTTGATGCATTGCCATCCTTCCCTTCCACAGGTTGTGGTAGCTCAAAAGTGTCCAGTTCCAAGAGTCACTTTCTCTCTGGCATGATCAGAATGGAACATGTCTGTAAGATGCTCAAAAAAATGTGACTAATAAAGCTCATAAATGCACTCAAGATGAGCATTATGCAGAGACTTATTTAATTCTAGTTGCAATTATAACATCACAAGATAATTTGAGATAAATAACCACTGTTTGTATCAGTAGATAGGGTCATGGAATGTGAATAAGTGGAGACTTTTCCAGTACTCTGGAGCACAAGATGGTGTTTTAACATCTTTTATTTAAAACATTCTCATTACTCCAATTTTGAAAGCACATATCTTTTTCCTGATCACGGGAAAATTTGACAGCAGAGGTTTATCAATAACAAAAAACTTAATTACTTTTGGGTTCATAAGCTGTTGTAGAATCACCACTTCCTGGCAGTGGGCAAAACCTGCAAAAATGTATTTAGATCTGTAGAGTTATTCTTTTGTCAGATGATGGGCAGCGACCTATTTGGATGGAGAAATTTCATTCATGGCTGCCAGAAGTATCTATGGCGAAAGACGAGTGGAGTGAAGCCTTTCAGGTGAATGTGTAGGACCAGAACTTTCAATAGTTAACATTTTCTCTTGGAGTTTCAGAGATCTCTAGAAATTGCTTCTCTCCCTTCATTCAAGTGAGAGTAAGAAAACCCTTGCAAGGCAAAGCCATACATGGTAGCTAGAGTATCCAAAGGGTTTGTATTTTAATAATCTTCCTTTATAAAACCAAAAGATCCTTTAAATTTTTTTTTAAGAAGTCACTTAAGAATCCACTGTACTGAGTTCTCAACAGCTTTCTGCTGCCTTTCACTTTTAACCTCAACTCCTGATGGTTGGTGATTGAAATTCGGACTGAATCTGGTTCTGGATCTGGTTCCTGGATCTGAATCTGGTTCCTGGATCTGGATCGTTTATCAAAGGAACAAGTTTGTGGTTGTTTTACACTTCTGGTTTTACATACTTCTTTATTTGCACAGTATTTCCTTGCATGGCAATTCTCACTATGTGACCTATCCTGTGTTGCCGTGTCAGCAAATGTCCTTCTCTGGGGTGATCATGCACTGTTCACCCGTCTGTCAGCTTCCAGCAGGCTCCTCTCTGTAGGGCTCTGCCGCGGGACACCTCCTCTCCCCAGGGTCTGTGCCACCATGTGCTCCTTTGTGCTGCCATGTGGTTCTTATCTTCCCCATAATTCCCTCTTTTTTGTTTTATATAGACAAGAATCACAAAACAAAACACTTTTAACATTAGAATGTAACATGAACATATTTCAACCTACTAAATGTAGGAAAATGCATAACATAACATAGTTCTAAAACAAGTGTGCACTGAGTAATACCATCAACTGTTAAAATACTTTATCATCACTCAGAGTCTGTGTTATAAATGACTGTGGGGGTTGACTTTTGTAGTCCTCTGTTGTGAGAGTCACATTGTGTTAATTAGCAGTTAATTAATTGTTAATTATGCTTAGAGCTAGGTTAAAGTTTGCTGGACGCATTGGCTTGGGGAGGAGGGAGGTTAATTATTGTTGATTGTTAATTGGTTTATGTATTGCTTGTTTTGTGTTGTTAAGAGTTTTATGTATTGTTAATTGTTCCGTGTATTTCAATGAAGTAGCAGTAGTAGGCCCTAAAGTTGATTGATAAGGAACATTCTGAAAGGAGGGTGGGGAAAATCATTAACATAAAGGGATAAGAGAGGGATCCTAATTGGAGTGGGATATCACCAATCACTCGACGCCCTGATATCACCCCCCTCGGGCTGTCCAACCCGCTAGACAACGAGCCAACCTACGACCGATCAGCGTGCCACCAAGGGGAGGACCCTCGGGAGAGGGGTGGGACTGCCAGGAGGGGTATAAAGGTGGAATACCCAAAGGATCTTTGTCTCTGACCAATTGGCCCTGGCCAGACGCCCAGCATGGGTCAGGTCCTCCTCCCTGGGGAATAGCCAGTTTGCTTGGGGAACCTTAATTGCTTTGCTGTTAGTTTCTCATAATAAACCTGCTCGATGGGAGATTGGCTTTCTGCGGTTATTTCAGTCTGTAATTGCTGGGGAGTTCTATTTCCCAGTGAGGACTTGGGAGAGCCTTTTCTGGACAAGGTTTCCAAGTTTACCTTGAAAGAGGGCCCAGCTTTTATAAGATTAAATCAGCACATCAAAGTGACTTGACCACACCTTTAAGGCAGAAACACCTGGGTCTGATTGTATAATTCCCAGTCAGCCAAGCCTTGACTGAGAGGGTTTCTCTAAAACACCTACAAGCAAACCTTTATTAATATAATCAATGGAATGCATATAAGTAACATTAGGTAATTGTCTTACAAACTTTGTGTATTAACGCTTTCTGGATCCAGAACTATACTACGACCACACAGCTAACCTTAGATTTCTCTAATAAACATGTTAATAAACTATAGCTCAGTGAAAATATAAAGAAGCAAAAAAATTACTTAACAGTACTTAAATTTGCTAATTTTCCTTCACAGAATTTATATAAATCGAGGCCTCGGACCTTACAATTATATTAACATTAACTCTGTAAGTGGTTTCAAAAGGTAACAAGCCCTGAGTCAGAAGTTGCTGCAGAATGAGAGAGTTATGGTCTTTCATTCCAGTGGTAACCTTTTCCAGATCAGGAAAGCAGCAAGCTGGGAGCTGTTCTTCCAGTTTCTTGAAGTAGGAAAAGAGTACTTTGAAAGAACGTTATCCGTTCAATAACAAAAACCAATTAGAACACTGTGGGGTGTCACAAGGCGGTGTGGTAAAAAAGCAATCTTTGAGATAGGGTTCGGGATTGTGGCAACATTCTGAATAACGAAAACAAGACAGTTCCACCGACCAACTGCAGGAATAACATGCCCAGCCCGCAGCTGCCCCCGCACAAGCCGGTACAAATGCTGCAGCTGCCCCACACCCCGAGGAAAGGGGACATCCGCTCCGCCCCCCCCCCACCCCCCAGGCCTGTTNTTTCGGCTCACGAGGGTACGGGAGCCCCGGCTGCAGCGGGAGCGGTGCGGGTCAGGGCCGAGCTGGGGCAGCTCGCAGGCTGCCGGCTCCAACCGCCAGCGCCGGCTGCACCTCTCCGGGCAAATGCCGCACGCGGGGAGCAGGGACATGGTGTTCTCGCTGCTGCTGCTGCTGGTGCCCCCGGGGTCCCTGGGTTTTCTCCTCACTGCTCACACCCAGAGAGCTGTGCTTCCCCCACTGGATCTCCTGTTTAGCCGGCACGGCGTTAGCCGCTGTCCCTTGGCTGTGCCACGTGCTGGCTGCCACGTGCTGGCCGCCGTGCGCCCACCGGCGCCGCGCGCTCGCTGCCATCGCTACGGTGCTGCGTCCTCGTGGCTCCCCCGGGCCACCATCTGCCGCCGCTGCTCCGCTCTCACCGAGGGCAAACAGAGAGGAAACTCGCTGCTAGGAAGGGCACCCCCGGCTCTAGCCACTGGCCGCGACACGGCTCTCGCTGCAGCCGCATGGCGCGGNGGGGCAGCTCGCAGGCTGCCGGCTCCAACCGCCAGCGCCGGCTGCACCTCTCCGGGCAAATGCCGCACGCGGGGAGCAGGGACATGGTGTTCTCGCTGCTGCTGCTGCTGGTGCCCCCGGGGTCCCTGGGTTTTCTCCTCACTGCTCACACCCAGAGAGCTGTGCTTCCCCCACTGGACCTCCTGTTTAGCCGGCACGGCGTTAGCCGCTGTCCCTTGGCTGTGCCACGTGCTGGCTGCCACGTGCTGGCCGCCGTGCGCCCACCGGCGCCGCGCGCTCGCTGCCATCGCTACGGTGCTGCGTCCTCGTGGCTCCCCCGGGCCCACCGAGGGCAAACAGAGAGGAAACTCGCTGCTAGGAAGGGCACCCCCGGCTCTAGCCACTGGCCGCGACACGGCTCTAGCTGACGCCGCATGGCGCGGGGCGGCGCTATCTCTTCTATAATACCATCCGACTCCCCTCCAGGATTAAACAGGTCGGGGGACGAGGGGCCATCTTCTGGTTCTCTTCCCACTGCCCCGACAGACTTACGGTCATTCACCGGAGGTGCAGAACTGGTCGGCACGGCTGCCATTTTTGTCTGGTCTCTGGGTGCCACGTGCGCCAGGAGCGCCTCGCACATTATCTTTACGGATTCAAAAGCTTCTTTAAAATCCGTTCCAGCGTATCTGTGTTCTGTTCCTGGGATACACCATCCCCCATCGTTCTCGGCTGCTGCCCTCTGTCCTGC
>VYXC01002599.1:172629-199330 GCA_013397175.1 Platysteira castanea | reverse complement strand
TGGTGCGCCAGGAGCTCCTCGTACATTATCTTTACGGATACAAAAGCTTCTTTAAAATCCGTTCCAGCGTATCTGTGTTCTGTTCCTGGGATACACCATCCCCCATCGTTCTCGGCTGCTGCCCTCTGTCCTGCAGAAAGGTCGATTGGCGCTACAAGCTTCTTTTCAGCTCTCGGGCTTCTCAGCTCCCGGGCTTCTTCTCAGCCCCTCTGTAAAGTTCAGCCAAGTGTCTCTACCAGAGCAACATCCCGTTGCCTATCAAGTCCCGATTTGGGACGCCATTAGTACCGATTGAGACACGGACTCAGGCAGCAGGGAGCCTAATTCCCCTACATTCCCCGTGGCTCGCAAGCTCCTCACACGGGGGGCACCATTTGTCGGTGATTGAAACTCAGACTTAACCTGAATCTGGTTCCTGGATCTGAATCTACTGAAAGGAACAAGCTGGTTTTATATACTTCTTTAAGGCATATTATTTCCTTACATGGTAATTTTCACTAAGGATCTATCACACATTGCCATGTCAGCGAAGCACCTTCTAAATGTCCTTCTGTGGGGTGATCATGCACTGTTCACCCGTCTGTCAGCTTCCAGCAGGCTCCTCTCTGTAGGGCTCTGCCGCGGGACACCTCCTCCCCCCAGGGTCTGTGCCACCATGTGCTCCTGTGCTTCTTATCTTTTGCCATACCTGATAGCAAATATGATCTCTTTTATCAAGACTTGGACAGGTGACTTTAAAAATTAGTAGTCTTGTTAATCACAACTTATGTCTTTCACCTATCTTTCAAGTCCTTCTGGGTAACCACACTATTTTCTTTACACCATTTGAGTATTAAGTGTTGACTCTGAGTGACCATGTACAGGTGGATGCTGTTTAGCTGGTTTTGTCCCAGTTCTGAGGATTTCCATGACTGGAGACAGAAATCTGGTCCCATATAATTGATCTTGGCTCATGGAGCACAAGGTGGAAGGTATAGCTGGAAAATAGTTTCTTCTGTTGCATTAAATCTGTCTGATAGGAGCACATGCCCTGACTTTTTTCCTATTTTAAGTATCATTTTATGATCTGAAGGAGACTTTGCAGTGGGAAGTAAAGAGGGGACGGATGGGCATTTGGCCGTTGTAGCAGGGAGGAAGGCAGGGATGCAGAAGCCATTCTCCCCACATCTGTCCCATCAGTTTCCAGGGCAGACCCTGATGACAAAAATGCCTTGGTACGTATTCTTCTCTCAAAAAACCCAGGTTGAATCATAACAAAATAACTTTCTTGTTAGTTTGTAAGATGAATCTGAATTAAGAAATCCAGAGGTGAATTGCTCTCTCAGATGTGTGTTTATGATACTGTCACTTTCCTTTCTTCTTATTTTTTTCTCTCCCCTGGGGACATCATTTGGTATAACATGACCCCCAAAAAAGTAATGATGAAATAAATGTAATCAACTCATTGGAAAAACATTTTATTTTGAAAGCAGTGAAACTAAATGAAGACTTCATTTTGTACAATGAAGGCTGTGTAGAAAAATTTGACAGCATTCTGGTTTTGAATTTGAGAGACTTCAATGGAATATGATTTCTGGGTTGTAAGACACTCTGTACTTTTTAGTTACTTCAAATAATATTTCCAAATAACCCATTGTTTCTTAACATCTCAAAGTTGGTGTGATTGCTAAGCAAAAAGAAAATATATTTAACAACTGAGCACGTTGTCCAGCAATGCTGAAGAGGAAGAGAAACATTTACTAAAGAAAGATCTATTTAGGTGTTTTGATGATACAGTCAGATGTTTAACAGAATTATTTAAAGGCAATTTAGATAGCAGTATCTACTTCCCACTGAATTTCACTTAGTCACTTCTATAAATTCCATATGTATCTTCTACATCTTTAGACACTCTAAATATCTGGCCCAAAGGCAGTTGAAAATCTGCTAAAGCTATAGACAGACTTCTGTTTTGTGCTACTGGAAGAAAATCACATTTTTAAGGCTAATCCTTACATTAACAAGAATTTCAACCTTGGAGATGGTTGTTCAATGGGGATATTGAAATTATTTGTGACATTTAGTCAGTATGGCCTGTTAGAAACATCTGTGAATATTACTTTTCATTAAGATAATTAATTTTGTAAGAAATGTAATCACAACTGCAGTGCTTTCATCAGCTTTCCTTTTTCTCATTTCTTTTTTTCTTTCAGAAATTGAACTATTAAATGTTCCTGGCTAAATATCAATTCTAATATTTTCTAAAATTAAATAATAATAAATCTAAGTATAGCTCTTTCCTTGTAGGAACAGAATTTGGTAAGTAACAAACTCCTACAGAATGGGAGACAAATTTTTGTTTGGTGTTTGCTTTTTCTTTTAAATATATATTAAGCTTTTCTACTTTTAAGATTACACAGTAGTAGGGACTAGGGAGTAAAGCCCCCACTGCAATGTTTTTATTTTAAAACAAGTATCCAAATAATTTAATGGATTTATTTAACAGATGACTCATATAGCCAACACAATGGGAACTACATCATCATGTGCAGTCAGCTTTATGATGACATGCCACAACACAGAAGGGGAGAGTGTTTTTCTTTCTAGTCTCAATTGATGTTACCGTTTGTTTATCTTAATATTATTCAACTGAATGCACGGAACAGGGTTCCAGATGCATCATATAATGCTAAATCTGTGTGCAGTATATGCCTGGCTTCATAATAAGTACAAATCTTCACTCTTAAAAGAGTAGATACAAACGACAGATAAGGTTAGTGGGAGTGCTGGTATGGTCTCAGGCCAATACTACTTACTCATTTTTTAAACATCTGTTCTTAAAATGAATCAATTCATATAAAACCCAGAAAGTTAGAGCCTTAACATTAATGCTGAGCTCTCAGGCTATGGAGTTTTCCTTAATATTAATCATTAAGGGAGTTTAAAGATATACCTTCATATAAAACACAAAACATTATCCATGGCTGGTTGATATCTGCATTTCAGTAAGAAAATCCTGTTTGCAAGATTATTCATGAAAAGGTAGCACATAAATTTGACGGCAGGTGACTACACCTGGTAAATACTTGGATGCTTCCCAATAGGTTTTGGGATAATCTATTAAGGAAATTAAAGAGATAAGAGGTAACTCCAGTGATGTAGGTAAATTAACTGAGAGGTGTAGAGGGTGAACACATAAAGCAACAGCATTTAGTGGTTTATAAGTAGGCCGTAGCATTTCTTCTGCATACACATATATAAAATAGAAGGTGGTTAAATAGTCATGGCTTGCAAAATATTTTATTAGAAGAAATAATAATAACATATTGATGATTAAACATAAATATAGAATTGTAAATTTTTTAGCAATTACAAACAATGTGTAGAGGAGAGTCTACTGAGAGAAATAGCTTATGGATGATATATAGTGATAGTAAGTGACTGTATTTACTCTTATCATTTGCTTTTGAATGCTTAGGCCCAAAAGAGGTTCCCATTTTATTTGTGTTGTTTCTTTCTCTGCTGTATTTTTTTTAACATGAATCGATTGACCATTTGCAAATGATTCAGTGGCACTGTGAAACATTCTGGAGATCATTATTAATAAATTGACACCCAACTCTACAATAAATTTTATCTAACCCAGATCTTACAGCTCTTGTGTTAGCTAATTATTAGAAAACTCTGGATAAAAGTGAACTACTTGTAACTTATTGTGACTAAAGTAGGCATTGCTCTCCCCTCTGTGCCCTTACAGAGATGCATTTAAATAAAAACCTGAATGAAAAATGGTTATGAAAAAAGGGTGGAATACAGCAAGTTGGACAATCTTTGATAGAGGAGGTTGCAACACATTGCAGGTTTAATGACTTAAATGCTCTGGTGTCTGGTATGCAGGGATTCCTGGGTTCCTTCTGACATACAGGATGAAATGGAAGCACTGGAATGGTTTTTAGGGCAAGAGACTTGTCCTATCTTTTGCAATCTCCAGTGCAACTATACATTATCCTAAATCTACAAGAATGCGCTGCTGTGCTTTAATGCTCGGGGGTAGTTTGACTAGACACAAGGAGATCTAGACTGGTCTACCAGAGATCACTATTGATCATGGCAAATGTCTATCTGCTAATTTTAATTATTAATTACTTTAAAGGACTGTCTGAAACTGATTTATTTTGGTAGTCTACCAAGAATGATGAATAAAACTCAGCATTGAAAGAAACTGATTGCAAGAACAGTATTTCTACGAGAGTTATATTCTGTGGTCATAGTGCAAAGCAAAGTATTTCTAATGTATTTATTTTTCAGAGTTGAAAAAGAATTAGGCTTATCCCGCATCAGAATGTGTATATAAGAGTTGACATTTTCATAAGGCTGTTGCTGATTGCATGGAAGAAACACACTCCATTCTAGCTAATATAATCTATTTTGGTAACAGACATTTGGGTCAATCTGTTCTCATAAAAATTCTTAATAAACACATTCTTTCTCCCACCAAATGCAGTCAGAATAGATGGGGAAATGTAAAGCAAATGGGCAAGCTAGAAACATTGCATCTTTATATTTCCAATAAATGTTGCTATTGTTTACTACTATATATTGTGAAGACTACAAAAATAAATCTTACTTTTTATTGCATTCTATGAAGTTTCAGGGTACAATTTAAAAACTCTATTTTCAGAGCCAGAGAATAAAAGCTGGTATTTCTGCAGACAGATGGCTAAGGATGTTATCCTGTCTGCGTGTGCAAACAAAGATTATTGCAGTCTCATTGCCTACACCTTGCTTTCAAACTTTGGCCTTCCTTTTATTTACAAAGCTGTTTATAAAACAAGCTAGGAAGTTGATTTCATTGTGCCTCTTTTTTCACAAAGGTTGTAGAATATAAATGAATTAGGGTTATGTTCTGAAACCATTTTATCTTACAGCAAGATTTAATAGGAAGTACATGTAATTAAAATTAAGACTTGATTGCCAACTTCAGATCTACTCTAATGCTTGGATATTAGTTATCTGAGAGTGCTAGTTAAATTTTTCAGTAATTGAAAAGTAGTATTGCATTTAAAATTATTTAGCAATTACTGCACAGTTTTTAAATTTAATAACCTAACCAATTTGGCTAAAATTACACAAATCATTTGAGTCTCTAATACATTTCAAACTACTCAGACCAATCCGTGAGCTTGAAGAGTCAGTTCTACAAACATCATCAAACAGCTTTTGTCATTCTGCGCCTTATAAAATAAAAGAAAATTGAATACCTTCACTTGTCTTCATGATAATCAGAGAGCAGAGAGAAATAGTTCCAGTGACTGAAGTCTGTTGTGTGTGTTTGTGTGCGGATTGGCTTGGGTTTTCTGGTTTGTTTTTTTGTTCATTTTGGGTGTGGGGTTGGTTGGTTTGTTTTTTGGGGTTTTCTTGGATAAGGCAAAGCACCTTTTTCCTGATTTAGAAGAATCTTTTCTACAGATCAAAGGTTTAGGTTTTGGTTAATTCACAAGAAAAATCAAGCCTCAGGATTGTATTATATTCCGGGGAAAGTGATGTCTATCCACTAATGTGGCTTTGCACTGAGAAATGTGACTGACAATCTCTGATCAGGAAAGCTTCAGAATTAGAGCAGCTGTGCCAAGGTGCTTCTCAGGAAAACATTTATGTACCAGAGCCCATTTTCAGGTACGAGTTATTTACTTTTAATAATAGCTCTTGAAAAAGTCCCAATGCTCTATTCTATTTTCACAGAACCCAATTTTAAGCCTTTAAGTAACAGAAGCTCAGTTTGGCTCCAAGATTCATTTTGCCCAGATCATGATTTTTTGAGATATTTTAATTAAAAGAAACTAGGGTCTGAAATTCTGGTGTAAGCATGAAGGAGGGAAAAAACCAAACAAAAATCCCAACAGTTTCTCCCCTGCACATGCTGCTTTGATTGACAGGATGGGATGAGAAAAGAGAGGCAGGGGGAGAGCTTTTCTAGTGAGCAATTTGATGACTACATGGAAGTACTATGGATCTTTTTTTTTGTCTGGAGGGGTTTTCTTGGGGGCTGAGAACTAAAAGTTCTAGCATAAAAAAGCAGTGTGTCATACTGTCTCACGATGAAGGCAGTTCACAAACAAATATAAATTAAGCAAAGTATTTACAGGAACAAAACAGAGAAGGTGTCCTAATTGTGTTAATGAGCTGCAGCTCTCCTTTTCTGTGGCTGACCAGGGAAGGGAGGGGTCCATATTGTAGCTGATGAAAAGCAGAGCTTCAAGAAGTCTCTGTAGGCCTCCTGAATCACTGCAGACAGAAGTTCTTCATCACTGTCTTAATTCTGCTTTGGCCTTTTTGCTACTGGTTTTGTCAAAACTAATTTAGGGGGTTTTTAGCATTTTATAATATACAATCTGAAGTACTGAAAAAAAATGGCAATGTAGCAGTGTATTTGTGCATTTTCGCACTGCATGCAGCCCATGTCGGTATCTTTGTTGGTTGCCTTGGAAACTGTCTTGGGGGGGAAATGTGATTGGCTGCATCCTCAAATTGATTATTAAAGTCGTGGGCAGTTTCAAGTGCCAGACATCTCATAGGTTGCACAAGCAAGTACCACTAAATGAATCACAATTTAGGATTATTTTATTTTGAAGTAAGCCACATGAAGCAGTACATCTGCAACGCCTTGAAAGTTTTACTGGAATGAGTAATGGATTGCAAATTTCTTCTTTGTAGAAGACTATAATGTTTTGGGGATGTGCCTTTGTTTTTCTTTTTTTTTTTTTTCCTGGCTGTTTCTTCTGTGGGACATGCTTCTGAGAGGAAAGAGCAAAGAAACCCCAACACCCCCTCCGGGCACCCCCCAAACCCAGGACCCCATACTGAAACAATAAATAGTTTCTTAGACAGATCTATTACTAAATATAGTATTTTATTTTATATTGTCAGAGGAATAGAAGTTCACATCCCTTGAACTGCTTATATGCTTCCCCTTTTTTGTCTTAAGAGCTGATATCAGAATTATTTAATAGCCTGTCCTGCTCCCATTGATGAGTTGATGAATAGAGATAGGCTGCAGAGTGATGCACTCTCTACTTTGACTGTGCTTTGCATACATCTTTTTCAACAATGTAGGAACATATCTTTTGTTTTCAACCAAAAATCTGTTGGTGGCTAAGGCCTCCTTATGTCAAATTGTCTCAGTTGCTGTTGAAAAAAGCAACTTGCATAGCATAAAGCAAAAATCATTGTCTCAAGAATATCTTTAGAAAGTCACGATTGATAATGTAGTTCCCCTATGCTTGGTGTTACCTTCAGTATGTGATGTTATTTGACCATCATTGCCTACAGAAATACCTGGTTTTAGTGAAGAGTTGATGTCACATTGCAGAGTTAATGGCCCAAATTACTCTTGGGTGATTCTATGACTGTATTAGGAGTAAAGAATGAGTTTAACGTAAAACTACTACACCATTTAGAGATAGTTTATTATCTTTATTTTTCAGCTGCTCCTTTCTTAGTGGCATTTCATTTGCATTCTTGAATGATTCCAATACTCTCAAAATTGTAGACATTTTTTCAATTCAGAAAACAAAGTGTAGCTAAAATATATCTTCACCTCTATGCTCAGCCCTGATAGCTGCCAAGCAGCTTTTCAGTGTCCACCTTTGTAAGTTTTCAAGACCAGACTGGATAAACCCTGAGTGATCAGAGCTGATCCAGTTTTTAGCAGGAGATCGTGCTAAATGACCACTGAGGTCTCTTCCAGCCTGATTTATCCTATGCTGTGAACCATCTCCCTGAAAACTGTGTCTTATTTCCAGCTAGTCTTCATCTGTCAGTAGCTTTTAGCCATTGGTTTCCATTACTCATTGTCCTATTAAGGAACTTTGATATACTTGATGCCTCTCTTATTGTATATTGAAATGAATATTGAAATACAACAAGCAAACCAACTCTCAGTTTGTTTCAAGACCAGCAGCTGGACAGACCCTTGGTTTGTCTACCCTCTAAGTCATTTGCTCTATTTTGCCCTGGACAGGACAGGACAAAATAATTAAACTTTTATTATATTATACTTTTATTCAATATGCATATATTGAAGCTGAGTTTAGAATTGCCCTTCTGGAGTTTTCAGAGGTGGCCACAGAAGTCTTCTCTTATGTCTTGTTTCAAGGTGGTCAAAAATGCTCAGAGCAGACCTCTGAATCAGAAATATTCCGATCAAATAATTTTCTGTGCAACTTTTTAAGCTATTATTTTTTTGTGTGTGAAAAAGTACTCTGAAGTAAATTTCTGTCATATTTCTCACAACTTTCATCACCAGTTGGACAGTCAGACTTTTAGCATAGGCAGCCAGACACAGAGATCTGCAGGGCCGCTCCAATCTCAGCTCAACTGCAGCTACTGTCTATCACTCGGTCTTTTAAAGCAGAAAGTCCCAGGAATTTAAGCACTAACCCTCCAGAGCAATCAGATACCTTTTTCCGCGTGGATAAAGTACAATATCGAATTCTGTTCGTTTTTGATGTCTCACAAAAATTATTACATGTACATGATTACATTCATTAACAAAGTTTGTAATCTTTTGAAAGAATAAAATCAAGTTTTTAGTCCAGACCAATTGCCTCTAAAATCATTTAGATGGGAATTAAATATTTTTCTGTAATTCGTCAAACAGTTGCAGCAGCTTTCTTTTGTGTTGCCAAGAACTGAAGTTGGGCATCTGGCCTGTGGTTACCTGATTCATCCCTTTCGGCATTTTTAGTATGGACACAACATTGCCTCTTCTAATCTTCTGGAGTTACTCCAGTTTTCCATGATTTATTAGAAAGTTAACACTAGCAGACAGGAGATTCCCTCTGATTCCTCTCCTTTAGTACTCTTTGAGGGTTTTTTGTTTGTGCTTTTGTTGTTGTTGTTTTTATTGTTTTTTCATATAAAGCATTATTTGTTTGTACTTTTTAAAATTGTATCTCTAATTATTATACTATGAATTATATCATTTGCTATTGTATTTATAGTGTGGCTATTTTTTTCTCCTTTATAAAGGGTTTCTAATTTTAATTTTTAAAAACCCTCCAAAGTTTATTTTGAATTAAAAATGACAGAATTGACTTAATCTTATCAATCTAATTTTCTGGGAGAGGATCCTAAAATCAAACTGAGACAGAATGGATTGAGATGATTATATTTCTCATTGAAACATGAAGAATAGAGCTTATTAAAAGTTCTTTGTACCACTAGTCTTAAAATCAAACTTGAAAATTAAGAATATGCTTAAATATCTTAAGATTTGCTGGGCTAAGGACAATATCTCTACCCAATCAATTTTCCATACTGCATAACTTTTATTTTATATTACTTACTATCCTTCAGTTTTTATATTAATCTAATTTCCACCATCCCATGATCAGTGAAATGAAGCTGTCTCTTTCTAGCACCATGATAAACTTGGAAGTTTTGATACTCTGGTCTTTAGCAATCTTTGGATTTTTAGTGTTAGTTTTCCTAAGTTTTTTTTGCCAACCAATGGATTTCTTATTTTGAGGGAAAGAGACCCTTCATAAGCACTGAAGATGGGGAGTGCTACCTGTTCGTTCATGTTGAAAGAAATTGGTTGGGATAGCTAGTAACTAAAAGACCAGCAAAGTCCAGAATGGGTTCAGTTTCAGTGTTTTGAAAATGTAATAACATTTTACAACTCTGGCTGCATAAGGTTTTGGCCAGTCTTCCATAAGGAAATTCTCCTAATGTGTTGCTGAGCCCATGCATTCCCGATTGGTGTTCAAGAACTGTTCTGTAGGCCTATTCAGGGGTGAACCTTCCTGGCAGTTTTCCTAAGTGAAGTATGCATTTATAACTAAAATTTTGAGGTTCTTGACCTTCTGAAACAAGTGATGAATTTCCATCTGCATCCTCATTTATATTGATTATAATCAGGGATTTCAATTCTGGTAACCGCCAGCAGCAGTAATACGAATTATATGTGTGTTTGTTTCTCGTCCAGGAGAATTTCCAATTTATCTTTCATGTGATCCAGTCTTTATGAAGGACATGTCAACAAATGAAACATTATTTCGTTAGTTCTTTATTTATTTTGATATCTTAGTGTCACGATCCGACAATGTGAATCGTGATAGGTTCTTTACCCGATCTCGAGTGCAAAAGACAAACAGTGGGGATTTTCAGCAATGCACTTTATTAGGTGCNTCGCTCGCAGCCAGCTAGGTGAATGTGACCCGAACCCCCCTGTACAGAGTTTCATGCAGTTTTAGGGTCTCTTGTCGGGAATCGTGAGGCAGAAGTGAGCAATCTTCGGACCGGCTCTTACACTTAGTGTACTAGTTTGAAAGCAAACCAGATGAGGATTCCAAGTCAGAACTGACACCCTGTTGGTTTGGATGGTGGTAGCAGTCTGATTAAATAGTGGCTGCAGTCCTGTTGGAGTGATGGATGTAGTTCTGTCAAAGCAGTGATCCTGTAGTAAAGTCTGGTCCTTCTCTGGAGGTCCAGTGATGGTTATCTAGCTCTTGTCCTCTGAGAATCCAGTGGTAGTGCTTTCATGGTGTTCCAAGCCTCAGATTATACACAGGTAGAAATGTTCAGTTCCTACCCCTGAGAGGAGCATCTTAAAATGGGATATTGTAATTCTATGAGTCATGCTAGGAGGCCCTGATGGCCATTAGCAGAGATAGCCCTCTAGAGGGTGTTATCAGGGATAAGTCAAGGAGGATATAAAGAATACTGTCCCACTTATCTTAACAACTTAGGTAGATGGTAATAGAATACATACTTTTGGTTACATCTTCCATTGTAACCTAAGACACTTAGCCTCTCAGTTACTGTTATTACATAATGCTTTACTGATGATTTTTTAGTTCTCTATTCAGAAAGTTTGCCTCTTATGTATAAAGATTCAGGTTGCTTCTTTCAGTCTTTCTTTCTCATGGAAACTTTATTCAATATTATATAAATTCACATAATTAGCTTCATACCAACCATCCAACTGCTTCCTTCATTTTAAGAGCTATAAAATATCATTTGTATTTTCCCCTCCCCCTTAAGATCTGCTTTTCCTTAAATTGAACAAATATTTACCTTTACTTGGTTTGCAGTATTGCCTTTATAACCTCTCTTCTATATCTAATTCTATAAAATCCTGATGCTTGTGAAGAATTCCTTAATGGAATTTCAAGGACCTGGAATGTTGCTTAGTGCCTTCTCCAATGGATACTTAAATGTTTAAAGTCAGATTCTGACACAGAGAGGCACCATCGGGTGTCATCTGCCAGGAAAACTCAGCACTGCATTAAGGCAGCAACTGCTGCTGCCTGGTTCTCTGCTTGGTGTATCTCTGCCTGTTCCATTGCATTCTTTGTTCTGGCTGCTGCACAGTCCCTATATTTGCCTTCTCTGCCTTCTCTTGCTTCAGCTTTTGTCCTTGCAGTTTTGTTGCTGTTCTCTGTTTCCAAGGTTTTGTGCTGCCCCCAACTGTGTCCTGTTGTGCACAGGACTGGGTACACCCAAACTGAACTGCCCAATCTGCATTCTGTGACAACTCACTTTGTAAAGATTTGAGGCTCTCAACTAATTTTGAAATTAATGGGATTTGGATATCAAGAAGGGTTTTTTAACTTGCATACCTAAATATAGCTTAAGCATTTTCCCTTTGTCTGTACCTTATCCATACCTCAAAGATTTACTTGGGCATGTCAAGTGTTAAAATTTGGGAGGTATTGAAACACATGCCCCAGATGAAGAGCTGCAGTGGCAGGCAGCTCTGAAACAGCATCCTTGTGTACCAAGTGATTCCGTAGGGTATTAGGTGCTGCTTGTAGCAACAAATCCCTATGGCTGTGTGTGAAACAGTGAGGATACGACAGCACTTAGATGGTGTTCTGAACATGCAGTTACACTGGAAATTGTCTCCTGTAACACCTCACCAGTTAGAAAAAATGAGCTGACTTAGGAATAATGGTATCTGGCAGGTTGTGCCTGAGTTCAATCATCATCTCTCCATTAAGAGAGCTTTAAAATTCTCAGCCTGATCATACTTGCATCGGTTCATATCTGCATCCTAGGAAACATCACTGTGATGAACTGGAAGATACAGAGCAGCTGTAACAGCTTCTGGTGGATATAAAACCCAATAACAAAAAAACCCAAACCAAAACAAAAAACCATCCTCAAGTCAGTGAACATCTAACAGTGTTTGATTGTATTGAGGCTGCTTACAGACCTGTAGTTTCTGTGAAACTAAATCTTTGCCTGACTGGATGTAAGAAAGGGCAGGGCTGCTCCTTGTAGCCCATCTTTGATGATAGATATTGTTAGAATGCAAATATATGGTGATTGGCTTCATGAGGCAATACTTTTTTTCAAGAGAAAAGAGGTAAATCCAAATGGAAGTGCTTTTCCTTGTCTATGAAGATACTGCAATGAAACATGGTTTTATCTCCCTTTTACCTGATATTAGGCAAATTATTTACTGTCATACTAACTAGAGTATATTTCAGGTACTGAAATAGTTCAGAAGCTGCTTGCTACTCATTTTATACGTTTCTGTAAGCTGCTCTGAAGCCTGTGTTCAGTTTATTGTGCCTGTGTTATACATACTGTTCTGGACAGAGTATTCTATTTGCAATATATGAAAAATCTAGCTCTCTAAAAGTAGTATTGTCTTTCATATTGTTTAGTCTAGTTACTATTTTTCATGGTCCCAAGCAAGCAACGTTGGTCAGGCTGTTGTGTGGGAGGTATATTTTTAGCTTCTTGTTGTTTTGTGTTTTTTTTTATTGCCATGAAAACACACATGCTTGACTGCTAGACTGATGTTAAAAAAATATTTGATTCAAATTGTGTAAGTACTTTTTGAATATATTATTGAAATCTATTAAAATAAATGCAGAAACTTGCTTACAGAGTGGAGAAAGGATACCTGCCTCCCTACCTTTGCTTTGCAAAGGTATGCTCAGACTAGCAATAATCTACAGTGGCTTAAAAGTCATAAAAACCACTTGCACTAAAGTAACATCATTAGATATTTTAATTTGAAATTCCTACCTTACAGTAATGAGCAAGCAATTTCTTGTAGGATGTAGGAAAGTCACACAATTCAAACTTCTCTAAGTTCTTATAGCTCTTCTGACTGCGGCTGGTCTGATGATGGGTTCTGAGGTGTGGTTTGAAGATGTTTTTGCCTGACTCAGGCATGGTCAAGCAGTAAAACAGGGAATTCGGGAATTCCTTCAGTCCACTGATGCATATCCCTGCAGCTCACTGAAAGATGCCATCTTCAGATGATGTGTTAGAGCTTGGTCCCTTTGTGCCCTTTTAATAATGAGACAATATATGAGAGAGAAAGCAATGCTGACTTTTTGCTGGGATTAATCTAAACACAACAAATTCAAACCCAGTACTTCAGAATGTGATGAAGTTTGGGGATTTTGGTATCCATGTTATTTTGGAAATGGTTGTCATTTTGCAGTGTTGAAGAATAATTAATGTCTTCTCTAAGTTGAATCCAACACTAGACTCATTTGAAATTTTAGATTGTCACTACTCTTCAATCTATTAATTCTCCTAAGCATTGGATAGTCTTTGTTACTAAAAAAAATAAGAAAAAAAAAGAAAGAAAAAAGTGTGAAGGTCTAACTAAGGACGGATTTGTTTACTTTTTTTTTGTCTGATGCTTAATAAGAAACTGTTATCAGATTTAACCTTGGAGGTTGGAGATTAGGCCTGATGTACTGCATTGAATATTCACAAGCAATTGTCAAATGCATTTTATTTGTGATGGGCTCAAAGTGAAAAGTTAAATTATGAACTTGGAGGAGATCCTTGACTTACAACACATAGCAGCCAAGGTACTTTCTGTTAATATGTGACATCTTTGTACACATCTCTATTTATGTGAAACGCNAAAATCAACGTTTTCAGTTGAGACAAATGTACTGCTCATTCTATTGTAGCACAAAGATGATAATGTGCAGATGAGCCACTGCTTCTCTGGGCAGCTCAGTCAGCAATCATAGGATGCTTCCCACTTCTGATTGCTTTTCCAATGCCTTAACAAGGCAGATTACTTGGTGTAATAGTTTTACTTTAAGGGTAGGAGAAGAAACAGAGAGATAAAAATAGGTATGCAGATGGAAACTTTCACTTTTCCATATGCTAATAGCAAACTACTAGGCCTCTTAATCATCCCTCTCATTAGTGGCTGCATTTCCAAAATGGTCTTAAAAAGATCTTTAAATGTGAATAGCCAGCGAGATATCTGCATAGATAAAATTGAAGAAAATTTTGAGAAAGAGAAAATTGGATACCAAGTGTTAGTGTTGTCATGGAATAACTGGAATGCAATTTTGAGTGTGCAAACAGCCTGCAATTTTTTTATCTAAAAATTACTTAAAGTACCAATCTCTTTGAACAGTGTCATGAGAAATATTTTACATTATTTCCTGTTGTTGAAGGTGGCAATTTCTCAGAATGCTTGAAAAAGAATTTTTGTTACATTGGAAATTTTAAGTATGAAGAACAGATCAGTCTTAAGGCTAGGGACCCACTGGTGCCAGGGATAGGGAGGTAAAATACAGTGATTATAGGTGGAGACTTAGGGAAAGCAGTGTGGTATTCAGGAGATTTATTTATAGATGCACAATAAAAGCCTCAGATTTGTTTACACAAATGTCCAATTGTGTGTTTTTCTGAGGAACAGAAAGCTACTCTTCAAACATGAAGAAAAAACAGTAACTCTCCAGCAATGCCCTATACTGCTGATTCTATCAGTGGTCACTGAATATTTTGTTATTATGTGTTATTTTAGAATTAAGGCCTTGTTTGTTTAGAATTTAAGTTGAGATAAATAAAATATGTTGCACATTATATGGTTTGTTATGAATATACAATAAGACAGCTCCATTTCTCTGGGATTTTTATAACATGGTTGGATTTCTCAAAATGGACATGATTACTTTCTATGTCATGATGTTATGGCAGAAGTCACTGTCAAGTTTTAACCAAAATCCTCCTTAGACTCCCTTTACCATAACATGCAATGTTTAGCTTTTGCTTTACTTAGCAAAAAGATTTATATTGAGCCTTCTAAACACTAAAATCTTCTTAACATAGATCCCATCTTCTCTACATTGTATGTAATAGATTTTGAGGGATTCTCTGGAGCACAGTGGAAATAAATCATATCTACCCAGTGAATTTTCACTACGTCCCTGATTTATCTTATTTGCAGATGGATTTTTCTGCCCATATTTTGAAACAGCCATTTGTAAAAAGGTTCTGTATTACAAGTGAATTGTTTGGTATTGTAAAAAAAATCTATTATATCTCACAATGTGCAGTTTTATGAGTGTATCTATTTCCAAGCCTGTTTCTTGAATAATCTTGAAAATATATGCACACTTTAATTATTACTTCTGCCCATTGGACTCAATGGAATTTGCCAGTTCATAGAACTAGTTTTAAAACTGTACTTTCCAGTACAGTTCATAATTAGGATGTCAGTGACTGCAAAAGTTCAGATAAAGCCGGACAAAGTATTCTGGGATTCATGGCTGGGCAAAGGGATGCTAAGCACTAGAACATTTTATTATCTCCAAATCCAAGCAGTTCTCAGGAAATCCACAGGTTGTGTAATTGAAATTCAGGTTCCTGAGTTGTTGGGAAAAGCATTTCTACTCATTTTAAATTTAGGAAGCAAACAGACAACACACAAGCTGAAATTTGTGTTTTTAAAGCCCATAGTAAAGATATGTAGAACTTGCAGATGTGCAGCTATTTTAAGTTATTTTAAGAAAGCTGTTCAAAGTACTGACACAAATCACTGGTTTCCAATGAACTGCTACCTCTTCAATTCTCAAGGAGTTTCTAAAAGTGATGCTAATGTTTCAACTCTTGAATTTCTAATCTGTTACCACCTGTAGATGCTATTTTATTACTACTTTTACCTTCATCCAACCTTACTTCCTCCTTGTTAATCTTTATTCTTTTTTATAACACACACATACACCTTAAAATGTGTTAATATATCTTGAATTTCATATAAATCACTTAATTCCTCTTCTGTTTTCTGTTATATGCCATTGCCTCTTAATTAGTGGTTCCTTATTCTATGACTATTTGTAGGGTCTTTAAAAGTCTCTTTAGGAACAAAATTTTCTATCAATTTGTTGTACAACTTTATGGAACAGTGCTGAAAATTAACACTATAAATGTAAATTATGGTATATTATTTAAAACCTGTGATTTACCAGCAGCTTATTATTTGAACTCCTTAACCTTCCTTAGCATTTTCTTCCTGAAAAGTCACTAATTTTTTTAAATCCACATTTAGGTTAATCTCAACGAAGTTTATGGTTTCCCTGTATCTGTCATGCTTTCTTTATAATAACTCTTGTCTCTACTACCTCAACCAAATAAATACATCTGATATGTTTCATGCACCATGGAGTATCTCTTAAGTTTCTCGAGCTCTGTTTTTCAGGACCTTCTTGAGACCGTAATTTGAAAAGAGTAGATTATTCCAGATTTTGGAAGTATTTACCTGTTGTCAGAATTCACTAATCACTTTCGTAAGGGTGTTTCTCTTTGTTTGTTTGGTTTGGTGATTTGGAGGGTTTTTTTGCTTGTTGGTTTTTTTGTAATAAGGGAGAAACTTATTCTTTAGGAATGGTATGTTTTTAATGTATCAGAATCAATTTGCCAAGAATCAGCAAGTTGCCTTGTGAGTGTAGTGACACGGAGGAACATATTTAGAAGGCATATGGTAGAGAAAGCAGGGTATGCTGCACCCTGGGAGATGTCTTCCTATTTTCCTGCAGTACTTCACTGACTAGAGCACATGGATATGGGGCTCTCTTGACTGTGTATTAATTGAATAAGAGACCATTTCCTAATAATGAATTCTATGCTCATTTAGTTTCTTTGTTGTGTACAAAAATAACACCCTTGAACAGTCAGTATACAGTAATTACTGGTCTCCCGTAAGAGAATTAAATAGCATGCCTTTGTTATTCATTATGCAGTTGTTTTGTGCATAACATACAACTTTCAGCTGAAGCAAAGAAAAGAAAAAGCCAGAAGACATGCTATATGTTTTCTCTAGATACATAAATAGAGAAGATATAATTAAGATATGACATAACTTGGAATAAGTGTATATGTTCATCCCCAGCTGCCTGGCGTCTTTTTTTCAAGCACATTGACACCTGCACACAAGGGCAAAATGCATTGTTTTGCAGGGTCTTCTCTAGTGCAGTTACAACAAGACCATGTGAACTGCTTAGGCTGCTGTGTGTTTCAAATGCCAGCAGTATCTGCAGCATTGCAGAGCTAAGCGTGGCCCGCGAGTGCTTTCTGAGAAGCCTGACTAATTAGTGCATGCTGAGCCTCATACTGCTAGAGCTGAGCTCCTGATACCTAGGCTAAATATAATTCCACAGGAAGCCCCGCCAAGGATACAGTAGTGGAGATGTGTTTTTTGAAAGGTACAAAATTCAGAAGCAATGCACTACTTCTTATTATACCCACTACTTGCAGACTTTTTGATATCTGTATCTTTGGGAATGCGTCAAAAGCTGCTTTCTACTTCAGTGCTGTAGATGTGTTTCTCATATTCACTTATGTCTGAAGAGCAAAGTAAAATGATTGTCTCACTGAAAGATCTCTGGGGGTACTGACATCCCACATGCATTCTGCTAAGCTTCCAAAATTTGTCTTTTACTGTATTTAGTTCTTACTTTTGGCAATCATATTGGAATTGTAGCCTCCTAGGCAGCTATTGTTTAGAATCTTACTTGCTGCCGTAATCTGAGTTCCATTGATAAAAAGTGACTTGAAGGCCAACTTTATATTTAAACCGCTTTATATTTAAACCTACTCTGTTCACTGCATTTTTGTTGATTTGGTATACCAGAGTATTCAGAGCTTTCCCCTGACTGTCTAACAGCATGGTGTCCAGGCTGCTTCCTATGGATTTTAGTTTTCTATTCGTCTTACTTTGTTGTCTTTCAAACTGCTATAGCCGACTCATTTTAAAAGAATCTGGCTTCTGAATTTCAGTGTTGGAAAGTTCCACTTAGCTTGGTCTCACAAAACATGTCAAATTTAATTATATTAAGTTTTGTTTCTCTAGGAGGTCAATCATACTTATAGGAATTATTTCAGAAAGTTACTTTAGGCAAAGTCAAGAATAGCCTTTCCTCTTACATGCTTCAGACTGAGCTGTTGCAAGATGCAATTGTTTATTACTTTCAAAATTATCTTTCCAATTTATGCTGTGATGTGACATCCAGCTCATTTATATTTGGTATGATAGTTTTCCTAACAAACTCTGTTACAGATTATTCTAATCTCTGTGAAGACCTGCAAACACTCTCAACTGTACAAGTATTCTCCAACCTGGATCATACTGTAGTGTAGTATGGGCCTATCTAGATTCTGACATAAGACTGACATATACAATATTGTTTACTTAGAAATCACTCTAAATTGTCCCAAGGAAGACCATCTTACTCTAAGAGTTATCTCAGGTGCACAGAACCATAAATTTCATGGACCAGTCCAGTGCGCATCCAGTGAAGGAAAAAAAGGCAGCAGTGTTGGGGTGGGGAAGAGAGACAGCTGCACTCCTCATGTCACATTGATACTGAACCACATTCAGACAATAGAACTTTGTATGACCTCCAAAATACTGCACTGCTGGATTGTGTACATATAGGCATTAACAGAGTCATTGCCATCAGGGCAATGCAAAGTGCTGCAGGTAACATTAATAAACAACCTTTGACTTCTAATTTGTATTTTTCTTTTCAGAATTCATGGTATATGCCTGTCCAGCTTTGTATATACAATATAAACACACTATGTATTCCCATATATGGGAATGGTTTACATGGACCCTGATTTTCTTCAGAAACCTGTTTATGTGTTTGTGTCTTTTGTTATTGGCTGAAAATAATTATCTTGTCATGTTTTAGAAGTGCAAACTTTGTCCTAAACCCTTTGAAGCATACCAAAACCTTCTTATGTTTGCAGATGTGTTACTTATTTATTTCTTGTACTACTGCATGTATTTCAAAAGGATTTGTTATACTGTTCACCATTTATCTGTTCTGAGATAGGCTTTAGGAATGAGAATTTGAAAATCCTTTTCTTGAAAGAAAGGCATGGTTACTAGTGAGGATATTCTAACCCATGACACTGTAGTGCTTGCATTCCATGCAAGAGAGAACTTTGTTGTTGCAAATAAATTTACAATGAGAATGTTTGAAGGTGATGAAATAGGAGTAGGAAATGGAAGGTAGTTGTTTCTTGTTTTCTTCAAAACCAAATTTGAAGTGAAGGAATGATGAAACAATCATTTTGAATGTAGAGGTAGTATAAATTAGAATCATAATAAACTTTTATATTGTAATGACCTTAAGAAAAAAAGAGGCAATTCTTGCAGAACTATTTGTAGCAGTAATGGCCAAATCTCCTATGCATACAGCATGTTCCCCTGTGTCTGGGAAGACACAATAAAGACGCTCTTACACCTGCCAGGTTCAGCAGAAAGGAAGGAATATCTGTTTATTATTGACAATCTCACATTCATATACACGTCCCAACTCCACAAGGGATTGGAGAGCATGTCACTTCCTTCTCAATCCCACTGGAGAAGAAAGGTGCTCATCAAAGCTCTCTTATCACAAAAGGAATGAAAACCAGAAAATACCGTTAAGTAAACATTGGCTATTATTTACATGAACTGTGTGAAAGAATCTGACTCCAAGGTTAAAAACAGAAGGCTTTAGCAAAAACCAGGGCAACATCCCCCTGTGGGACTGTGGACTCACAGCATCATCAGAAAATGGATGGGTTCAGAAAAAACAAAAAAATTGCAGATGAATGACAGCAACATCCATCAACCTTGCCCTGAAAAGAGAACTCTTACCCATAGCCCAACAGAAAGTTGTGACAGTGTCAACTGGATCTCTGACTTGTGTAAAACCTTCTAATAGGGACTAATACTGGGAAGAAGCTGGTCAAGCTCAAAATAAAAAAATAATTTAAACTGGACTTAAAATTTAAGAAACTAGAGAAGTGTTTAACTCATAAGTTCTTGAAATGTTCAAGTGATTCTTGATGCTTTATGATGATGCAAATTATCTGTATTTATAAAGTACAACTGGAGAAATGAAAAGGTAGTTGAAACACAAGTCCAGCTCTTTTTGAGCTTGAACTCTGAGGCCAGATGAACATGCAAGTAATTCACGTACAGAGTTAGGATTATCAAGATTTGTTGTGGAAGCTGCATAAAGCATACTTAATTGTTCATAGTGAGCAAAACAGATGGGTGTCACCAAAATTAAGGTAAATATAGAAATAAAAATGCATAATTATTTTACTCTACAGAGAAGGTCTTTCTCTTACCTCTATTTTTAGACAGCTTTTTGGTGTGTGTGTGTGGGTTTGTTTGTTTGTTTGTTTGTTTGTTTGTTTTGTAATGGTGTAAAGTCTGTAGAGTTACTCCTTATGTACACTGGCCTGAGATGTCCAAAGCTGCCATGCTGAGAGACGAAATGCAAAGCAGTACTTTGAGTTTGCTGTGTAACAACATCAAGTATGGCTATTACCCACTGCTTTTTCCACATGTGAGAATAAATTTAAGAAGTTAATACCATGATTAGTATGACCACCCAGAGCTGCTGCCCTGCTTCCAGTGACAGACTCCTTCTGTTCTGACCAGTTTATTCACAGCTCTTCAAAGTGGCTCTGATGACAATTTTGTTGCCCTGCTTTGAATTTCACTGTCCATGTATGGCAAAGTGATGGATAGGAGTTGTTGAAGTGACCTTATGGTTGGCCTGTGTGGAATCGATACAAAATGTCCCTAGGCATTAGGGGGGAGGTCATACAAAACAAACTCATCAAGGCTCCACACCCTCTCTGAGCTCCCCCTACCACTGCTTGAGGACTGACCATACCTGTGCCTTTGACCTCTCTAATAAGACATATCCTCTAGTTTGAAAGCTGTAGCCTCAAAAAATATAACAACCTGAGGATGTTTTCATTTCCATCTACTACATATTAGATAAAAATTAGAAAGTATTTTTAATTTCCCTGTAAATGCAGTAGAGACCAGGTTGGTAAAAAGATTGAATAATCATGTATGTTGGGTGTCTTACAGTTTTTTAACACTTAGGACTTTGAATGATGGGCCTTGATGTTGCTGTTCCTGAGCTGAATGTGTATTTTGCCATTAATTTCAGTAGAAATTGTCTTGGGTACTGAGCCAGTGTGTTCTTCCTGTACCTCACCTGTGAACCTGGCATAGTAATATTGTACAAACTTGCATGAATGAGATCTCTTCCAGATCATAGCTGGCTGTAAACTAATAAGTCTGAGGACAAAATGGGATGGGTCGAGAGAATGAAAGGTAACTCTCCACAGCAACACTGAAATATTTTAGAGAGATCCTTAAATGCAAAGTGGTAAATATTGACAATATTCCTAGAGGTTTTTGCTATATATAGCTTCTTGAGAGGGATTATTCCACAGTAAGTTTTGTGATTGTTTTGAGTGGTTTTGGGTTTTTTGTCCTGTCCTGGCACTCTGAATTTTCCCAGGATTACCATAATTTCCTCTAGGCCCGAATTTGCAGGTGCCTCGCCATCTTGGCTGGCCCTCAGTCCATCTCCACGCTATACCCTTTAGGCAACAATACTCTTTCTGTAGAGGGTAATGCAACTCTTTAAACTCAACTCAGCAAAGCTGGTCCATTCAGACTTGCTGATTGCTGCTGAACAGAAACACCTGTCAGTGAAATTTCTGCCTTTTGGCATCTGTAAATAGAGGCAGATCCCATGTAAAGCAAGTATTGATTCCATGAAACATTTGGATTGCATGCACAAAGTTAGAAAGGATCAGTTAGGGGCAAAATGTGCTACAGAACATTTACTTATGCTTCCTGCAGCACTGGGGCACATAGCCTCCTCACTAGGATTGGGGTTTTAAGATAGCAGGTAAAGAATAGGACATAAGCACAGTTGGGATTGGCATGCAAGGAAGTGGAAGACAGTGAAGAGGACTGTGTTTTCTCTGTTCTCAAGGAAGGCTTGAATTAATAGCACTCTACATTTGATGAAAGCAGTTTCATCTCCCTTTCCAGAACACCATTAAAAGAATTAATGCAATATTTTACAATCAGATGCAAACTTCTGTTCTCCAGTTCTTTCTTAAAAAATTATGCCTTAAATGCAGTTTGAGTATTGTTTAAATCTTTATATCTAAACAATTACTTTAAACTGAGTATTGTTTGAGATAGTACTTCTCTTTAAATTCTTTCTATTGAGTTGTCCTCCTGTTGTCCCCTCATCTGGTCAAAGTGGTGGCAATAATCAGGAGAACTTTTCTGAGAAAGTGATATCCTTCCATCTGAAGAAAAAATCCAGCTAAAACTATGTAGATTTCCATTTTAATCTTAAAACTTGCACACAGTCATGCCAGACCCAAGAGTGATTTTTGAAGCTGAATGGCTTTAAAAAGAAAACTTTTCTCTTTTTTTCATCAAAAGCTCCAACCTAACAGTTTTAGAACCCTCAGATATTTTTTTCTGGCAGTATTTCAGAATGTATTACTGAATATAAAAAAATTTAGGAAACCAACTCTCTGTCCAAGAGAGCTTAGAAAGGAAAACCAAATCCTGCAATCAATTGATGCAGAAAAATGCCACTCCATTAATTTAATAACAGGTTTCTGCAATCAGCTTTCAGGGCTGACTCTTACACAAACATCATGGAGGAGATTTAGACACAGAGTGACATAATCTTGGTGCACATTTTTTGCCGTCTTTTAGGTGTTTTAGTATCCTTACCCTATGCAATCACACATTCTGCCTTGCCCTGCCTTCCTATCAAAGGATGTGGATGCTGCAGACATTTCTTGGCTAAGTGGCAATGTAGCTAAAATCAAGGAATTAAAAAATTGCTGTCTCTATAGCTGTTAAATTAATTTATTCCACCACTTTGAAGGAAATAGGGCATCTTTTTGTGGTGATTTCATGATTTGATAAGAGGACTTTAGATCTCAATCCATCATAATTCTAGGTGCCTGACATTTTGTATTTTGTTCCAGTCCCCACTAAGTTGCTTCCAATTTTCTGCAATCAAAGCACCTGGGGAAGTCTTACACAACCTTTTACTTGCTCTTTTTTTTTTTTTTAAATCTGTAATTCAATTTCACATTAAAAGACTTTCTTCAATATACACTTAAGTTCTGCTGATCTCAAGCTACACAAAAGATTTTTGTTAAAGATATAGCAGGTCCTTGACTCATAAAATACTGCCTGGATCAAGAACTGAGGTAAGGTCTTACCTGTAGTGTCTTTAACCCTGTGCAGATGCCTGTAGTGAGTTACAGAATGAAAAAATATGAGCTCCAACATTTAAAGTCCTACAGAGTTATGCAAATCAAGAAAAGATTATTATTTGCCCCTCCCATTTGCTCTTCTCTTACAGTTAAGTGACAGTAATGCTTGTGTCAAGTGGTACTTGTTTCCTGAGCAACTTATTGAACTAATTTTCTGTACAATACTGATAAATTCATATTTTTTAAGGCCCAAGAGCAGTATAACTGGCAGGTCTTACAAAATTGCTTTTGTCAATAAATTTACCAGTTTGAATTCTTTTAGATACCCAGTAGTTGAAGCTGATGTGAATCCTAGAATATTGTGACTATGAAAAAGTGAATTCCATTGCCCATGAAAAGCAGAATCAAGACACCTAATGAATAATTTTTCTATGTATGTGATGTAACAGGTATTTTTATGCTGACATGCTGATTGCTAATGGGATGGTGTATGGTGCATGGACTGTGTCACTAGATCAGAAGACCTAAAGTGAAAGTAAAGAGACCAAGATAAAGTATATTGAAACCTTGTTTCTATTTCTACAAGCTTGACTATGTTTTGAAATTGAAATTTCTACAAGGTTGAAATTTCTACAAGGATTGACTATATTTTATTGTCTTTTACATGAATTTATACAGGATTTGGAAATTGAAATCATGTATCAAAATAGTTTGTTATTAACATTCTTCTGTTAATTAGAAAATTAAATGTTATCTGATACATGGAAACAACTTTCACCTGAATGTTTCTGATACTGCTACATTTTATCCAAATGCTCAAAAAATCAGGAAACATCACTTTGACAGAACACAATAGCCTGTTGAGGTGCAGTGAAAAGAATTTTTTTTAAGTGGGATTTTGCAGTTATTAGTCACACTATTTGTGATACAGTGCTGCTGTTCTTGGGTTACTATCAATCAGCATCTCTTCTGTCTCTACTGACTTGAGTGACTGGATCACTTGAGAACCTGTCTTGAAACTCTTACTCCATCTGAAAGTTTATTTTGCATAACATATACATTTACAGCAGCCCATTTGAAAAGCCTTTAGAGTTCTTAGTACGTGGCCTGAGATATTACTCATGATGACAGGAAAATAGTGCTGTAGTCAAGGGTTCGCAAGATGAACAAGTATGATGTTATTTTATTGCCCATTTGTTTCATAGTATCATATTCTGCTCAGCAAGGACTGTGGGCCATTCTTTTAGAGTATTTCAGTTTTGAGGGGTATTTTTTTTCCATCTTGAAAGCTAAGAATCAAAATAATCTGCAACTGCCATTTAAAATATGACCATTTTTGCTGGCTTCTCTGTGAGATTACAGTACTTGTAGTCTAATTGAGATATTTTTAGAGCCAGAAGTATCATATCCAGCTGGGAACCAGGTTGCTTGCCCATTGTAAGACACCCAAAATCTTAGCAATCCTTAAACATGTCACATGAACAGTTCTGCATTTTGCCAATACTGGTGTTCACACCAGTTATTTCCTCTACTTTTCAATCAAGCACACAGACACAAGTGAGAAAAAGAGGGAAAGGATTTCTTTGACAAGTTGCTTAAAATAAATGGGAGATTTTGAAGGTGACGAGAAATTTTAACTGGCAGAGATAGACCACAACCCTGTGGTCAGAGAAAAAGTGGTATTGTCAAAAGTGTATAGCAAAGCATGAACACATTTGTAAAAGGAAAAGTGTTGTATGACTTTGTCAATATATAATGATGAAACCCCTACCCCATAGGCTTGTCTGGGCATACAAAGCCTGCAGTGTTGGTAAGACAGTGTTACTGCTATAGACCCATTTAGGCAGCAGTGCATTTATAGCTAGCAAAAATAATGAGTTATGCAGATCAACCCAAACATAGCTCAATAGAACCTTTAAATTTCCAAAACCCAAGGATATACATTAATTTTCCACACATAATGCACCATGATATCCACACATATTGAATTTGTTTGAGATATGTTCAATTCCTTTTTGCTGGAATAGTCAAACTGGGAGTAGGTTTCACTACACATAGGGCAGGGGTACTCTGGGCTTGGAACAAGTGTTCTCTGACTATTAGTGCATACAGCAGATCAGAGAAGGAATGTGAGATTATTTTAGCATTGCTTGAATTCTTGTTAATATGTAAATCAGAAATTCCTGTCAGTCCAGCACCAAATATTACCAGCCTTCAGCACCAGGTTCACGTTGATACCCGGTCATATTCAGTTGTGGCAAATGACACATTTCTGTGATGTAATGGCAATTAATAGCAGAGACCCAGAAACAGCTCAGGAGTGTCAGATGTAGTCCCAAATTAGCACTTGCAGGTGAATTTCACAGTGCAGGATTAAAGTGTTTTATCTCGAGACCTCCTGGTCTTATACTATGATTGCAGAAAGGGAAAAAAGTGCCTATTATACACCTAAAGTCAAATGATTCACTGCACAGCATATCCACCATCTTCCTTTCAGGGCTGTATTTCAAGAGGTTTGGCAGTGAAGCAGCCTGGCTGTGTGAGAACAGGAACCTCCGCTGGTGAACAGGGAGAGTGGTTCTGTAACATCAGCCAAAAAGCTGAAAAATTGGGTGGGGGCCGTGGGTGTGGTGATTTTAAAAAATGCTTAGACGTTCTTTAACTTAGTTGTCTGGGTTTTTTCTATTGAATACATAAATGAGAAATTTATCACCCACACAATCTTCTCTGTTTCAGCGGGAAAAGTGTGTTTTCTCTTTTGTGCAATTCCAGTTGTTACAAATGGGAAAAGGTAGTGAAAATATGTCTTGACGAATTGCCCCGAGCCCCCCAAAGGACGGGTATTTTGTTTCTGGAAGAAAAAACCGAGCAGCTACTTACTTGAGCTCAAAGGCACAGTGCGGCGGTTTAAGGCACTGACAGTGCGGGGAGAGGGGCACGATTTGTTTCCCCCTCTGGAGCAGTGCCGGGGTGGCCGCTGGCAGGACGGGCGGCGGGGTGGGGGGGCCGGAGGCTGCCCCGGCCCCGCTCCAGCAGCAGGTGGATGCTCCGGAGCTCGGCGCGGGGCTTCTCCGCTACCGAGCGCTCCGGCCAAGGTAGCTACCGGTCCGTGTTAAATGGCTGCCTGCTTTTCAGGGCTGGCGACTGCCTCACGGTTTGGCTGTTTATTTTTTTTTAGCAGTTCTGCCGTCTATCGGAGGCAGCTCCCCCTCCCTCTACCCCGCCGTTTCCCCAGGTTCATCCCACCGCCCCCCATCCGCCCCCACCTCAGCCCTTCCTCCTCTCGCCCTTCCCGGGGAAGCATACCCCCAAGTCCCGCACCCCTCCAGGCTCTCCTGCTCCCGGGCCAGGGTGCGCCTGGGTGTGGGCTGGGGCC
>VYXC01002599.1:102666-170622 GCA_013397175.1 Platysteira castanea | reverse complement strand
GAGGGGGGTGTCGAACGTGGTTTGGGTGCTGTTGCTTTGGGGGGTGTGTGTGTTGCCATTTCCTCTAGCTGATCCAAAGTTAAGCCCATTTTTTTTCAATTTTCTTAGCACAGGATGCTCTTAATACGATCACTTAAGTTACTTGTATATTCCTAATCGGTCCCTCATTTCGTGTGTTTGTGTGATGATACTTTACTAACCTGTAATTAAACCCTTGTTTAACTGGTTTTATGGAGATGCAAATCGCTTTTAAGTTCACCTAACGTTTATTCCCTTCAGAGTAATGTGCCTGTGATCACACTTACTATTTTTGAGTACAAGATGTGCTGTTAATTGATACAAAAATGTCGTTTAACCCCCTGCGTGCTCCTACTTCGAACTAGTTTGTTTATTTCGGCCGTGTTCGCTGTGGGTGGCCCTTTCCCCCTAACCTTGTTCCCCCCATCCCTACCCCGAGGCTCGGTGCTCGCCGTCCCCCGGGGCGCGGGGCTGAGCGTGTCGAGGCGGGTGGCGGTGGCGGAGGCCGGCGCGGAGGAGCGCGGAGCGGGACGCGCCGGTGCCGGCACGTGTGTGGTGTTACATAAAACACCTCCACGGCCGTGGCTGGCGGGGGGTGGCCCGGGCAGCGTACGGTCCCGCGGGCGCGGTGGGACCCCGCTGAGGGGGACTGGGGGGCAAAGAGAAGGGGGAGTGCTTTACGCCTCCCTCCCGACTTTCTGATTATGTTTAAACGTCGTTTCATGTGTACGCTATGTTCGCCCTGCTAACTCTGCTAAGAATGAGTTAAGTTCTTAGAGATCACATTGCGGACCATCTTGTTTTTTTGCAGGTCCCCCAGTGGCTGTTGGCATGAACATAGACATTGCCAGTATAGATATGGTCTCGGAAGTCAACATGGTGAGTATTTAGGGTTTGGGGCTGCTTGCTCTCAGAGGGGGTGGCTGTCGCTTCCCCCGCCCCTGCCAAGGCGGAGCGGTGCCCGCGGGCGTGCGGGGACCCGGCGCGGCCTCCTGCCTCGGGGAGCCGCCCAGGCGGGGCACACCGGCTGCTCTGGGGTCGGCNACTTTCGATTAAAAACAAAAAAAGAGGTTTATATTTCAGTGTGTTTGTATTTTTTTTTTCTAGCCTGACATTATTTTGGATGGTGATGAAAGAGTCGATGATTTTAGTTTAATTTTTCCAAGATGCTTGTTTCTCTTACCTAAATACTTGGAACTGACTGCTCAAATACTGAACTTGTGCAGAAAGTAGTAACTTGACACTTTCTGTGTTTCATCACCTGGGAGACTAATGAGATTTGTAAAAAAATTGGGCAAGTCTGATTGATACTTTGGAAGAAGCTGTTGTTGACTTAGATGAAACTTTACTAACATCCACTTTTATTATTTGGAAGTGTTTGGGGTCAAGTCTTGAAGTTTTTATGTTAATTTGCATGTTAATCGATTCAGGACAGACCTTGGCCTAACACTCATAGGGGCTTGTAGAAGAACGACAACAGACGTTGAAACATAGTAGCACACAATACAAAAGAGATGCAAAATAGATGTGCTTTTGTCAAGTGTTTGTGAGTGGAAGTTAGTTACTTGAAGCAAACTTTCCATTATTCTTGAAGAGGTTTCAAGTAAACATCTTTCTAAATACAAATGTGATTTTAGGGCTATTGCTGTAGCTGTAATCATGCATTTGAAAATAACATCTGGAAAGTTATCAGTTGTTTTAATATCATTGTACTACTAAAATATTTAGTTCCTCAGTGTCATGCTTGGGTTCTCAGATATGTTGCACTGAATGAATTTGCAAACATTTGTTCTCAAACTGAATGACTTGTATGATGTACAGGAGTTTTTTCATAATATAAAATAAAGCCCTTGGCCTAATTTGAAGATAACATTACAGGTGGTTTTACTGTGAGACAGGGAGGTGTTGGTGACAGAGAGCTTGATGCTGTTCTTTTTCAAGATAGCAGGAAACCTGAATAATTTTACCTTCTGAAATATTACTTCAGGAAAATTTATAAGTGGCTAAAAGGGGCTTCCAAACTTTGTATGACTAAACTTGTTATCTAGTATTCTACCTTCAGGATCTTTAAGTGCAGAGGAATAAAAGTTCATTGTATTTTAAACCACTTGCTTTTCATTAAGACAACTGTGGGTAGGAGAAACAGGGACATAGAATTATTTCTTAGACAGCCCTGAGCAGTGAGGGAATGATGAGGGTTCCTTTCTGGGACTGCAATCTACCAGGGTAGTGTTATATCCTCTCATCCCTTCAGAACTGGAGGGTTCTCGTGAAAAAATTGTAAAAATACTTGTGAATCTTTTCTTTGTTTCTTTAAATGGTTTCTAGACATTTGGTCTCCAGTTAAAGGTGGTAGCATATCAGAATACTGTGATCTGACACTTACAGCCTAACTATATAAGAGAGTATTATTTTTAGTATTCTGTAGTCAGTTTATTGTGTTTCTATAATGAAATGTTTGACCTTTCTGAAAAAAATCTTTTCAGACTATCTGCAGAACTCAGAGGAGAGAATATATAGAGAGTTTTGTCCTACAAATTTGCCTAAAGTGTTTCAACTCTGGGCATTTATTTTACTCTAAGAAGCCACCTATTTCTTAAACCCAGACAATCATGTTACATAATTTTTTTCACTTACAGTTTCAAAAGAGATTCCAAACCAAGATTATAATCTGCTTAATTGCAAAATTTAACACTTGATTTTACAATGGTCTGTATAACATAGCAAGTCCTAATATACCCTGAATATAACCTGAAATGAATGAGGAGAGAGACATCCAAGGAAACAACAAAATATTTAATACGCAACGCCTTGGCTTTTTTGCTTGCAAATTCACCAGAATTTGGAGTAGAAACCAGGAGGAATACTGTGGAATGCTAGCTGATGCAAAGCCTTCTGAGATAACAAGAGACACAGAAAGAATCTTTTGGATTTATGAACCTATTTTTCTAAGCATGGCCTTGCTGTAGCTTTGTTTGTAGTCATGGCAAACACTATTGACTTTAGATCATTGCCTGGAGTCATGTACTAACATTAATGGGATCAAACTTCCGCCTTGGGAGAAAGGCTAAATAATCATAGTTATTCATCTTGAGATAATTTCTATTAATTTTAATGCTAACATTTTAAAATTACATATCTTTTTCAGTCTTGATATATTGCATCTACCATATGAATTTGTGCCACCCTGCAGGCAGAATGTTTATCTCCAGTGTCACGAAGTAAATCATGAAGTTTTTGCTTTGTTGAACAGGATAATTTAGAGTTGCTCTTATACAGAGTAAAAGTATATTAAGAATGTTCAAAAATATTCTTGTTGACTTTGAATTGTTAAAGAGGTGTAAGTACTTGCATCATAAAAAACCTCAGAGTGTATTAGTCTTTACAGGTGACTTACAATTATTTCTTTTATGCAACAGAACTGAAACTGTAAGCTGTTTACCTTGGGTAGTCAGAAACTTGAACTAGCACTTATCTGAGTTTACAGAAATGGTTTCAAAGTACTGGTACTTGTGAACATAATTTGTTCCAGCTCTGGGGAGTGGACATAATGCACACGAAAAAAGTGAGAACTTCAAGTAAATGTGGCTATCAACAAATGTCGTGACTATTTGGACTAATTTCTTTGTATTCTGCAAAGAAGAAATACACAGCAGGTGTAATGCAATACAGTAATGCAGTACAGTAATGATTATGGCTAATTCCACTCACCTCTCTGGACCAGGTCCTGCAATATTGTTGAGTGTATCCTTTATTCTAGTGATACTATAGATTTTCTTAAGGCTTCTCTTGTTCAAGTAACAATGGAGAATAAAGATGAAGATCTGTGAAGGCTACCAAACTGGTTTTCCTGGGCTAATGAATTTGATATTATGTAAGATTAGGTGTGTTGCTGTGAGTCTAATGCAAAGTTCTCAAGACAGTTTCCAGGTGTTTCTTCCTGTACTTGAATTTTCTTCTGAGCTTCCTTTTCTTTAATACAAACTATTCATTGTAAAAATAATATCTTCAGAAACTAATCACTTAATAGGACTTTTTTCTTTCTTTTCTTTTCTTCTCTTCTCTCTCTCTTTTTTTTTTTTTTTTTTTTTTTTTTTTTTTTTTTTNNNNTTTTTAATAAGCAGTGCTTGCTGGGATGTCACATTCCCACATTTTCCTCTCAGTTAATTTTTGGAGTAGACCCCTTGACAATGTAGCAATGAAGACTATTCTCCATTCTAATTTTCTCCCTTTTTCTTCCACCTATTCCATCATAAACTCTTTGTAAAAATTAGTACAGAAGTACAGAAATAAATTTTCTTCCCTAGACACCTCTGAAGGTTCTGCATAACGTTGTGCATTTGATCTATCTAGATAAGACATGAGGATTTCTATGGATAATGTTGGTCATGTGTTAGTTTTCAATGTCTTGGCTTATTCCCTGTTAAATAGGTCAACATTTCCTTCCTTTTTTTTTTTCCTTTTCTTTTCCCCCCCCTTGGTCTGTGGCTATTCTGGGATTCTCGTACAGAATGTCTTGAAAAGAGAGAGAAATATTCTGTAGCTACAGATTTTACTCAGGAAATATACACTTTTTGAGGCAATGGGTTGTATATGTAATTAAATATAATGATTCACGCTGTGGGTCATTGGGGTCTGCAGAGAGGAATCGGAACTGTTTATCTAATTCCAAGTATTTGCATGCTTAGTGTGCAGGTTTTGGCACATGGAGTCAGTAACGAGTGTGGAGTTAGAGACGGTGGATTGGTTTGTCTTAGTGGGAGCCATTACCGTTGACTGTGAGCATAATCCTTCCATCACATGGGAGTTGGAGAAATGAAGGAGCTGTTACCATCTATCAGGGAAAGGTTTACTTCTTAGTGTGGGCCAAGTTTTACATAGCAGAGCCTAATAGCTTCAAAGCTCTAAAAAAAAAAAAAGCTTTTAAAAAAAATATTATATTTCACATCTGTATTTGAGTTATGCCAAAGTTGCACAAAACAATAAGTATAGTACTCATAGATTAGAATATTCTTAGTCTAAAAATGTGCAGGCATAGCTAGAATTTGGTGATAGACCTCTGATTTTGAGTTGCTCTTGATTATGGAAACCCGCTACTAGTTTTCTTAAAATCTCTAAATTTTCCTGAGGTATTTTCAGTAGAGGGCATTAACAAAGCTCAGGGTTTAGATTATGAAATAGGTTTCTATAGTGAAAACAACAGGAGCTGTGTTGCTGCCTCTCAAGCAGCAGCAGCAGCAGTTATCTTTATGTGTGTAAAGGGAAGAGATGGCTTGTGATATAAAAAGAAATGGGGATTAAGTGCTAAGGAAATAGGGTGGAGCTGTTCCAAACCCCAAAACTTCATAGAAAGGTCCTGATAGAGAAAAATGAAAACAGGAAAAAGTGTCCTATATACATTGGTGTAGAAAGGGGTGAGGAAAATGGTCATGAAAATGGTTTCTGTCACCAATATCTTCTTTTGTCAATCCTTTCTAGTTGTTTACATTGCTGCACATATTATATGGAGAGAAAAAGGAGAGAACAGGGATGAAAATACATTGAAAATGAAATATTGGAATATTGAGAGGGTGCTGCTTCACTAAATACTTCTGCTGCCAGAAAGAGTTGGTTTTATTATTTTCTCTGTGTCATAAATGCATGTTTCTTCACATAAAACTGCATTTTTCAGCAGACAGTTTGAATTTGACTCTTGCCAAATTATTGTGCTTATACACTACTGACTCATACTGAAGTGTCTAGAAGAGACTTCTGTGAATGCAGAGCAGGTGATGAATGTCTTAAAAGTGAGAACTTCTTTTTACTGAAAACCTTGTTTCACCTTTTCCTTCAGTTACTGTCTGGAATAACATCACAAGACATTTTTTAACAACTAAATTACATTAGTATGGATTTCCATTTTTTGTTACTACATGTCTCTAATTCAGGCATTTTCCTTTCTTAGCTTAAAGATATGTAAAAATAAATAAGAGCTCTGATGTCGAAATAAAATATTTATTCTTGCGGACCAAAGTGAGTCTTCCTATGGTATTCTACATGTGGATTGAAGTTTTCATGCTGGTTTTGCTAGAATATATGTAGCCACAGCATGGAAAGATTCGTCTAGCACATATATGCAGGAATATAGCAAGGTTGTAACTACTTTTATAAGATAGTTATATATATTTATATATATTATGTATATCTATGTTATACATCTCTAGAAGCATGATGTAATCTTCATTTTTATTTAAGGTCAATATAAATGGTTTGTTAATTGGATTGCACTTTCAGTGTGCTACAATATTGCAAGACTTTTATCAGTAGAAAAATCTTCTTGTTTGGTTGGTGGTGGTAATTTTTCAAAGTGATCACTCCCTTCTGCAGACCAGGGGGCAGTCGTTAGTAATTGAAAGAGATTGCCTTGGAGGTGATTTGTACTACTGAATTAATAATTATTGTCCTCTTTTTTGTTGGTCTTTTTCCTTTAAGAAAGCTTTGATCTATAAATATTGAAGTGTTTTGGCTCTTGTCACAGAAGAAAAGATAAGTTTATCTTTAATATGTTTTATGGGCAGTGTCTTGGGAATGAACATGAATGTACTTGTTAGCTCCTGCAATAGGCTCCTTTATTTCATAACTTATCTATTGAAAATCACATAAAACCTTTATAAATGAGCTGTATAGTAGAATAAACATTTTTATGTTGTACTCAACAAACTTTTTGCAGGTTTAAGATGACCCAGTGGTTGTATTTGCGTTCCTTAGTGACTCTAAAATCTGTCAGTGCATCATGACTAAATCCTTATTATTCCTCCCTTCCCTTTTTTATCCTCATACATCATGCAACCCTCTGCAAGGTTTATAAGAGAACCTTTAGTATTCAGTCATGTTTGAGTACAGTCTTGTATAGTAATAATTCTTATTTTCCGGAAGTAATCCAGATTCCTAGTAGACTTTTAGTGGTTAGTGCTGTAGTTCTCTGCTAGTTCTTGTATGAATTAAGTAAGCAAGGTTCAGTCCCCTCATTTCAAAGGACCCTGCTCATCCACAAGGTAATTTTTGTAATGTCCCCTTTAAGACACAGAAGTTGGCGTCTTGTTTATCTTTAGAGATGATAACTTCAGAAATAGTCAAATGTCTGGAGTTATTAAAACTGAAAAATTTGCTGTTATGAGTGGATGCAATCTATCTGTACCTGTGTATAATTACATATGAATTGTAGGCATTGACAAAAGTTGTCAATTGTGGGTTGCAAAAAGAAAACCAGGAGAGAATCAGAATAGACTACAGCCTTTGTAGTCTATTGTGATTACTCTAACTATGCTTCTACAGGGATTCCTGCCCTGCTTCCCTTTCTTGACAGGGATGCTGTGTACAGTGGGTGGATAACAGCCAGGACAGCACAAACCCTGGAGGAATAGTGGCATAGGGCCATATTTAGAGTTTCAGTCTTACCTGTCTGAAGGCCAGGTTGTGAAGTAGCATTTCTCTTACTTCATAGCTTTTCCCTACAAAAATCTTGGCATGCAAATTGTCTGGCTAAGTATTTTGAAATTAGCTGACCAATTCAAAGATCCTCCCAAGACTTGGAATCACACCAGCTGCATATAACATTTTTGTGTGAGTTTTGCAAAAAAGGGTGTAATTAATTCCCAATAAAAACTAGAAGTTCTGTTCTAAATCAGAAGACACCTAATATTCAGGAAATTGACATGTATGCAACTGACTACAGAATATGTAGATCATATTCAGTGTAGTTTATCACAGGCCAGATAAAGCATTGAGAGTGTGAGCTCTTCCCCTGTCCCCAGACTTAAAAGAACAAGGGGACTGTGCTATTTCTGTCTATCTTGAGCTTCTTTTTACATATCTCCATCAAAGCTAAAGCCTATTAATTTTTATTCTGTAAATACTGACAGAGGGATTAATTTGTTAGTTTTCAAGTAATAAGTATTTAACTGTGTGGGGAGAAAAGCAACCCTTCTGAGAGATGTATTTTGCAATTCAAGTATGTGCTGTTATAGTAGATATGTCACTTCTGAGTATTTCCACTGATTTTTCCTATATAGAAAACCACTGTTTCTTTGTGATTGTGCTGAAAGACAAACTCAGCTTTATAAATTTTAAACAAGTAGAAGAAATTTACAGAAAGCTTGGCCTTGGACAGGAGCAATATATTAAATTACCGTAATGAATGCATTATTCAAAAAATTCAGCTATTTGAAGTGGAAAGTCCTCGTTCCACTGTCTGCTCTCTGGACTGTTTCTTCTTTCTTTTCTTCTTTAATGAACAGGCATTTCTATTAACCAAACAACTCTGCAACAAGGTATTAAATCCCAGAATTTTCCTTCACAATTGGGTGTCCTTATTACTGCTCTTGAATGTCTCTTCCATGGCCATGGGTTTTGCATCCCTTGCTGCAGGGCAGCCTGGCTGTAGTGAACCTTTGCTCTAGATGGATTGTTAGCCCATGGTGATTGGGAGTGGAAACATCTGGATGTAAGAGGACCAGGAAAACAGGCCTTGCATGTCATGAATTAACCTATGAAAGGCTGACAACCCATCCTTTGCCTTCTCTGTCACTGGAAATGTTTTTGAATCACAGTAGCCATGACTCGCTGTTACATTAGACATGACCTAAGTACACTGGCTTTGTCTACATTTGAATGAGATTTAAATATTGTCAACCTGTCTGAATGGACTTGAGTAGGAACAACATGCCTGCTCACCTGGAGCAGTTCCTTCCTGAATAGATGTGCAGTACAGATCTTGGTGAACTAGGAACACAAAATCATCAAAATGGCAGAAACTTGTGAATGTAATCTTTTTCAGAGATTATTCACCGCAATTTCCTTGAAAAGTTGTTTTGGATTGACATGGGGAAAAAGGCCCTAATGTGCAAAATGCCCTAAGTATTGTTTATTTTTAGATACAATCCGTGGAGAGTTATTATAAGGTGTAGAGTTTGGTAAAAGTCATGCTAAACCCAACTGAGATGAGAAGGTCTTCCAGAAATGCATGTGGATATTCATATATTTGGGATGTCTCAGGATGATGACTCTTGTGATTTAGGTTTCCAAAGTCTTTCTCATTCTACTTCTTGCATTACATATGGCTGTGAAGTAGCCAGAAGTTCCTGTTGCTTTCAAGGAACTGAAGACATCTCCTTCTCAGTGAGAACCAGCTAGTAAAATGTAGTAATTAAGTACTGTAAAAGATACTGAAGCCTTTTTAAAAATCATTCACTGCCATGGATGCAGAAGCCTTTGGAAAATCTGATCCTAATTTCTATTGTAAATTGATTTAATTTTTTTTCCATGGAAGTTTGAACTGTTTTTTAATAATTGGAACAGAGATTTTTTTCTGCTTGATTGAGTAAAATAAGTGCTCAGACTTTTAAAATTTTCTGTAAAGACCTTTAAAAATGTATATTGTTTTTTTAAAAAGGCCTATTACTACAACCACAGTGAAAGTAGTGAAATATTGTTAATTCCTTTTGGTCAGTAAGGGTGAATGTGTTGTCATTTGCATAACTGTTATTACCCGATACTCCAGAAATGGTAGTGGTCCACTGTCTAATCCTTATTTGTTTCTTTTATAAGTGTATTTTTGAGTTAATAGACCCTGCAGCTCTAAAGGACTTGTAGAGCAACGTGGAATTTTTTTCCTCTCCCAAGGACCAAATAGACTCTGCTGGCTCTCTCAGATGTGTTAGAATAACAGTGTTAATCCATGTTTGACAAGATGTGCACCAAAGGAGGCATAAAATTTAAGTGGAAAAAAAATAGTTCAAAGGTCCAGTACATTGAATTTATAAATTAAATAATTTAGGACTGTAACTGTTTCATTATTCCTTATTATGAAATGATTTATTATTTTAGATAACCTACAGGGAAGAAGGAAATAGGATTAAACAAATATGCACATCATTTACAAATGAAAAGGAGCATTTTCCTACTAATTCCATAGTTGTTTCTCTAATCATGTATGTCCAGAAATGACCAAAGAAGCCTTTTAATCAGTCTGAAATCTTCCTAAAATTTTCGTGACTGTTCAATCTGTTTTACTGTCCAGTTGCTCTTTTTCACTGACATTTTGTAATGTGCAACACTTGTAGGAAGTCCATGCATAAGAGACTTAACAATGTAATGTTTGTATTTTGTAGCAAATGCTACATTAGGTTGCTCAAGATAAAATATTTAACAATCACAGTATATAGGAAAATGAGGTGAAATAACTCTCTTTTCTTAATTTTGAAAGAAGCCTTTTCAAAGGTGTGGGAATGTTTACTGAATAATGCATAGCTGAGACCTTTCATATCAAGTTTCAGCTAAAAATATATTATTTTAGCTGACATATAAGTCCTCAAAAATAGATTTGTAATGGAAATGCCAGGGGACCCTTAACTATAATCATTCCTGTTAGTGTAAATGCCTGGAAATGAATACAGTTTTCATTAATCTACTACTATATGACACAAGTGACCAGTTACAGAGAAACCTATAATAATTCTAGTTAACTGGCTGCATTCAAAAATGCTGTTAAAATGTTTTGAAGTCTTAAAATGTGTAAATGTGATGCTGATTTTTCCGTGGAGGCTATTTCTGCATGGGTTTCACACAAGATTTGTAGGCACTTGAGTGACTTGAAATGCATTACAAGATGATTCTTATAATGTCTCAGCCACTAAGTGTAAATGGGACTGGGTAATAGTCTCCAAAATTGTTACTGTGCAATAGGTGCTCTTTTGAAGTGAGTGGATGTTACTGGTGGTTTTAATTGGCTGGAAAATCATAAAACCTTGCTGGCAGTTTTGATTTAAGGATATTTAAAACCCAGTTAGTCCAATCATAGGAAGACTACACTTTTTTTACTCTTGGTCTTGAGTTTGTGCTATAACCAAATGCATTGCTCAGGCAGCATTAGGAGGTTCATGTGGTTTCTACCAGGGCTGAACTTTGCCTGTCGTTAAATGGAAGATATCACTTGACATCAAAATCTTTCTGGCATCATTTTTTTTTTTTCAGTTAAATGAATAAAAATGAGCTTTTAAAAATCATAGATTCATCTTGGGTAATCTAGATGGTAGTGCAAAGTTTTAAGCGTAGAATTAAATTTTGATTAATTTTTTAATTGCATTGATTTTTTGAGAACATAACGATGTATGAACTTTTGATATGGCATATGGGAGTTAAGGATAGATACCTTGCCCCAGTAATATGCTGGCTGGATAACAGGTTTTTTTATTCTTGACGGCAGCAATTATTTAGTAAAGCTTGAGAAGAAGAGATTTCAATCAAGATTGCTGCTTTTGGATATGTAAAGGGCTTGTTTTAATCAGTGTCCTAATTGTTTTTGTTAAGGAAACATTTCGTATTTTGTGTTATTACCTCGAGTTAAATTTTTTGAAAACAAAGAATGTGTATACGTGTTTTCTTGTTGAGTAATTCATATAAGCTGAAATGCAGTAATGGATTTCTTTGTATTGCACATCAGCAGGAGTGCAAAGCTTTCCTGGTCATAGCTGATCCGTTCCTTGACTGCTTGATCTTGTTCTTCCTGTTTGTTGTTCAGTAATTTCTACCAGTTTGGCCTGACTCTGCAGTGCCTGTGTCTGCCTCTTCCCCTTGCATGTGTGTGTAAGAGATCCCAGTCATTCACATACCCAGGTCTCTTATTTCATTCTGGGTGATGAAATAAATGGTTGCCCATCAGTGGTTCAGCAAGTGTAGGCATGTTTACAAACAAAACCAGTGAAGTTGTAGTGTGTAAATGTCTGACCATTAGCCTTATTTTATCTGGCACTGCCCTTAGATCATGGCTCTGACTGCAGTAATAATGACAACCTGAGTGCCTTCCAAGGGAGAAACAGGAATTCTGGATGTTCTGTCCTCACATTCTCATTTGGTGAGGATGTGACATAAGACATAAGCATATGTTTGAGGTTAGGCTTGTAAGTGTTTTGCTGAACTGTGTCCTTTTGATCATCCTGACCACAGTTTGGAGGTGGATATGGGGGGAGTTTTCTGCTGTCACCAATGGCAATGTCATAAATAGGATTATGTCTGGAGTTGTAAGTAGCAGATTAGACAACCATGAAGACAGAAAATCTGTTTTCCAGCAAATATTTCAAGTGTTAAAGAACCTTAGGAGAAAAAGATAAAATGTGATATATAGGCAGAATTTTTCTATGCAGAATATTTTTTCCAAATTTCCCTGGAGGGATCCGCTGTTCCCTGAACATCCAAGAAGTTCGTTGTGCTTCTGATCAGCTTCCCACGCATTCTCACCCACACTACTTTGCTGTGTCATCTTAATGTCATTTTTAAATACTAACAAAAGCATTTTGTTTATAATGTAGAAATAAAAATCTTGAGAGGGGAAAGAATGCCTTTTGTATGTTATTTTCCCAGATCAAAGCTGACTCACAAGTAGCAAATATGAAGTAATTAATGTCTTTAAAATTCACAGTTCCTGAGTTGTGAATTTAAGAAATGTTTTGATTATAGTTATCAGATTCCATAGACTTTTAAAAATATGATTAGTATTATTTTTAGAAAGTTTACCATGCTGAAGAGTATTACATTTAGTGTATAGAGCAGTATAGCAATTTTTAAAGCTAGGTAAAATTGGTGTTTTAAATAATTGACTGTGTTGAATTAAACAGTGTCCAGGTACACTGGAGGCCAAGTGGGAAGATGGAAAAACAGTCTTTCTCTGGGGGAAAAAAAAGGGCTATCATTTAATCTGGTTGGCATGGGAAGCTTTAACCTTTGTTATTTACTGCTTTTGTGATGGCCTGAACTTCCTAGAAATACCAAAACATGTCACTACCACCATTGCAGGCAAGCACTTATGCAAGTTTTCATTTTCATCAAAGCTAAAAATTTTCAAAATTAGTCAATTTGTACCATGCAGAACCTTGGAACTGCAAGGTGAAACATGAGTTCTTGGGAGGTCAGTAAAACTTGAAACAGTTTCTTCTGGGAAAAAGGGAAGAAGGTGTTGATTTGTGGGTGAGAGCTTTGTCTTGCTGGCCCAATGTCACAAATGTCTTAAAGAAAAGAAAAATAATACAGTTGCACATGGATTCACTGGTAATATATGAACAGCAATGAAAGAAAAATTATTTGTATTAACTGTATCACATTATCAGTAGAAGAATTGCTTAATTTAAGATTTAATTAAATTTTTGTAGAAGTTGACTTCAGCTTTTAACTTTTGCTTGATAGTATTGTGAGTTTCCTTATGTATCAATAAAAGCTTCCAAAGTATGGGTTATGAAATGCTGCAGTTTCTTTTTATCTTGCAGTACCAGCCACCAAGCTCTGGTAATGACCCCCTTGTAAAAATGACAAAGATCTTTTGCTTGAAGGAGATGAACTGCAATTTTTGTCTCAAGTGAGAACCAACAATCCAGGTCCCATGCTATCTGAAAGATTCCCCAAAAGATTAATTTTTAAGTGTCTAAAAGCTTCTACAAAAAGCAAGAGAAACATTGTGGGGCTGTCACTAAATGAGGTATTTTATGATAAACTATTTTTCTGAAGCTCACTGCTGAGAAAAGTGTTTCTAGACAGTGGTAGTGTAGTGCAGATTTGCAAACTTTCCACTGTGGAAACATCTCCCTCTAGAGAGGCCAAGTTTTATGTCACTTGGGTTTTGTTTCTATATATAAAAACAAACAAACCAAAACAACAGGTTTGGAAAAAACCCCAAACAACACTTACTTTTCAGCAACCTTAGAACACAGGTAAGTCTACAACTTGCAGTAGTAAAATGGCTGGAGTTGTATATTTTTATGGGCAGAATTTTACTGAGGTGTGTTAGGTTTTTTTTTCTCTGTCTCTGCATGTGTAGCTGTACTCCTGATATTAAGAGAACTTGAGTCTTAGATGAACTGTCATACAAAGCAATGGTGTGATAGAGAAATAAGGTTTTAATTCTTCCTGTATGAAGACCTGAAAGTAATTTTTTTATCCATTTGAGCATATGTTAAAACTTGGAGCTCTCTCTTGAGTTAGACCAATGTTATAGTAATTTGTTTTTTCCCCATTTCAAGTGAACCGATTTCAAATCTCTTGTACTAAATTACTGGTTGACCTTCTAAAGCTGGCCAAGGTGGGAGATGGCAGCGAGTTTTTGTTTACTTTCAACTTACCCTTACATCTACTTACAAGGAAGAATTGGAGAGAGAATGAAGCTATTTGATTACTTTAATTGTGAATGGGCATTAGCTATAATGTCTCTTAGCTTTTATCAATATGATGACAATCATTGCTTATCATTATCTTAACATATGATGAAAACTAAAAATCTTGGAAAAAAATATGTGGGTTTCAGAAAGGCTTCTCCATCCTCTCGAGCTCTTACCAATCCTATTTCACAGACTTAGCTTGTTTGCTAGGCTTTTAGCAATATGACTGTTTACCCATCTGATAGTTGTGAGCTTACGTAAGAGCAGACTTTTCTCTGATAGTGTAACTTCACTATCCCTTGCACCTGGGCTTCCAAAATGCTACTTGTATGTTTTTAAGCGCTATGGAACAACGGTGCTGTTACCTCTATTACCTCTGTGCAGCACTGACACAGGATTTTGCACAAATGGCTACATTATCAACAAGACTTCAATTTCGCAGTTGCAAACCTTAAAACATGGTTTGTTAGTGACCTTACAAGATTTTCCCTTCTTTCAGCCCATTTTTCTTCTAAAATTATTGATTGCTAATTCACAACTGGAATTTACATAGATCTTTATTCATGAAGGTAAGAACAGTTGCCACATTGGTTCTGTCTCAAATGAAGTCTTCACCAGCAGAAAAGAATTGCTATGTTTGGCTATTTGCCCTCATGTTTTCTAAATATAACTTAACAGCAGTCTGGTTCCTGAAGCCATCTACATTAATACATCTAGAGGAAATAAAACATCACATTAGTCACTTATTTTTTAAGTAAGCAAAACTTGGCAAAAATGAAAATAATTTCACAAGGAAATTAAGCAAAGACAGAATTATTAATGAGCTACAGCAAAGACATTTTGTAATACTACTGATTGTGCTTATCTCCTATTTATAGCACCCAACTGTAGAAGCACTTTCAAGATATATTTTTAAGATCTAGTTTTGAGAGAGCAGTAATTATTCACCTTCATCTGAGATTTTCACTTCCTCTTTTTTCAGCCTAAAGCATTGTCTAGTAGGAAAAGGGTAATGATTTCTCTGAAGGTGAACCAGAGTAGCAGACAGGAGGAGGTTTTAGGTGAACAGGTGGAACTCAGCTAAGCCAATTGTTCCCGCATATCAGCAGTATCAGTTTTCCCAAAATCACTGTTTTTATAAAAACAGTCTTTTAACTGGACACATGCAAAATAACAGAACCAGTATTTCTGCTTGTAATGATAAATCATAATCAGTCTTTTCTCCTTGTTCAGACCTGCAAAGGTATTCACGTGAGGGCAGTCATTTAAAAGCAGCATTCTTTTAGTTACTACTACTCAGATTTTGTAGGTTACTATTCAGTATTGCTCTCTTCTGCTGAGAAAAGTTGTGCTGTCATTACATTGCAAACCAAAACTATGGGCTGCAGTTCTCCCAGGAATTCATCTCCCTGACAGTGACACACAAAATTCTCAGGATGATCTCTTTGGCTGGTGCTCCACTGCTGTTGTTACTGTGCAGTTCTTTATTTCTGTGTGATGATTTTTTCTGATTTTTGGGTCCATCTTACCTATACTTTTTCTTTTCTGAATTGAGGTGTGACAGTAGCAGAAGGTGATTCATCATTAAGAATTGGAAGTTATAGTTTTCTTACTTTTGGTGGTTTTCTGATTTGTATGGTATTTTTTGCTCTGTTTTGCATTTTGGTTCTGGGAGGTTTTTTTGTTTGTTTGTTACTTTGTTACTTTGTTGGTGGTTTTTGTTTTGTTTTGTTTTTTAACCCAGGTATTTTTCTGGAGGTAATTGTAGTGTTTCTAATAATGTGAAACATTTCCTCGTGATGCTACAGCAGAGGTGGTTTGACTTATGAAATGCCACCTTCTTGAGGCATCTGTTGTCAGCAGCTTTCTCTGGGGGTTGTTCATTCTGGCTGCATATGCCCCTTTTTTGTTTAAAACTTATTTTCATTCAGATATCAATTTGACAGCTGTAACAGTCTTCAGATAGGATATAAGACCTTTTTATTTTTGTTTCTCCATAAACTTAGACTTGATTTTTTAAAAGATTTGAAATAGTGTCGTGTACTGTAGTGACTGCATTTAAAAAGTTACTAGTGACATCTATACAGTAATAATTGAGCTAGAATGTTTGTATATTTGGAAGTAACCACTCTAAAATATCATTGAGTACCAGCTCCAGATAAATACTGCCTTTTCCATTTATGACCCTTCTAATGCACCCTTCTATCTTTTCTATGTAGACAAAGTTTCTTTTCATCAACTGCATACTGTTCATGCTATCCCTTGTCCTCTTGCATCTTCATAAACGCTCCTTTACTAGGATGACAGTGTGTGCCTAGAGAAGGAAATACGGCTGGAATACAGCATGCAATTCTCCAGGCTGGTAAAATAATCTGTGAAGGGCAATTTTAGTGCCTCATCTATTGGAGCATCTGGACACTGTTCCAGGGTTCCTCTCAGTTCTGTAAAAAAAATTTAAAATCCTGAACCCCAGTTTCCTTTAGCCATATTTCTGCTTTCAATCCTGTGGAGCTTCAAAGGCAAATAAAATGAGTGGTCTAGTTAACATTAAGTGACTAATGATGAACTTCTCTCCTGGTGCTTGGCTGTCTGTAGCACAGAGGGAATCACTAATGTAATGCATGTTTTGTTAACTAAAAAGTAGTGACGGTAGCCCTTTGGTTTAGAGGCTGCTCTGAGTGTTCCATAGTCCGTATTCACAGAAGGGATGATGATGTACTAAATACTACCAACACATAATTGTTTGTTAACAGCTTCCCCAGGTACTGTTAGCCCCTTTTTCTTAACAGCTGGTTTCAATTTTTTCCCAAACACTTTCCAAACCTCTATTGCTGAATGAAAACAATGTGAGAAAAAAGAAAGAGGATAAGAGCATTAGGAAAGAATGTGAAAAACACTTCTGTATTACTGTGACTATCCAATGCTTTGAAAATTTTAGTGGAGTACCCATTCATACCGCCTGTAAGAAAGCAAATCCAGCATCAGGGAATGTGAGAACATCTGGAGTACAAGCCAAGTATCTAGGTCAGCAAATGACAGTTAAGTCATTGCTTTTAAATGGTACAAGTTAAGGATAGACAGTGGTTGAGCCTTTGTTCTGCAGGATTATCTTAAAGTCATACTTTTTTATTGTTGTTCAGTGATTTAATTTATCTTTCAAGTTGCTGGGAGAACATAATTTTCAGCTTCAGCAGCTTTCCACATGCCATTATTCTATGGCCAAGGTAATTTTATTGATCTTGTTATTAATGTGGATCAGAAAATGCGATTGCAACAGACTTTGTCACAGGGGAGCAACATTTCTTGAGAGACACTTGCAATAAAGAATATGTGCCTTTGATGTCTGCATGTTGTTTCTCTAAAGAGGAGAGCTTTTATCCATATTTTCATAAAACTCTAAATATGAGATGTTTAAATCCTGTGACATAGACTTTTTCTTTAGTGCACCCTGGGGTTATTCTCATGCTGGTAGAGGGCAAGTCAGAGTGGTCTTGAAGATGTGTTATGTGTCTAGGAATACTTTATTATATGTGTAAGTATATTAGGTTGTATGAAAAATGGTGATGTGAATGGGGAATTCAGTTGAGTAATAATGGACACGTAAAAGTAATTTGAGCAATATGTCAGTCTTTCACTATCAATATTCTACAGTTGTACAATACCATGTTATTTTTAGCAAATTGTCCGGAGTTAATGTACTTTTAAAAATTGAAATTAATATGTGTAAAATGAATGTAGTTGCCTGCAGTAGAATCTTACCTGCTCTTCTTTAAGTATATTGAAAAGTGCATTGCTCTTATCTTAGTCTTATCCTCCAAATAGAAGATACTAATGCGCTTTTAAAATAATTCCAGTTTGAGTTTGAGGGCACTTGAATCATACACACATACACTACAAGCAGCCTTTAGAGTCATTATATTCTGATGGGGAAAGAATATGCACAGGAAGATAGATAAGAAATTGGAAATACAAAATTTAACTTAGAATTGTGCACTGTAGCTGTCCTTACATTGGGGAGTACCTTATTTATGCAGAATTTTATTTATGACTAGGCATTTTCAGAAGTAAGCATCAAATTCTGTTTTCAAGGTACAACATGTATGCCTTATTCCTGTCTAACACATTTATAATCTATAGCATTTTCAGTGAGCTGAGAAATGTGTTTCTTTGAATATTTTCTGCCCCAACTGATTATCTCTGTCGACTGCAATGTAAAAAAGCTGGCATAGCTTTGTATGCCTGTGTAAGCATGTATTTTACTGTGTAGCAAGCAATGCAGGAAATGTCAGCAGTGGGGCTGTGCTCTGCTTACCGAAAACACAGCTCGTTCTTTATGCATTCCTAAATTATTAGAAAGAAGCCTCTTGAAAAAATTGTTATTACTTTTTGTAACAGAAAATAAAGAAGGAAAAAAAAAGAGGAGAGAATGCATAGAAAAAGCTAAAATTAGTAACGCGCTAATGGCCTGCTTGTTGTTCAGGGCAATGTGCAGCTGACAAGTGATGTGCTGGCAGACTGCAGCCAGTTTCCATTAAAAGTCCACACAAGGCTGAAGCATCTGCAACTTCCTCATGAGGGAAAGCACAGGTGACCAGTGACAGGACCTGAGGGGATGGCATGAACCTGTGTCAGAGGAGGTATAGCCTGGAAAACAGGAAAAGGTTCTTCCGCCAGAGGATGGCTGGGCACTGAACAGGCTCCCCAGGGAGGTGGTCACAGCATCAAACCTGACAGAGCTCAAGGAGTGTTTGGACAACACTCTCGGGCACATGGTGTGACTCTTGGGATGTCCTGTGCAGGGTCAGGAGTTGGACTTTGGTGATCCTTGTGGGTCCCTTCCAATTCAGAATATCCTGTGATTCTGTAAAGGAAATATTTGGCTTATGTATTGTGAAAACCTCACTATAACATATATAACAATCTCCAGAAAAATTTTTGCACTCCAAATCTGTTCTGGCACTTTACAGTTGTCACATAATTCCAGCTCTATAGTCCTGATAACATTGTCATTTTTACTGAGAACAGACTTGTTTTGCTCAATCTGTCCTTTCAACTCTGGGATTTTTTTCAAGGACCAAGAGCTGTGTAGCATCCTTATGGCATGTGCTGGAGCTGATGGGAATTGGGCTTCCTGGGCTTCACAGGAATTTCTTCTTATCTCTCAGATTTGAACTGGAGATTGAGAGTAATGAGGATAAGAAAGTGTACTATGTTAGAAATCTTCACGTCTGTTTTCAGGCACACATTCCAAACTAGTATTTTCTATGCAATTAAATATTGCACTGTCATTTCAGAGGACCTTAATTATGTGAAAAAGTGTGGTTCAAGAAAGCTTCAATATCTCGGTAATTGACTTTGGATTTAAAGTTTAAAAAAAATAAATATATGTATAATTGAAGTGACTCACATAAAACCAGCAGGCTCTTAGTAATGGATGGTTCCTCTAGACTACAGCTGCATGCCTTAATCCCTCCTCTGCACTGGTTCCATTCCATAAATAGTCCTCATGGTAGAAAATTTTGTCTTTATATCCACACTTCATTTGCATAATATCTCAGTGGAAATGTTTTCAGTTTAGATAAAAATGAAAACATTGGAGTCTGAAAACTATGAAATACTTGTTTTAGAGCAGAAGCCCTTATCTTTCATGTCGTCAGTTTTTCTTAGCTGATGTTTAGGAGTCAGAAAAGTGCTTTTTTTCTTAATTCTGCTTTTAATTTTTATGACAGGAAGTTAAGTGAACCAAGTGAAAACCAAGCTAAAGAAGTGAATGAAGTTTAACAAAATAAACTCAAGTTAATGACATAATTTTGTTGCTGTGAGGAAGGTATAACTGATTCATGATGTGATGAGAGTAAGGAGAAAGATCTCAGTTTTCAGTCTGCAATCTCTGTGTATTAATAATTGATCTTACTGACCATATCAACTATGTTACCTTTCTGTCCTCATATTTTATTTTATCTGGACATTTTGCAGATGAGGATTTTTTCCAGGGTTGAATGTGGAGCTGTTGCCTTTTTGGGAAATGCCACCTTTTCCTCTCTGGTCATGTGTTTGGTTTATAAATTGGGAGGTATGTAGAGGAATTAAGTACTCTAAAACAAGGTTCAGGTTCTTCATTTGTTCTTGCTAACCCTTAGCTAACTTTTGTAAAAAATGGAGAGTTGGATTTTGCTTTGAGCTTCTGGCATACTCTTCTTTTGAAGGTCACCTTCCTTTGCTTCCTCACCCTTCTGTCTGGGCTTGTGACTTGACAGCTGCTGTCTCCTGTTTGCAGGGAATTCGCTTTCCAGAATATTCCCCATTTCTTACTCATGACTTCTGATACCTTTAGGTAGAGAGATTGTTGAGGACTTTCTGATGGGAAATGAGAGCTGTGATTTCATGAGCATATGTCTTTTCAAGTTTGCAACATTCTTAGAAGCAGGTGAGTGGTGACACAGGTATCTCTGTCAGAACCACACAGAGTTTGAGGTTTTCTTCTTTTGAATTGTGTTATTCTCCACTCTACCTGCCATTTCTGAACCTCGTTGCATAAAATGCATGTTGAGACAAAAGACAAAACGTTGATTTTAAAATATAAAAATACCTCTACTTTCTACTGAGGGAAACAGTCATTTCTGGAGCATTCTGTTGTGCATGTAATTGCACATGTTCCTGTTGGTGAATTTGCATTTTAATTCAGGAGCACTACAATAAGAAAGGAGTAATCTGGTCAATGCTGAAAAGTCCAAAATGACACCAAGGAGGTCAGTTTAGAGAGTGATTTGAATTAGGCAGTCACACCTATTTTAGAAGGTACATATAGGTACTTAACTGAGGACCACAACACGAGGAGGGCAAGCAGGTGGTGTGTGGGGCATCAGCCAGAACTGATGACTCTGTTTGGTGGAAAAAGTTGTGTGTAATTGAAAAGCACAGTGTTTCTGATTTTTGAGGTCAAAGTCTGTGAAGATGCAGCTTTGGAAGTTTGGAACAGGTGAACGGTGTAATATGCAACTCAGATTTTTGAGGCACAGACCATTCTTCTGTTATGTGTGGCCCAGTCTAAGCTTATTGCGGCTTTAATTTGCTGTGAGAGTTCTAGAGTGCAATCCAAAGGCAATGACCTTTTTGCAATAACATTTGTGTGATTACTGTTGTCACACTAAGAATCTGAGGCAAGTGGACTTTGGGAAAAGGCATGACTCTGTAATTGTATGGATAAAGCAGTTAATTACAGGCATATTTATTTTCAGAGCTATTATTATGTATCACAATTTAACCTGTAATACTGAGGTGTTTAAATAGACACTGAAACATTTTTATACAGTCATTAGTAAAAGTAGCAGGGATGCAAAGAGACATTACATTACTAGAAGGTAGGAGGTAAGGAATGCAAGACACCTTGCTGTAAGATTCCCAGTGGCTATATGGAAATGAGTGGACCTGTATGGTGAGGCACTTCAGGAGTGTGAAAAAAAAAAGATGGCTTGAACAAAAAAATATATATTTAATGGAGTCTTTTGGTTAAGGGATGAAGAATTATTATGGAAGAAGAAAATAGTAATTTTTCAGAGTTCCTGAAGTAGAGGAAGAACACAACAATGTGAAATTTGTGTTAAAAGAAATCGGCACTTTAATGATGTTACCCAAGTGAAATCATTGGCAGGAGATTTATTCAAGCTTATCTACCATTTGTATTCACTTTCTTTAAGTCTATAATAGTTTATAGTTCACAGTTGTCTTTATTTTCTAGATGTATGGAAGGAATTTTTTTTGCCTAGCCCAAAGCTGGGTAGTTTGGCAGTTTTAGCTCTGGTCTATCTTTATTTCCTGAGAAAGGGATACATTTTTGTGCAACTATTTACATTCTTCTCACTGTAATATTCTTTGTTGTCTTGAGCTGAATCTTCCGGCAGACAAAGATTCTGCTTGTCTGGAGGAACACTGAGATTACAAATTTTAGGGGAATTAATATGCTTCTTCCATGTTTTCAGAAGTATTAAAAAGCACTGAATAGCAGTAGTTACAAATCCAAAGCCTCAGATAAAAGTAAATGAATTTTTCACCTCAGTAGCATTACACATGCTGGCCTTTTTTTGCTTTTATTTTCCTCCTTTCTGCATCATCCTCCCTTCCTCACTCATTCAAAAAGGTGAGGGACTCATAATCTTACCTGCATCCCTGAGAATGTTCTATGGCAGAAATAATTACAGTTGGGAAAATCTATTCCATTCAGAGCTTTATTAAAACTTTTTAAAGCAGAGTAATTTATGTATTAAATACCTTGAAGTGCTTTGGGAAATCTTGCTTATAGGGCGGGCGATTCAGGAAGACAAATACTCTGTCGAGCCTAAGCAGCACTCATTAGCCACACAAGAATGGTCAAGATAGAGAAGTCTGGACCTCAAGAGCTACTTGAGCACCATTTTTATGGGGCTTGGGATTTGGGTTTGGTTTTTTGGGGGGTTTTTTTGTTTGTTTTTCAATTGACTTACTTCTGAGAACATTTGCAGTTATGTTAACTAGGGTAAAAAATTAGGTGATTGGAGAGTTGTTTAGCTTCAAGGCAGTTTTCATGCGAGCATCTGGTTTTGGGAAGAACAAAACATGTTATTCAGAGATTTGCATTGCGCTGCAAGTCTTCTGCCAGAAGGAGACATTAACTGAACAACTATTACGTCGCCAGGTAAAAGAATTTTTAATTGCTATTTTTCTGTAAATACTTGTTTCAGAATTCAGTTTTGTGTTGCTAAAGAGATAATTTTCTTTCAAAGACAGTTTTTAAGCATGTTACAAAAATAAATGACATTTTATGTATTACTAGGAATACTACAGAGCACTTCCCTATTCACCTCCGTAGATTCTCAGTGGCCAAATTATCACATACATGTACAATACTTTCACACTCAGTTTGAAGCAGGATGAATCTGAACTGTTTTATGCACTCTGAAAAACACATCTATATCATGGGGGAATGATCCAAATGGTGGGAAGAAAAGAGGGAAATGTCTGTTGTTTAAGAGCAATTTTAGCAGAGGAAAGACATTTGAGTTGGTAGTACTGTAACACCTGTGTTAAAGGTCTTTTCTGGTTCATTATACTGCTCTGTTTTACACTGATAAGTTCATTGGCATTGAGTTTAAGATTAAAGGAGTTTGACTACATAAATGTGGTCACCAATTTCTTATCATTTATCCTTTCTGACTTTTTTCCCCTTTGACACGTGGTAATTCCCAAGTTTATACACTTGGAGTTTTTCATAGTACCTCATTAATATATATCACCTTGTTTTGAAATTAAAACTTGGCATTGTCTCTGCACTCTTTGTGACTATTACTAATAGTGCTAATATTATGGGATTTCTTTCTGTAGTATACCAGTAATATCACTTAAACATTTCTGCAGCAATGGCAGATTTGAAATTGTTTTTTCGTAAGTGCTTTAGACTTTTTGAAGTACATGAGACAGAAAACTGAAAGAAAGATGTTATATTGCATTTTTAGAAAAATGAGCAAGTTTTGTTGTCATCAAAACTCTCTTATCCATAGAAATATGAGTAAGAAAATAGTTTTGGTAAGCTTTGCCTTAATTGTAGTCATGCAGTAGTAATATTATTATTATAGGTCTCTGAACAGAAGAATTTTCTTTCGTTCTCAGTATTCATGTATTTAATATCTGCAAAGGCTTCTATCTGTTTTGGTGTTATATGCAGAATGAATTTTTTTAAAAAAGAGGTAGACCTGAAAGGGAAAGTGTGTTTTATGCATAGATGATGCTCTGAACCATCTGAAATGGTTTGGTAAGAACCATAGGAGGTGCTTTATGCACACATTAGAATCTGCTTAGCTCTGACATTAGTAATGTAGTATTTATCTGAAGGCAGTCAAGTCAGCTTTTTATGAGGCAAAAATTACCAAGAAAAAATGCATGTAATGTTCTAGAAACAAAAAAGATAGACAATGGTTTTGCAATTTAAAAGAGATGCTACCAGCTCTTTGATAGATTGCTCACTGGGACTTTAATGTAAGATAATTAACTTTACCTTACGTAAGGTAAATTATGCTTTTACTCTTTGGGTGCTACTAATGAAAAGACCTTTAGGAACACATAGAATGAACTGTAGGATCAATTTTTAAGTCTGTCTGGTGTTGTTTCCTTTAGCTGCCACATTACCTTATGCCCCAGGGAGTATAAAGAAGGAAATAACTGTCCTTTATTGAGACAACCAAAACCAAAAACATGCAGCACATGCAGTTTTAGTTTACCTCCAGAGCATTAGTGGTATCTTGGTGTCTGCTGAGATAAATTTAAGTATTGATAGATTTATGGTCAAATTCTAGCAAATTTTGGCATGTCCCGGTCATATACTCTACTTAAGACACTTCCCCAAGCAGGGAAATATAGTGAATTTACAGATTCTTAACAGGTTTCTTCCTGATCACAAAATAAATCTGTAGAAGGCCAGAGGAACTTAACTGAGTTTTAATGCCCAAATCACTAGATTAGACCATAAAATGTGGTCTGCATAAAAAGAAAAGATGGTAAAAATGCCCTGGGCCTAGCCTGCTCTCCCAGATTAAAAACAAACAAAAAAAAACCCCTAAAAATGATCAAGGCTGTACTTTGGAGTTCCTTGAGAGGACCATTTTAAGATTTTATGTCACATTGCCTTCACAGTACAATTTCCTGGTCTGAACTGGATGGGTGCTGATGACATAAGTTGCCTCTGAATTACTGATTAATATGGATGATTTTACTTGTGACAAATTCAGTGCTTTCACTTATTGTGTAAGCTCCCTAAGAAATTACTCATAATTCAAATATAAACTGAAAGAAAAAAATAATGCAAAAAATAGAGTTCTGTGCAATATAATGGAACTTGAAGTTCCTAATAGGAAGAATTGAAGCGATACGCAGTAACATGTGATTCTAAACATGAAATCTGTGGCAGTTGATTAGAGGTAGCTGGATGACAATTGCACCAAACAAAATGAGCTACTGCAAGCAAGCCTACAAAAATCAACATTTTCATGAAGTTTATAATGTAGAAATCTTCTATCAGTTGCTGAAATGAACATGATTATTGTTAGAACAGTATTATTTTTCCTTCCCATGACTGTCTGTATATGTGTTTTGCTGTGAATATGCATTTGATTTAAGCTCCCAAATTTCAAGATATTTTTAGTCGTTAAAATGTGAAACAGAGGTTTTGTGCCTTTGTTCTCAAGTGCCTGGTGTCTGAATTATAGTCAGGTTTAATTTTTTCTCTATTCAACTGGACCACAGGGGAATCCTTGCTTTAATTAGTAAATTGCTTTTCAGTTATGTTTTTGCACAATCATGGTTGAGTTTGCATTGCACTGCGGTGCTTATCCACACTGTCAAGTTTGTGCTAGGAAACCAGCTCACCAGCTGTGAGGAAAGAAAAGCAGCCAGCTGGCAGTTCTTTATGAAATTTGGAGGTGCTTATTCAGAACTGAAATACCGGGCTATGAACTGGTGCACAGAAAGGCTCAGGTTCTTCAGCTCACAGCTCCTGAATGTGTGACAGTGCTAAGCCTCTTGGCCCCAGCTGCCCTGCCAGCTCACAGGCCATCGGGTGTGCAGAAGAGATGCTGTTGCCCCCTCTTTGTGTGCCAGGAGCCAGCAGCAGCAGCACTGGGCAGACCTTCTTCACTAACAGTCATTTGTGCAAGGAGAGTCAAGGTGCCACTGCTTTCACTAAGATCTTGTGTGTGGCTCTGCAATCGCTGATGGGTTTCCATTTTCATATGAAGAGTTTTTTGAACTGTCTTTAAATATGGAATAAGTACTTCTTTCTTCAACAGCATGATCCAACTGTTCCTCTCCCTGTGTGCCCATGCTCTGTGTGTTTCAGGATGGCTCTTGATGAGCTGACACCGTCTGCAATTGTTCTTTCTACCTACTGCTGTGCTATAGTCTTAGTAAGATCCATGGGCAGGCACCAAGACAATCACCAACAAACCCTGCCATCACAGTTCTCTCTTCTTTTGCACTAGACTTCCCCACAGGCCATCCCAAAATCTCCATCCACCTAAAGAAAATGGAAAACATTTCTGAAGGCACAGCCAGTTCATGGACATGTGAAACCTCGCTCCAATCATCTGCTTTGCCCTTAGGTGAAGAAGGGTTGTAAGACCTTTTCAAGGAGTTGCTTGTTCATCTCAGTGTAGAAATTCAGAAAACAAACACTTTTAAAGTAGTGATAGAGTCATGCTTCTGAGACTGAACAAATCTGAATTATGACTGCTTTGAGGCCCTGCCTGTGCAGGAGTGAGGCATGAGCGAAGACATGAAGGCAAGAGCAATCTCCTTTCTTTAGATGTGTGAAATCTTGGAAATATGATGCCGACATGCCCTCCATGCCCTCTTTTTCGCATCCAGAATACCTTATTTGGAAGGTTGAAAGGATGCAAACCCTTCATGCTGCTGGTATAAAACACATCCAAGTTTTTATGTGCTAGCAAATGGTTGCAAACCCCAGTAGGACAAGATACCTCTCCTGTAAGGTTAAATATTTCTCCATTTTGCTTCTGGTCATTCTGCTAAGCTGTACCATAAGGTGGGGCAAGTCTTAGTTTCTCTGTGTGCCAAATAGCCAAAAAAATATAAATCTAATGTTATTTAAGACTTGGCTGAGGTTTATGTGCTTGGATTAAAGGTTGCAAATGCTGCACGTTCTGTAGGGGGTCAGTTCAAATACTGCAAGGTCAGAGCAGCACTTCTGAGCAACTGTTGCTCTATCACAATAGCAGATATCAGATCAAATGGCTGAATCAACATACCCTATTAAGTATAGTAGAAATACCATTTGTAGTAGAATATTATAATTGAATTAATGTCCCTTGCTTTGCAAATGGCTTAGCTGTGCCTTGGCATTTAATAGCAGCAGGAGACCATTATCCTCTAACAATGCACTATTTCACTGACATTATCTCTTAAGTAACACATATTGTAGAAAGAAATTTTCCAGGTGTGTTTCCTTCTATACAGAACACAAAGTGTTTATGGTAGTTTGTGCAGTTAATTTCTGTTAACCTGCTTTTTCCCTTCACTGAGATAGGTTTGTGAACAAGGGCAGTTCTTGGTGTTTCACTGAGGAAATATTTATGACTTTCTTAAGGTATGAACAAATAAAGAAGGAAAAAAAAATTTATGATGCTTTTAGAGGACTGTGTGTGGAATGTTAAGTCTTTAATTAGAAATCCACACAACTAACCTTCTGCTTTTTTGAAAGCTGGATTATGATACGTGGTTTTCTCATTCTGTTGGGTCCTTTTTTGTTTTGGTTTTGGTTTTGGACTTCAGCCTAGGTAACAGCCAGGCTTTTGGCAGAGATGTCATTTCTCACTGCATCGGGTCCTGAATTATGCGATATGTTATGATACTAGCTTTCCACTTTCAGGAGGGAGTTTCTTGCCTATTTTTTTATCTCTTTCACGAAACTTGAAGTGATCAGTGCAAAATCATCTACTGGATTTGGAAATTTTAAAAAAAAAGAGAATAAACTGCTCAGCCTGTTCTATAGCTCAAATTATATTTGTTTCTGGAGATCTCTGTAACATGATCTATATTCTCAAACCCCACAATTTGTGCTCATCTATTCCTATACTTGCCTCGTTGCAATTTTTCTTCCTTGAATGTGCAAATACATGGTTTATTTTTGTGGAACTATCATCATTAATGTCCTGTCACTAGGGGGTTTTTCCCAGATGTGGGGTACCCTTAGTTAGTTGCATATAACTTTGCTTGGCATAATAAAATTACGTCTTTAAAGAATAGCCATGCAGAACATGAGATGGTAAGTCTGCAATACATGCAGTTAAATCCGTAAGCGAAAGATGAGATGCAGTCTGTCAGTTGGAGGTACCAAAGTGATTTCTGAAAGCTTTATTATGTCCATGTTTAAGCTTGTTATTCATGTATAACAATGGCACCTCTTGCTTTTGGGTGTGATGTTTGGTTCTTCTTCATCAGACACATAACAGAGTGGGGGGTTTAGGTGTTTTTACTGAAATTTTGAAACTTGCTGTTTAAGATGCTCTGAATTGTAGCTAGACTCCAGACTTTGTATTCTGTGCTGTAGTCTGGACATTTCCTCAGTTTTCTCATACTGATTTTGCATTTGTAATGTGGGATATTGTGATCTAGGTTTCAATAACCTGTTCAGTTAGAGTTAGATATAGTCATTGAAATGCAATTTTATGGGAAGAGAGAAAAAGGAACAAGAGATTATGTAGGCAAATGGATCACTGCAAGAACAAACAAAAATCAAAATGTGAAAAACAGATTAAAATGAATGCATAGGACCATCCAAACATCAGTATGTGTGGAGAAATTGCTTAATATCCTTGAACTCCTCTAGGAGTAAACTGACTCATGGTCAATTTCCCTAGGTATTAAAAAGTATCCATTTCAGTTGCTTTGTCACAAGAAAAATTCAGCTTTTATTTGATATATGTGCTTCACTTAGATGTTTTCAATGCATTTTCAATGCATAATAATGTTACTCTTGATCTCTAACTGTAGATAGAAAATGCTGTCTTGCAGAACAAGAAATTCCTAAAATTTGGATGCTTTTACAAACAAGTACTTTGCTGTTAGACATGTGTGCCTATAGGTTTCTTTTACACATTTGAAAAGACTTTGTGGCTCTATAAGTAGATCACAAATTGTGCACTTAATATTTCATTTTTTTTAAACTACCTGGGAGCTTGAGTCTGCCTGTTGGTGCATTGTGGTGTGTAGGTTCTGCTGTTGCTGTTCTCTTTGATACCAAAGACCCATTGCCTGCATTAAACAAAATAGACTGAAGAGTTATTGTACACTAACCCAGTCCACCACAGAAAAGAGGGCAAGACTTTTTTTTCCCCTCTTAGTGTCATTACTGTTAGGGCAACTTAACCTCTCAGAGCTTCTGTATTGATGAGGTGACTATATGCAACATATTGGCAGAGTGAAAAATGGGAAAAAATTGGAAGCAGCTGACAGGTGACCCTAACTGCTGTAATTGGTGTATTGGACCAAGTGTGCAGTAATGGGGAACAAGACCAGATTCAAAGCTCCCCTGCTTCTCCCTGTATGGCTGCAGAATTTTGCAAACTTGTATTGGGGTTGTATACTTCTATAGGAGATCTGAAAATATCTGTGGTCAAACTAGCAATGCAGAGTTTCTGATGACCATACCAAAAAAATTAATAATTAGTCATGTGACACTCCCTTCTAGTTTTTAAACCAAAGCAAAACTTGAGTGGCTGGTTGAAATAAAATGGTGACAGAAATTTTCATTTTTTCATTTATATTCTGTCTTCAAACAACACTGAAGAGCAAATTGGTCCTATTGTATTATCAGTAATCAATTTAAATGGCCAGTGTGGAAGAGGAAGCCCAATATGTAGATATTTTTAAATACTTTATTAACAGTTAATAGAAGTTAGTGAATAATTTATTGAAATTTTCAGTGAACCCCTCCACACGTGACATGATTAACTTTTTTTATAAATACCTATGCATAGCAAGATATCTGTGAGTGATTGAGAAAGTGACCTGGAAGAGGATGTGCTACGAAGAAACAGCAGCACTCAGCTGTATATTTTAAAGCAAAAGATTCATAGATGAATTAAGATGCGCTTTACTGCATTATTGGCTGCAGACATAATTTGGATTTTACCTGCAGATTTGGATCTGGGTTACAGCATGGTTACTGCTGACACTAAAATGGACAGGCATCTACTGTCTGCTGCTAAAGACCACAACAACCACTTGTGTCATGTTCTGCACTACCCATTCCTACAGCAAGGCTGGTGCTGCACTGCCTGGAAATAATCTGGAAATAATCAAAGAGAACTCTTGACTGCATAATCAAAGATCTGGCCAATTTACTCTAAACAAAACCATCATCTGTAAGGTAGCTGCATTTTTCATGATACAGTATTACAAAAACAATGAAAGGAAATTAATCTGTGTATTTTTAACTATTCCTGATACTTTAAGTATTTAGCTGTATCCGACAATGTTCGCTTTAATGTCTATCAAGTCATATGCAACAGTGTAACTGTGGATAAGATAATTTGCTTTACTGTTAATTTTTGTTTAGAAGTAGTAGATGGAGACTTAAAAATGGTGTTTACTTGGGGTTGTTACAACAAAGTGTGGTAACTTCACCACAAGTCTCACATACTTACATGCCACCTATCTTTTTCCACATTCTGTTAAGCTGACTTAGGAAGTATTTAGAGACAATATACAGTGATCTTAAAACTGCAAATTATTCGAAGTACTGTGACCTACAATGTTTCTGATAGTGCCCTCAATTCTTGAAGTAGAACTTTAAGATACAAGTCACTGAAGTTTAGGAGAAATGAACAAGTTTTGACTTTTTTCTTCTTTCTTAGTTCATTTCCTTTTCTCTTTTTGATTAGGGATCACAACTAGAATAATTCACTGCTGATTGTGTGATAGCACATTGTCCTAATCAGAACATTTTTCCAAAAACATTTGTTCCATAAGTAATTTTAACTAATGTCAAATACTTATGAATCACCCTCTTACCACTTACAAAAAAGAACTTTTAGTCTTCCATCTGTTTCTCCTTAATTTTCAGCTTTATTACACATCCAATTACAATTTTTGTCTTCTAAAATATTCACTACACAGAATGTAAATGAATATAAATTTGTTTCCTTTAGCATCAGCCTGTCTGTCTTCTATGCTTGGCTGGCAGCCAGGAATATTAGATTTCAACATTCAGTTTTTGAAAGTGTGACTTTTAGATAGATAATATGTGTGGATATTGTGTAAATTATCCAGTGGTTGGAAACGGAATCCTCTTTAACGCCATCATTTTTGTTGTTTGTTCAGTTCCAAGCAGAATGGTTAATTATACTGAAATAAGATGAATGTTTAAAATGGCTATTGTGCTACAAATAAGCATGAAGTAATGAATAGATGGAGGTTTCCCTATTAACTAGGAATTTCCTGTGAGATTGTGCCGCTCTTGAACATAGAAATTAAAAAATTACATATAAATACCAAGTTTTCCCTGCTCACTCGCTGCAGTTGTTGCATTGTCATGTTCTAAAGTCATGAAAACCCATATGTTGTGATACTAAATTGTCATGATATCCTTAAGAACGATACTTAGTAATTTAGTACTTCTGTCTGTTCCGTTGTAACTTCCTTTGGGTAGAAGAGGAGGTTAAATTTTAATTACCTCAAAGTGATGTGATCATAGAAGTTAAGGTCTGTGATATGGAGTGGTACATTTTTGATTAAATCATCCAAAAAAGTTATTTACAATTACACATCTTGATATAGCAGAGTGCAGTGATAATTTTTTTTTTCTTGCTAATAAAAAACGTACGGAGAAGTTCAGGGCCATGTAGTTTTTTTTCTTTTTAATTCCATTGTATATCTTTGACTCATATTAAAGGAATCACATGCACATAAAGATTGAGAATAAACTTAGACTAGGGAGTAAAAAAGATATTTACTGTTTATTTAACTGATTATTGGATAAATTTTTTACAAAGTATGACAGCAATGTAAATAAAAAGCAAGTGAAATAAAGTTACTAGAGATGGAATAAAGTACAAAAAGGCTTTTCTTGCATCCAGATCTAGAGAAATAAGGACCCAGATAAAACCTAAGAATCAAATAGAATCTAATGAAGAATCCATTTTAAAGTGGCTCACATGTATCTCCAGTTCTGAGAAGCTTAGAATTGTCACTGTCTGAATCAAAAATCCATAGATGTTTTGATTGGGTTTTTTTTTCCAAAGCCCTGTACTGAAGTGTATCAATGATTTCACTAGGTGCAGAATTAGCAGACATGTGAAGCTTTGTGCCTAAAATTTCTGATCCTTCCTGAAAGTGAAAGAGAGTTCTGGTTTTGCCTGTGAATTTATCTGGTTTATCTTGTTGGGTTTTGGGGGTTTTTTGTTTGTTTTTTTAAGACCCTTCACAGTATTGATTTAGTAAAGTACTCTTTTGTAAAACCAAAAACTACATGCTTAGTTTTAAGCACTTAATATTTTCCTCAGGAAAGGTGCTTTCATGAAGCACTGACTCTATTTGCTTCCTGTTTGTGCAAACTTTGCTGTAATTAATTTTAGATATTTTTTCCCATTTAATCTAAAGAGTCTTTAACTCTCCCCAGCTCAGAGAGGATCTCCAGTTGTATATATTCCTTTCTGAATAGCCCAAACAAGCAGATATGAAATTCATGTTTCAGTGAGTTTGTAAATAAGTGTGTGTGAGAGCGCATGCAGTGTAATTCATTAATTGTGAGCTGCTGTGGATAATCATGTTAGCCGCAGGCCAGTTGAGGTCTAGCTTGACTTCTTGAACACTGCAGAGATTAGGAGATAATTTAAGAGGAGTACTTAATTGAAATATTTGGTGACATTAATAACAAGTTGTCTAATACAAGAAATGAAGCAATTAATTTACGGTGTGCTTGTCTCAAAATGTTCATGGAACAACCCAGGTTGGGAAGGACCTTGAAAGATCATATGTACTTGCTTATATTCCCTCTTCCTCCCTTTTCACACCCACTGGGAAAAAAAAAACAACAAACAACAACAGCAACAACCACTAAAACAAACAAACAAACAAAAAACCACAAAAAAACCCCCAAAAAACCACCACCAAATAAACAAAAAACCCACCAAATTGTGCAGCAGTTTTCTAAATAAGACCGTAAGTTAGAATTCCAGTATCTATGTCTGGGAGGTGTTTCCATTAGAGAAATCAGTGCTAATACAACATACTCCAAACATCTGTAACATTCTGTAGTGTTCAGGAGGAGACCTCTATACAGGTAATGAAGAAATGTTGCATCAAGTAACACAGCAAAAGCAAACAGTAAACAATTTGCATTGATATAAATCAGAACTTCAAACCAAGTTATATGTAAATGGTGACAATAAAATAAGCTATTTTGAGTAGAATCAATAAAGATGTTTTCAGGAGAAGTGTGTAAGTGCTGGTTCTGGAATGCTGTTTGGAATGAATAGTTACTGTTTGTTCGAAGATTTTTGTTTAGCATTAGGATTGGCTTAGATATTGGGATAATAGTGCCATGAGAAAATAAAAATACCTGTTTATAACAGGAAGATCTATTAAATAGGATTTTCAAAATCCTCTTCGTGGTTATGATTCTAAGTTGGTGTTTGAAAACATGGTATATTCTCATAATGGTTTTTTATATTTTAAGTCAAAACAAAAAAAAGTTTCATCCATGCTAACAATTTTTAGTCACTGTGTTGATTTAAGACACATCTATATATCCTTTCTCTGTACTTAAATTGATTTTTAGACATTTGGGACGAAACAATATTGTTATGAGAATATAACACCCATAGTTTTCACTAGCATGATTCCTTTTTTTAAGATCTACAACCTTTACCTAATCTACTATATATGCTACTTATTATAATGAACTGAAATATAACAATCACCTCAGGAAAGTGCTACAAACAAGAGAGAGAAGTGTGGGTAGAATCCCCATATACCAGTCTCATTTGCCAAACAAAGTTTCTGATAAATTTATACCTTTAATTTCAGTACCCTTAGGTATGGCACTCTTGTCCCAAAATAATTGTACAGCTGCTGTCTCCTTAAGAACAGGGCAGAGCATATGGGGTACTATTTACCAATTTTTTTTTTTTTTTTTGTATTATTCTGAGCTGTGTTTGCTTTCTTTTCTAGTTATTTCACAGCAAAGAAGGTTTCAAGCTTCTTTGTGGTTCATTATGGATTAGCTGGAAACAATAACATTAAAAAACCCCAAGCCCCATCTGTAAAAACAAAGAAGGGCTTCTTATCTGTGGTGCTGGTATCAAATTGCGGTTCTGCTGTGTTTGCATATAAATACGGATCTGAATGGTTCTTCATTTTCCCTGCGACTTTCTGGGAAAGATGATAATCAAAATTCAAGAATAGAGTGTTGAGAAGCAAAGCCCAGTAGGTAAAAAAATGTAGTGTGTAATGCTGAGATGTTTGTGCTTACTTTCTTGCTTGCTTACTTAATGGGAGGGAGTTAAACAAGTAAGAAAAAGAAATCAGTGACACTGGTGAAACATCCTTTCTGACAAGTGCATTACTTAGGAATTCACTTTTTCAAATTAAACAAAATCATTCTTAAAGGGAAAATTCTATAGAGCTTCTACTTCATTTGGACATGATGGAGAATGCATCTCACAGAAGAGTTTCTTTAAAAAATCCTAAATTTCAAGTAGTGTGTAGCAATATAAGAATATGTTGTAAAGCACTTTTGTGGCTCTTGAGACAGGAAGTATGTTGTTATTTTAAAAGAATAGATGTGTTATCAATCAAACCAGTGAACTGCTATATAAGTGCACTTCATGCATGAATTGACCAGCTACTAGCTAGTAGATATCAAATCGAAGTGTGCTGCTTCCCACTGAACATGGAATGTGCTCAAGCAGAAATACTGTATCCAGCACATGAAGTCATGGCTAGAAATATATGAGCTACTGGAGGTTTTGCTTCTCGAACACCTGCTAAGGCCCTGCACTTACTGCTGTGGCTTTGCATTTATTTGCTGTAGTCTAATAATTTGAGAGAAAAAGCAAAGCACTTCAGCTAATGTCTTTTTGAACCTATTATGACTAAAACGTTTAACAAATTTTTTATTGTGAAGGTAGAAAATGAACTCAGAAATCTAGTGTTGCAAGTTCATCAAGACTGATGAAGATGCGAGGAGATGGGTCCTTGTGTTCAGGAAAATCTCAGTGGAGTCATCACAGAGAATTTTGGTTATTTTTTTGTCTTTATATATGTGTTTGATTTGGTTTTTATTTTCATTTCTCTCCAAAATTCCAATAGTAGAACTGAAAAAATACGTTTGATATCTACTGATCATTGGAGGGAAAGCGAAATAATGGATCTGTCATAAACTTAGCGATTGAAACTCTTTTGCCAGGCCGTCTTATGAAAGAAAACATGTTTTGTGTTAAGTTTTAAGGAATGTTTGATGATAGTTTCTCCTGCAAATTTATTGTTTGTTTCTGATCCATAGTTTAGTTGGTTTCCATATCTTTATCAAATTTCTCAGAGTTTTTAATGTCAGAATTGACAGGTTTTAAGTAGGAATACATCCCTAGACTTCTTTCTAACAGAGCACATTGACTTGGTTAATTTTGATTTGTTTCCAAATATATAAAGATGTGAGAATAATAATCCAGTGCCACATGTCAAAAAAGAAATCAAATGCATTGGATTCATTTATCTGTCCAAGAATGACTACTGCTTTTGGAAACACTGGTTTAGTGTTCCCTCAGCTGTGAAGTTACCCTTTCTCAGTTACTTCTGAAGTATTCATAAAGTTTTGATTCTTAGGCATTTCATTTTCCAGAAACTTCAGTGAATGTCAAGTGTGTGAAGTAGAGAGAAGGCAGGAAATACTGTATCCAGACTGCTGGTTTGAGTGTCCAGATGGAAGGAATGATGTCAAACAGAGTCCCAGCAGGTTGTGTAAATGCCTTCCAGTAAGAGTAGCTGGAGGGAACTGCCATGTATGTTGAGAGTTTCCTCTGTGCAAGATCTCAAAATTGCTTAAAACCCATCCATGTTTTCAGAAGACTGTCTGCAAAGTCAAATATATTTAAAGTACAATTATAATGAAGCAGCTTAGTTAAAAATGTGATCCATGTTTCCTGAATAATTTTATATCCGTATTTGCTAGAAGGGCTAAAGAGCATGAAACCAGTAATACTTTGTCTTGGTTTGAAAGACAGGTGTCTGCTAAGGAAGGCAGGAACCTCCCTTGGGATGGAAAACGTAACCCCCTTCCCGCCGAATTATTATAATTTTGAAATTAAGGGGGTTTCAGGCAAAGATATGGAGAATAGGAATAACATTCTTTACTTATATATGTATGTGTATATTGTTGTTTGGTTGCCTTGTTATACACACGTACATACATACATATGTGTATATATATATATATATGTATGTATGTATGTACGTGTGTATAACAAGGCAACCAAACAACAATAACTCTGGCAGTAACAACAAACAGGACCACAACCCAGTGACACCTTCTCGGCTGTCAGGCACTTTCCCCTTTGGTGCAGTTCCGGTCACAGCCGGCAGGGGCGCTGGCGGCTCCCGGTGAGCAGGGCGGGTGCGATGGTGCCCCCGCGGCTGCAGGGGGCGCTCCGGAGCGAGCTCGGGGAGCACACGGTCATGGCGGCTTGGGATCCCGGGAGAAATGAAAGAAAAGCTTGCTTCACAAACCCCCTGGGCAGCCGATCCCGGTGCCCAGCTGGACCCTTGAGAGCAGCAGGCTGGAACAGCAGGGATTAGAACAAAATCCCGGGTGTTAGACAAGGTGTGTCAAACTCCAGAGCTGCAGCGGAAGCCCTGGGACCCCTCGGCAGGCAGGGGGTGCAAGGCTACAGCATAGCGAAAACTCAGAGCAATGGCAAAGGAGCGATGGGGGCAGGGCAGCCGCGGCCAGGCTCCCAGCAGAGCACGGAAAAGTGGGCTTGGAACCCCGGGGTCCTCTGAGGCACCCGGACAGATTGCGAAGAAGTTCCCTCCCCCCTGCCCCGAGTGAGGTAGGGTGTTAAATAGGGTCTCAGTGCAACAGCTGCTCCAGCAAGCAGAGCCCCACTCATGGCAGAAGGAAGGTGGCAGAAGGAAGGCGGCAGAAGGAAGGCAGCAGAAAGCAGAAGCCTGCAGCAGCGACGAATTCTCCCCACAGCGACAGCAGCTTGAGATAAAGGAACGCCAATTCATTAAGATTAACAGGTTTATTAAGAGGAACAGTTAGGGTCTTTGCAGCGGATCAGCCAATTCCCCTGAGGAAAGGGCTGTGCTCCATGCTTCACCACAGTCGAGCAGCGTGGTCAGAGACCAAGAAATCCCCAGGAACGCCCCTTTTATACCCCCTCTCAGAGCACCACCCCTCTTCCGAGGGCCCTCCCCTCCAGAGTGTTGTGATTGGAGTATTCTAATTCACTGCTCTGGGCATCGAGTGATTGGTTATTCCTTTGTCCAATCCGGACTCCTGGTCTGTCCCTTCATTATCATGTTTCTGATGTCACTGCTTTCCAGAGGGTTCTCTTGCTCCTGTCAATCATTTGTTCTCCTATTCTAATACAGAAAGTGAACCTAACACTACCCCTTCCTTAACCTTCTTAACACCCCATTCTAACAATAACTTTTATTTAACAATTAACAGTAACTACTGTTTAACAGCAAACATTCTAACCTTTAACTGCTTGGGCCTACAAAAGCCAACCCTCCTGGTTTACTCATAACAAGCTTGTCTCCCCTCTGAATGCCAAGAGAACAAGAGGGCTAGGGAGTTCAAACAACCCCCTCTTCCCAGTCCAGATGTCGCAGCATCTCCTCCCTACAGGAGAAAACCCCAGGTAAAGGAGGATAGCCAGTTGGACCCCTCCCCCTGTGGCCAGGACTTTAGTCTCTCTTAAGTACCCAGTCTCTAGTGTCTCTTGGAAACAATATGGGGAAAATTCTTTAAGATAAAAAGAAAAACAAAAGGAGAACTCCTAAAACCCCAACATACTTTTATTGCCATTTACCCAGCAAGCTGTCTGATCAGGGANAAAAAAAAAAAAAAAAAAGTATGATATCCTTATTTATCTTTACTTTGTTAAAATAGGCTAGATTTGCATTAATGCTAGGTAAGAAATATTTTCCATGCCATTTCCACTAAATGTTTGCTTTTCATTCCTTGAAAAAATTCTCTTGGGTCTTGTTCTTGGTGTTTCCAGCTGTCAAAACAGTTACTTCCACTTGGTCGCTAAAGTACAAGTCTGACTTGAACTCTGGAAGAAATAGTGAACCACAAAGAGGGGACAAATTTTGAGGGTTGAGATGAGGTATTTAATCCAGCCAATGACAGATAAATAAACCCATTTGGTAGTAAAGGATGCTAAATTAATTTTTTCTTTTTGATTCTTGGAGTATACTTCTGAATTGATAGGACAAGTGTAGAGACATTATTAGGTCTTGATGAGAGGATAGCTTCAGTCTGATAAGGTACAAACAGGATTGTTTACAAAGTATCTAGTAACAGCGTGGAAAGTGGAAATAAGTTAACTTATGTGCATAGAAAGTTCTCTGGCACACATGGAAACCTTGAAGATTAAGAGATAGAACAAAAAAAAAATCATCTACTGTATAGAAATGGAATATTTTCATGAGAAGTTGTTACTGCCAGTTGAAGCATATAGGAAATAGTGAACAACAGATACATTCAAAACCTCAGTGGTAACTGCATCCTGTTGATTTCTAAGTGTCTCAAATAGTTGTGAGATTAAAGAATGGAGGCAATTGCTGAGAAAATGACACAAAAAGACTGGAATAATAATACACTAAACAGATCAGATAAAAGAGGTAGTGTGCAATGGCTCTAAAAATCAGACAATGGTGATTTTGAATCAAACTGAAATTAAGTTGAAGTCACTGCTAGATTAGGATGACCATCCTGATTTTTCCTTTTTGAAGCATAGGGAGTTTTTTCTAAATGCAAGTAGCAATTTCATTGTTATTAAAGTCTTGTCTAATCTGCTTTTCAAAGTCTTCAAGACCAGGCTGGACAAAGCCATGAGCAACTTGGTCTGACCTCATAGTTGATATTATTTTGAGTGTGAGGTTGGACTGAAGGAAAATACACCTTTGTAACAGAGGCACTTGTAATGAAATTTTTGCCATGATTTCCAATTGGTTTTGGCTTTGCTGAAGGATGAAAAATTTAAAGTATAATTAATGACTATTAGAGATGCGATATTTTTCCACCTGGGTTATTTTTTCTTTTTTCAGATTTTTTTTTCCTAGAACATAGTAATACTAGTTTTTCTTTCATCTGAATACATCACTTACTCTCTTGCAGTGTCTCAACTAAGTGTATTCTCTTTGCTGAAGTGTTGGGCTGTCATGCAAATTGGACTTCTACCAGCTTCCACAGGCTTGTCATCACTGAAAGAAATGATATGTAATTATTTTAAGTTGTCCTTTTTACTTCAGTGCTGGCAGTTCTCTGCAGTGCCTGACTTTTTTGAGAGGAACCAGCCTGTCACATCTTGGGCTTCAGGGAGGAGAGTATTTAAAAGGAAAACACCTAGATGACACGACACTATTGCTTTTTTTTCATTCTCATGCTCTTCACTGTTCAAATTTNAACCTAACACTACCCCTTCCTTAACCTTCTTAACACCCCATTCTAACAATAACTTTTATTTAACAATTAACAGTAACTACTGTTTAACAGCAAACATTCTAACCTTTAACTGCTTGGGCCTACAAAAGCCAACCCTCCTGGTTTACTCATAACAAGCTTGTCTCCCCTCTGAATGCCAAGAGAACAAGAGGGCTAGGGAGTTCAAACAACCCCCTCTTCCCAGTCCAGATGTCGCAGCATCTCCTCCCTACAGGAGAAAACCCCAGGTAAAGGAGGATAGCCAGTTGGACCCCTCCCCCTGTGGCCAGGACTTTAGTCTCTCTTAAGTACCCAGTCTCTAGTGTCTCTTGGAAACAATATGGGGAAAATTCTTTAAGATAAAAAGAAAAAAAAAAGGAGAACCCCTAAAACCCCAACATACTTTTATTGCCATTTCCCCAGCAAGCTTTCTGATCAGGGAAAAAAAAAAAAAAAAAAAAGTATGATATCCTTATTTATCTTTACTTTGTTAAAATAGGCTAGATTTGCATTAATGCTAGGTAAGAAATATTTTCCATGCCATTTCCACTAAATGTTTGCTTTTCATTCCTTGAAAAAATTCTCTTGGGTCTTGTTCTTGGTGTTTCCAGCTGTCAAAACAGTTACTTCCACTTGGTCGCTAAAGTACAAGTCTGACTTGAACTCTGGAAGAAATAGTGAACCACAAAGAGGGGACAAATTTTGAGGGTTGAGATGAGGTATTTAATCCAGCCAATGACAGATAAATAAACCCATTTGGTAGTAAAGGATGCTAAATTAATTTTTTCTTTTTGATTCTTGGAGTATACTTCTGAATTGATAGGACAAGTGTAGAGACATTATTAGGTCTTGATGAGAGGATAGCTTCAGTCTGATAAGGTACAAACAGGATTGTTTACAAAGTATCTAGTAACAGCGTGGAAAGTGGAAATAAGTTAACTTATGTGCATAGAAAGTTCTCTGGCACACATGGAAACCTTGAAGATTAAGAGATAGAACAAAAAAAAAATCATCTACTGTATAGAAATGGAATATTTTCATGAGAAGTTGTTACTGCCAGTTGAAGCATATAGGAAATAGTGAACAACAGATACATTCAAAACCTCAGTGGTAACTGCATCCTGTTGATTTCTAAGTGTCTCAAATAGTTGTGAGATTAAAGAATGGAGGCAATTGCTGAGAAAATGACACAAAAAGACTGGAATAATAATACACTAAACAGATCAGATAAAAGAGGTAGTGTGCAATGGCTCTAAAAATCAGACAATGGTGATTTTGAATCAAACTGAAATTAAGTTGAAGTCACTGCTAGATTAGGATGACCATCCTGATTTTTCCTTTTTGAAGCATAGGGAGTTTTTTCTAAATGCAAGTAGCAATTTCATTGTTATTAAAGTCTTGTCTAATCTGCTTTTCAAAGTCTTCAAGACCAGGCTGGACAAAGCCATGAGCAACTTGGTCTGACCTCATAGTTGATATTATTTTGAGTGTGAGGTTGGACTGAAGGAAAATACACCTTTGTAACAGAGGCACTTGTAATGAAATTTTTGCCATGATTTCCAATTGGTTTTGGCTTTGCTGAAGGATGAAAAATTTAAAGTATAATTAATGACTATTAGAGATGCGATATTTTTCCACCTGGGTTATTTTTTCTTTTTTCAGATTTTTTTTTCCTAGAACATAGTAATACTAGTTTTTCTTTCATCTGAATACATCACTTACTCTCTTGCAGTGTCTCAACTAAGTGTATTCTCTTTGCTGAAGTGTTGGGCTGTCATGCAAATTGGACTTCTACCAGCTTCCACAGGCTTGTCATCACTGAAAGAAATGATATGTAATTATTTTAAGTTGTCCTTTTTACTTCAGTGCTGGCAGTTCTCTGCAGTGCCTGACTTTTTTGAGAGGAACCAGCCTGTCACATCTTGGGCTTCAGGGAGGAGAGTATTTAAAAGGAAAAGACCTAGATGACACGACACTATTGCTTTTTTTTCATTCTCATGCTCTTCACTGTTCAAATTTCATGAAATCTGTACATAAGGTTGCAGTATTCAAGAGATTATTCACTGAGGAAGGGCTAAATCAGGGTGGTTTGTCTATTCCCACAAGATTTATATGTAAACAGGGAGGAAACACATCACTTTGCAGTGCAGCCTCTGGCATATTGCACCAAGATACAGAAACACTTCTAGGGATGTTTCTGGGGGAGATTTGTGCTCTCCAGAGCACATTGCTTCTTTCAAGGTGTTGGTTTGTTACTGCCAGATTAATGAACCATTTTAGAGCTGGGAATCAGCAGAGCAGAGAGATAAAATGTTGTGGAATGTGACAGTGTTTAACAGGAGAGAACTGCTGCTGGTGCTCCTCATGGGACTGGGGAATGGCATGAGAAAACTGCCAGATCACCCTTGCCTAGAACCATCTCTGTCTCTGTTTCCAAAGTGCATGCATTTGACAAAGATGTAGAAGAAAAAGGGGAACAAAAAAACAAACCAAAAAACCAAAAAATGCCAAGGAAATCAGCATAAAAATCTACCATGGTTAATAGTAGTAGTATATGAGAAAATGTATGCATACAGACAAGGGGAGAAGGACTCTGAACTCATTTAGAAGAAAAATAAAGCAGAAATAAACTCAGGGTATGTAATGCACAAACCTGGCTGGTTTTCTCCTGTAAATTTATGTGAAGTGTCAGGAGCTTTTAGAGACTGTAATAAGCTAAAGAAATCAATTAATCTAATTGTGTTTCAGTTATACCGTACATTATTAAAGGATATATTATGTATCCCATTTTTTTTATAATTCTGTGATGAACTAAATCCTAAAGGAAATGCTTGGGATTATTTTATAAATCTTTCCCTTCAACTCATACTCTCACTCTCACTGTCTCTCTTTTACATCAGTATTCTCTGTGTCATTGTTGTAAACGTTGTAATCTGTTTAAACATTGCTTTGTGCTTAAAATTTGCTTTAAAATATTAATTTTTAATGAAATAGATCCTTGATCTAGTTTTAGAAGTGTTACAAATATAAGATAATCATAACTACTTTGACAAAACTGTGTAATAGCTGAGTCTGTATCTTGCTAAAGGATACTCTAATTCAGAACATAAAATGTGACTCTGTTCAGTGTCAAGAAACACTGAGGAAAGCAATCAGTTCATTAATTAATAATTTATCTGGATTATATGTCCAATACTTGTTTAGGGCAACATTGAGAAAAGCACCCTGATTTTGCCCACTTTCCCAGTGCTAATACAACAGTAGTTTCTTAACTGTTGGTTACCCACAATTTCAGTTAAATTTTGAAAAAGTTATAGGACTGTCCAGCTCAATTAGGAATTTCACTCTGATGCCTCCTAAAAATCTAACTCGTTACTTTCATCTGAGCTTCTCTGCTCTCTCTTTAATTTTTATCATTAAAATGAAGGTGATGTTTAGTATCTGCAAAATGCCAAGACTGCTAGTATTGGCTCAGCATTGATTAGTATTCATAGGTATTCGTTCTTTTCTACAGAACTGTTATTCTTACAGTAAGGCTATCTGGGATGTTATCTTTGGCCCTCTTAATCAAAAGGGAATTTACACATAGATTAGTAAGATTTTATAAATCTAAATCTCACCAATATTACATCACAAGCAAAGCAAAATTTAACAGTGTTCTCATCTGTGAAAGAGGAATATCAAAGGACAGAAAAAGCCATTGAAAGTGTTCATGTACTCTGTGATTACAGAGGGAGTATGATATAGATTGGACAAACCAAGGATAACAGTATTACCAGAATAGAAAAATTACTTGAACATATCTAGGAAAATGAAGAATATACATATATGCTTTCTTGAGTGTGTCTGTTTCTTGTAGAAACTTCTCCGTTGCTAACTGTGGAAACAGCTGGCTTTTTGCCTGAAAGAAATAGTAGCACATTAATCAGTTTATAAAGCAAATGAAACATTGCAAAGTAAGTTCTTTTGCCTATAAAAATGATCCAATAAAATATTCATATCATTTTCCTTTTCAAGAAGTGCATCTGCAGGCAGCCCAATTAAATGGAAGCACAGAAGGAAATTATTTTTGTTAGAATACTGCATTTCTCAACACCACTAAACATAAAAATTCAGTCTTGAGGCTCAGATATTCAAATTTTTGTCAGCTATTTCTCATAACTTTTTAATATTGAAACTAAAGTTACTCTTTTTAGTTGAGATAACTTTGTAGCTTGTTTCAGTATTAAGCCTGTGGTTGAAATTTGGAGATTGTTACACATCCTTTTGGATGTGGAAAGGCACACGGAGCTATGTAGTGTAATAACAAGAATATTAGTGGTACTTTTGTCATTGGAGTCTCCATGCCTTTATGCAGTGAGAGCTCCTTGATTGACAGAAACAAGGCTATGCTTATAAATAAATAAATTCTGGGAATATTTATTCATTTCCATAAGTCTCCTTGAAAAATATTGCAAAATATTTATCTTAAAAATAAGTATTATGTGCTTTAGACTAACACCTATTTGTTTTAGTATTAATTTTGTATGTTTTTTGGAAGTTAATTGCAATGTTCCGGAGCAGCATTAACTTGCCAATCCTTTCAGTCTCTGAATGGATTCTTAAGGTTTTGTTTGTTTGTGTGAAGGAACTTAGGAATCTGTAAAGCATCAGAAGAAGAGCACTTATTCAAATGTTATGCCAGTTTAGTTCTGCATCTAGACACAACTTGAATTCTCAGTTTTAAACCAGATTTAATCTATCAATAACTGTATTTTTAGCCTGGAATTCCTCCCTCTGCCCTCCCTCCCCCACCGCCCCTCCTACCCCCCAAAAGTATCGGACACTCGGGGTTCTGGTTGCTGGTTGCTGTTTCTGGTTTTTTATTCTTGAGTCTCGTCTGCAAAACAATGTCTTAGGCCACCATCTGTTCTCATCAAACCTTTCAGCTGGATCTCCAGTTCTGCTTAATCACAGGTTTATTTCCAACCTACTTAGAATTATTATGATTTTTTTGTTCTTTAGTATTTTCAATAAATTCTCTACTCTTTTGCAAGGAAATTCCAAAATAGTCTGTAATAAAAAGCGATATAAATATGAGTTCTGTTGAAGGTATTTACCTTTCTGAAGATCTGTGGAACTGTACAATTACATAGGGAATGATCTTTGAACTCTGGGAAATAACTTGAGATACATGAGTAAAGAAAACTTTGAAATTCAAATATAAATACTTTCTGATGTTTCTTGTGGCCTAAAATATTTTACTTTACTTCAGTGACATGACTAACTACTAATTTTGTCTGAGGCGGAAAACTACTGTTTTCATAACTTCCTTTAAGTGAGTATAGTTGCAATTATTCATCATACTCCGCATTTGCTTTGTCAAAAGCAAATTTGTCAAATGCTCCGCATTTGATCTGAGAATCCTGGAGTGCTGTGTGAGGATGACAAGATCCCTTCAAAAGAGAACAATCTGTCAATCTCAAGAGACGTGACTCTCTTAACCAATTAGCAGTTAGATTACAATTTTCAGTCCAGATTCACTTTAATCAATCTTCCTCTTATTATCAAGAGACAGCAAATCAGACAGAGCTAAAAGACCTATGGCAGATGCTCGTTGATTGGTGTGACATGCAGATTGCTGGCTTGGGAAACGTGCAGTATCATGGTTCAGTCTGGATGACTTGTCAGAAATGAAAATCAAGTGTCACAGCATCTTGCCAAACTAATTAAGGTTACAGGAAACTTGTCAGCCAGAACTGCTTCATTTCACTTCAGTGCATGAAATCCATTGTACTGTGAGGCCGTGTCATTATCTAAATCACCATGGAGAAACAGTATAAATATTGGCTACCCTTAATAGTGCTAAGGAGACACAAATTCATGATCTTGTTGCTGAAATCTTATGGTCTCCTATTACAGACTTCATATAATCAGTACCAAAAGTTTCATGCTAAGGAGTCAACGTCTGTTGACAGTCATTTGGCTTTCATACCCAAGTCTCTTGCTTGAGTCAATAACATTATGTTTTTCTGAGAACTGTGGTGGGAGATAAAAAGCCCATCTTTGCTGCTTCATTCAGCTGACAAATGAGAATTGCTGATGAATAATTCTGGGAGAGCTGCAGCAAAATAAATGGTAAACTTGTTGGAGGTCTTCTTCTTTTTTGAACAGATCATAAACTTGAGAAGATTAATTGCCATCAAGGAAAACTCCCCTAGTAAGTTTTAGGAGATGCAATAATTACAAGTGTTTCAAAGATTTAAAGCCAGCTTGGGAAGTGTGATTTGATAGATTAAGAGTGTTCAACTTGAATTCTGTGTAAGATTCCTGATGACAGTGTTTGGGGTGTTTTTATTTGTTTTGAGGGTTTTTTTCGTTTATTTTGAAGTAAAGATTTACAGAATGTGAAAAATACTTTTTTAGAAAGGACATATGACAATTTTGGCGTTTCTTTGGCATCACCCATTCTTTCAACTGTTCTTTTGACTTTTATATAAGTCCCATTGTGGTGTCTCCAGTGTTAAGCAGACTTTTTACATTATTTTTTCTCAATGAGAGACTGAGATAGGTAATTTTGAATCAAACATGTTGTAGTGGTTGGTTTTAAACAAAAAGAGGATTGAAAGGATTGTCAATCAGCACTTTTAAATGTTATCAACAAACAGTTTTTTAAATGTACGTGTTAAATAAATATAGTGTTCAGGCAAAATCTTCAAGCATTTTCAGAAGGAAATTATTTTGTGTTAAAATAGCCATACGTGGTGTAGCGGGTTCAGTTGTAACTGGAGAGAAACACCAATTAGTGTAGTGGGTTTATTCACATTCTTTACTTTCTGTCAGATAAGAATTAGGAGGAATATTGGGCAAAGCAAGCATTAGGTTATAAGTTAAGCAAAACTATAGTGGAAAATTTATATAGTAATTGTAGTGAAATGTCTAGGTCTGGAATTTGGTGTTCAGAATATTCTGTTTGGTTTAGCAATTTTATTGTTCTAAGTAGAGGTTGTATGTTGAATGTAATTTTAATAATAGTCTTTAAATGTGTATTTACAGAGGCAAGGGGTGGAGAATGTCATGGGTTAGCACAGCTTGGACTTTTAGTTAAGAAAAAAAAATTTTCCACCAGCCAAGGAAGTGATGTTTGTTGCAAGGGGTTGTTGTAACTTCCTCCAGAACCCAATACAACAAATCAAATGGCTAATTTGAATATTGACAGCTCTATTAAGCCACTCAGAAGCTGGTTACACCTCTGTAAAAAAACATCATTTAAAGACAGACGAGGGGGGAATCTGTCCTTTGCTTTTCTGGTCTCCAGCCAGGTAACTTGGGCCTGGCCACTCGGCTCTGCAGGCCAGGGCTGAGCCTGGCCCACTCGGCCGGTGGGGGACGGAGCCACGGCCCGCAGCTCCATGTGGGCCAGCCCCTCCCAGCCGGGCTTGGCTAAACGTCTCAGCCGTTCCCCCTCCATTAGAGCAGCCCTGCAGCTCTGTGCAGGCCGAGATGGCCCCCCACCTCTGGTCCAGCCGTCGAGATGAAACTTTACACCAAGACCAGCTCTGGCCGCTGCTTGGCAGGGACAAGCTCCAGCTGCAAGGGCACGGGAAGATTAACCCCTCCAGTGCTGTAAGTTCCCCAGAGAGATGAAACCTACAGACACCAATCCTTTCCCAGCTTAGAGGGAAAGGGAAAGGCAAGGGCACATGAATAGACAACATGATTAGTGACACCTAAGTCAGTGAAGAAGAAAGAGCTGAAGCCCAGAGAGAAGAGATAGAGGACATGCTAGTAAGCTGAAATTCTTTTGTAAAGCTATGGTGATGGACTATGATACATTAGAGACTCCCTTGTAATTTCGTGATAAGCATGGTGGGTAGAGCATTCAACTGTAGTCATGAGCAAAGATGCCTGTGCTGAAATGGGTAGATGTTGAAGTGGCTATGATCCAGTGAGAAGCCTGAACAGAGAGAGTTATTAATGAGGTGAAAACCCTTTGCTCCCAGGGAAGAGGAAGAAAAATCTCTGTTTCTAGAAGTGAAGATGATCTTAGAGATACATGAAGAGAACCTTTGCTCTGGAACTGCTCATCCTTAAACTACATCCCCATTAGCTACAAGTGAACCCTCGAAAACAGTTGTGGGAAAAGCTGTAATCAAGGGAAGGGACTCATACATGGCCAACAGAATCCATCCTGGGCAGCTGTTGTGCTGTGACGTTGATGCCACAAGAAGATTGTTTCTTGTGGAGAAGCCCCACAGCACGAGCAAAAGAGACTCCTCTCCCAAAGTGAACTGTTGAAAGACTATTACCGAGGTGATAAACTGACTGAAAGAATCCCAAATTTCTGTCTTTATATTGTAAGTGGAAGGAGGGAGGAGGATGGGGGGAGGAGAAGTGTTCTGAAGGTTTATACTGACCAAAATCATAGTCTGTTATCCTTTGTGTGAGTTGGGTAAAAGGGGGAGGTGCAGGAGGAAAAATGGGGGTTTTGCTTTAATTCCTTCTTATTTCTTTTTACTTTTAGTTTAATTAATAAACTTTTTTATATTCTTTAAGTTTGGGGCCTGCTTTGCAATTCATCCTAATTCTTATCTCTCAGAAAGTAAAGAATGCAAACAAACCCACTGCACTGCACCCACTGGTGTTTCTGCCCAGTTAGAACTGAATGTGCTACACGTGGAAATGTAGTAAAACATTTTTACAAGTTAGTAATAACCAGGAATGTGATGAGGAGTAGACTTAAGCCAAACCACAAGTGAGTTCTCCATTCATTACTGCAGAGCAATGATAAATAGCTTCTTCAACTTCACACTGTCTTATACTATATTTACAGTATACAGAATGTGTGTTATATACATTAGATATGATATATTCCTTCTGCTTATTTTTTTCTCCTCTGAAGTTTCCTGCCTTTATTGCTTCCAGTGTTTCAGTAGCTGTTTTCTACAGCTGTTAATACAAGTGTTGGTTACAGTTTTAAGCTGCAGTGTGAATGAGTCCTGATTTGTGTAATGCAGAAGAAACAGCTATATTTTAAATGTGTTCTCTCACATTGGACATTATTATCATGCTTTGAAAAAATTTACATCTGGTAGAGTCTTTTGCATTAGACACCCACTGTCATTGTGAATATTCAGGACTTCTATTTCCTTTTTTGCCTTGATCCTTTTTCCAATATAAAAAGAGGACTAGCAATATGTCAGTTATTGGTCCATGGGTAGGTTTATCTAAGGCCTGTGTTCTAATCTTTTTAAACTAATAATAGGCCCAAACTGATTTTTCTTTTTTTGGTTTAAACATTTATTTGAGAACATGAATGAAATGTGAGAACATAAATAAGAATGCCAGTATTCAGATTTGATGCTTTCCTGTCCAGTATCTTCTGTTATGTCACTGAAACTGATGGTCATTCACTGACACCGTGTCTGTTTGTAATAATTCTATTTTAAAATTTCTATTTATTAAATAGAATTCTATTTAATTCTATTTAAATACAAGTTTAAATCTCTCCGTGTATTTACACTTCCAGCAGCTAAAATGTTTGCAGGCAACCACTGCACAGAGTTAAAGTGACTCATGAATATGCTAATACTAATGAAACTGTTTGATACTTTTTTATTCATATGGAAAGTTATGCATAAAGATTAACTTTGTCTTATATTTGCTGCTCTTGTGTTCATTGTATGAAATAAAGAAGAGCAAAAGTAGAAAGGTGAGGTGAGAAAAAGAGGCATCTTTTCTTTGATCACAATAGTATAGGGGTAATGATCCGTTTTCTGATGCCTAAATTTTTGCTCTGGACAGAACAAAACACTTTATTAAATTTAAATCTAGGCAATCAATGAAATAATAATGAAAGCCACAAAATTGATGTTATTTACAGAAAATATTTTTGCTTCTTTATATTCTAGGTTTTTCTTGCAATTTTGTCAATACTAATACAATTTTATACAGTATTTCAAGCTTCACATGCCCAGGGCAACTGAGGAACCTCTTTATTTCTACGGGTAAAATGTGTCTATGTGCCTGTGTCGCAAACAGTCTCTACCTTTGTAGTTTCTGTCTATGTAATGGTTTACACCACTGTCATCAGGAGCTTTGGGTTTGAATTTCTCTCAGATCATTATAATTAGTCCCTTGTGCAACGCTTTTAAAATTAATTTGCTCCTGTTTCCTCTTCAAACTTACACTCTTTCTAACAGTCCCATCCTGAGAGTTTAAAAAGATGCTAAATTTAAAAAAACTGAACTAATCCTTTACTTCTATTCCTTTATTTCTTTTGTGTGTCTCTTCCTAGAGACTAGATATTTACATGTTTGTTTTGATATTTATCCTTAGAGTAGAGGAGAATGCCCATATTTAATGTGAGTTTAACAGACTTTTTTCTTGTAGTATTCTTATTAGATGAGAATGTTCTTAATCTCAAAGTATAAAGGGTCTTCGGATACTTATGGACATTTTGTACCTGCACATCTTTTTTGAATTACTCTGTCATTTGGGTTTTTGAAAACAGATGCCTCTCTTCTTTCTAAGCAATGAATTGCAGTTTTTGTGACAGGTTTTGCTTTTTTCCTATCTTACAAATTTCACTTTGAAATATGTAGCTTGAAACATCTTTGGGGTTTTTTTAAATTATCATTAAAAATAAAAACATAAATTCAAAAGGTTGTGAAAGTTTTATAACAGTGCCTAAGGAGTTCTGTTTTGACCATCAGAAATTCCAGTCACGTCTGAAAACTGTGGCCAACAGATGACAAATAATTTTTAGTCAGAACACCAGCTCTTTCTGGAACACAGTGTGTTTGATTTTAAACTCCACCCTGGTGACTTGGCTTTTCATTCAGCATTGCCAGGGCTCCAGATTTACAGTTTTATGTAATTTACTTCTATGCAATGAACCATATATGTTTAGGGTATTTCCTCCTCTTCTTTTCCTCTTTTACTGAGGTGTCAAAAGGAAAGCATGTTCTGTGTATTTATGCTGTATATTAATACAGCTAGGTTATTCCTTGGAATAAGAATAAAATGCAGCATTCCAAAGATAATAGAGAAACAATTGCTACAGATCATTACTTGATGATGTGGTATCTTAATATAATGAATACTAATATATTTTCCTGCTAAAGATTTTCTGAAAGCTAGTTATAAATAAAATCCTGCAGAACAGTGATGAAGCATAACAGTAAAATTCTTTGGATGTAGGTGGAACATTCTTGCAAGCAGAATTTCATCCTGACCCTGGGGAGGTGGGATGGGGAAGAGGTTTAAGATCATTAAAACTGATCAGACTGTAGAACAGCTACCAGGTGAATATATTTGGTAGTAAAATAATTGGGAAAGCTCATTTGGTGTTTACCTACTTGAGTCCCTGCAGAGTCACTGTTGTGACACCCGGGCAAAGGTGCCGAGGTTCCAGGCACAGCTGGGGGCACAGCAAGGGAAGGGGATTGACTTTTAACCAGTGCAGACAGGAACATGGAAGGGACAGCAATACCATTTGTAGTTTGTGTTGATAAGGAAGAAATCCAGTAACTATTCACAACAGAACATGTATTTCCCTCTGCTTCACTGAAAATTGAAAAGGCATTTTGAAGCCCATGTACATGGGCTCTTCTGGGGAAGGATGAGGCAAAAAATAAGTGTTACCACCACTGAAATACACATTTCTATAAAAAAACAGTTTATAGTGATTCCTCTGAATACACACTGTTGTGTTTCAAGGTGCTGTGTCAGTGCTTACAGAACTCTGCTGAAATAGCCATAGTTCTCACAGGCCCTCCCTAGTTCAAGGGTGGACTGTGTACATTGTAAAAAGAATAATTACAGCAACCCAGTTTCAGTGATTTCTTACTGGGGTGTTCAGTCTGTGAAACTGCGGATTAGGAAAAAATTATTTTTGTATTTTCTGAGAAGTTCTATATAGTGTTCATATGTCAAATATCCTTTTAAATGAAAATGCTTGTAAAATACACTTGTGGCATATATTTTTATATTGGTTCAGCAGGAAGATAAATTTTTCTTCTCCAACTGTAATAAAAAATACTTTAAATAGTGGGCTCTCCTTTAAAATATAAAACAGCAAATGAGAACTAATATTGCCATTTATGCAAGTCTTTCTCCACAGGGATGCTCTCAATATACATTGTGTATTATTTCTAGAGGGTTTTTTAGCATTGGCTAAATATAATGATTATTCTGCAGCTGTATAACAGTTTTTACAAAGATATAACCTTTATTAATATATTATTCTTTAAAACACCAAAAGATCAAAACATCTCCAAAGCACTGTACAGTGGCGCCCTGCATGAAGATAATGCAAGTCTTATAATACTGTGAACATTTACTGAGATGCTCTCTGAATTGTGCTCTCTGAACTGTCCCCTGAAGAATAATTTTACTTCATCTGTAAAATTAAGACTAAGTGTGTATATCATAGGAACCTCAGAGACTTCCCATTGATTTCAGTACCCAGGGGCAAGTTAACAGACTTTGAAGAGATTTTAATTTAGGGAAGTGTTTGGGTGGTGACTGCAACTTCAGAGACAGAAGGCTTGATCCAGAGCTCTGTTGAATACAGTGGAGACCTTGAAATGAAATTCAGATCTGTGAATGTTCCTGTTTCCTAGAACTCCCAGGCTTGTAAAGTGCTACAGAACTTCCAGGCAGTTAAATGTCTACAATTTTAAAAATTTTATTTTTAAATATTGAAATGAGAACTTCCAAGTCATTCAAAAAATGTAAATGCCCCATCTTCTTTGTGTTCTCACTGCTATTATTAAGTGTATACAGATGTTCAGTACTGTAAAAATACATATCTACTTATGGAAATTCTGAACAGAAATGTTTGCCTTTAGGAACAGTTGCAAAGAAAACGTGTATTTGCATTTTCAATTTTTGCGTATGTATGCCATCTGTTTCAATTCAAACTTTGTTTGTTTGTTTGTTTGTTTTTCTAATCATAGGACTATACCTTGACAATGTACTTCCAGCAAGCGTGGAGAGACAAAAGGCTGTCCTATAACGTAATACCTCTAAACCTTACTCTGGACAATAGAGTAGCTGATCAGCTCTGGGTGCCCGATACTTATTTCCTGAATGACAAGAAGTCATTTGTTCATGGTGTCACTGTGAAGAACAGAATGATTCGTTTGCATCCAGATGGAACAGTTCTTTATGGACTCAGGTCAGTATGAACCATTTCTAACTCTTCTGTGTCTTAATTTAAAACCATGATTAAAAAGTGTCTTGGTTTAACAGACAGGTGTCTGCCTGAGGAAGGCAGCAGCCTCCCTTGGAATGGGAAAATGCAACTCCCCTCCCTCCAAATTTATAATTTTGAAATTAAGAGGCTTTCAGGCAGAGATATGGCGGATAGGAATAACAGTTCCTTTACTAAAATATATATAAATATATATATATGNCCCCACCTGGCCTCAGCAGTTCATGAAAATGGTAAAAGAATACTTTTTTTTGGGAATCCATTTTACACTATAACCTATGACAAAAAGCTAAAAATAGAAACTATTCCTTGCCCTTTTTTTAAAATGCTTTTTATTGCTGCTTTCTATATAACTGATGATATTCCAGAAAAAAAAATATTCTAAGGTTGGATAAAGATTTTTTTTTTAATACAAATTTTGGAGATAAAGTGCCATTTTTAGTAGAGTTCAGAGACTTGTATTAAGAACAGATAAGACTGTAAATATTATTTGAAATACTAATTCTGGATTAAGAGCCTGGTTTAGAACTGCTTCTTTAAAGGAATTGAATATGAAATACAAAATGAGGATTAGATGAAAAACCAGAAAATGTTCATGACAGCTAAACTATCAATTCAGATAGTTTACCTGATACATTTTAAAAATATTTTTGATTGAACATTAGATTGACTTGTATGCTACCCAGATGAATCAGCTTTCTGATTTACACTAAGATGATATATGACTTGAAATGCCTTTCAGCCTGTTGTTGGGTATGACTGTATGTAGAGGGGCGACTGGAAAAATCAACAAAAGGTCTTCATTCTTGAGAAGTTCTGAAAAGTGGGGAAATCGTCTGTTTAGTAATGTTAACAAGATCAATAATTGCTGAGAAATTGTTTTTAAAATGTAGCTGCAAAAGGTGACTGGGTAGGTAACAAAATAGCAGGAAAGCATTGTCTGTGTTAACAATAGAAAATGCTGCAGGGCTGGATATTGTATTTACCAATGTTTGTTGTGTCCAATTATGTTTTCTGTGGGAGCTCTGGCACTATGGCTGGGAGCAAGTCTGGAGTTTTTGTGATTGTTCAAGGAAGCAACAGATACTTGGTTGCTTGAAATGCAGTTGTAGTTTAAAGTGAAATATAAACCAACTACATAACACTCCATTTATATTAATGGAGTGAGAGCGAGCATAACAGTGGTTTTGGTGTAGTTTTCAATTTAAGATTCTGAAATCATAATCTTTATTATTATCTTCTAGAATAAATTAGAAATAAATATCAGGTTTAATGTCTTCAATAATGCTAACTTTTTTGCTATTTGTGGCATTTTTTTATTCTGACTACATAACCATCTCTAGTAATTTCTATTATTTAAAAAATTGGTAAACAGTAAGTAGAGCTCACAAAAATTGTCCATAGAAGAATCAAGTGAAAAAAAGTTTTGTTTTCTGGGAGTTTCTTCTTGTTGTTCATTTATTTTTCAAAAATTTAAAACCTTTCATGAAATATACTTTGTTTAAGGTTTTGAGTGTTTTGTTTGTTTCTTTTTTTTTAAATTAAAAAAAAATTGTTGGTACTGCTTCATTGTTTTGGGTGAATCCTTTCCTCCTTTTCATTTGGCATAAATAGCAAATCAGTTTTAATGTCTTTTATAAGATGCAATAAAGTGAAATGGTGTCTATTTTTTACTTATAGCTGTTTAATGTAATTAGAGGAATCATTATTAATGCTTCGAGCATTTATTTCCCAGAGTTATCTTCTTCAGTACTTGCAATCACAATATGTTATCCAAAACGGTTTTAGAATAATTCTAAAATGGGATATTTTTCTACTGTAGGACTTGTGCACGGCCCAGAGTTAAAGGCATTTAAGCAGCTTTTTTCCTAGATAAAAAATTTCACTTTAGGAAATAATTTTCTAGTATTCTGGTATACCTAGCAATCTCACATTTGAGATTATCAATTCTTACATATCTTCTAAGACTCTTCTTGGTACATTTCAAGTGCTCTCTTTGCCCTATAAGCTGGCACAAGATGAATGACGGATGTGAATTCTGCCATTGTTCTGTTGCTGTGCTGGAATGAATTGTATCTGAGGGCAGGGGCAGGATGATTGTCACGCTGTACTGCCCTAGCCAGCACTAAGATTGGGGACTGCAATTGCCTTCGCTCCTGTGGTAACTGTGTACTTGAACAGCACGGAGGGGAAGGACACCTCTGGTTCTTGTGTGTTTTGTGGTAGAGACCAGAACATAACAGACACCTAATAGAGGATATGGCAAGAAAACCCTTGTTATATGTCCTAATTCTTAATGAACCATGGACAAGTCTTGTGAAATGTAGAATCAATTCCTCCTCCTCAGACTCAGCTCAGTAGGTCTCAGAAAGTCTTTCTGGCTAAAATGTCTTTCAAACCCTGGGCTGGATGGGGAAGGTGCACTGGTGGTAACACAAGAGGATTATGTGAGTAGCCATATTCTGCTTTTGCCTTCACTGGACCAAGTAGCAATCAATGATCTCATTCTAATATTAAGATTTTAGTTTTATAGCTTTAAGTAGCTTTTTCTATTTCATCTAAATCGACTCAGAGTTAATGTTATTTCAAGTGTCCACAGTAGTGATATATTTAATGCCTGTTTATCAGTAATTTTCCACATATCTAAAAAATGCCTGCTTCATTGTATTTCTCATGTATGTAAATCCCCTGTACACTATTTGTCTGAAAATTACTACTGTTCTTGCTGCATTAATTTACTTTAGCTTATACTTGCAGTCACATATTCTTACTTTGGGATGCATTTTTCTAAAGTGAGATTCCTTTAAGTGTCAGTCTGAATTTTTTTCACCTCCCCATACATCTATTTATAAACATTATCGCATGCACACACATATAAATGTTGCTGTGAATTTGGTTACATTTGCCTTGATTGCTGTAGTCAAATTCATTGAACTGCAAGTGATCTTATCAGTATAAATGTAATCATCCCTTTCTTTTGTGTCCCTGGAGTTGAATTTCTATTTCATGCAGCAAGCAGTGATCCCTTAACATTGTTCTTTTCATTTTTGTGAGCAGAATCCATGCATGGTGTGCATGTCACATCTGATTACATTTGATATTGGGAAGTTAAATTTCAGGAAGGAGCAGGTTGCAGTTTTGTGAGCACCTGAATTGTGCTGTCACTGAAAGAGGGAAGAGAGGGAAGGGGAAAAAAAGAAAAATGGCTAATAATGAAAGGAAACATCTAAATGGTTGGTATGTTGTCCTCATAGCCTGCTTTCTTCACTGCTACAGGGCATTAGTTAAGGGCATAACTAAATTCTTGACCTTTTTTATACAGAGAACGTGGCATGGTGGTTGCTTTTAAGTTAAGAAGGACTTTTATTTCCAAGGGATAGCTGTCAGTTATTTATGTTTTGGGAAAATGTTTTATTTCATATTTTTTTCATATTCCATCTGGCAAGAAAATTATTCATTGCTACCAAGACCAGGACATTCAATAGATGATATACTTAAATCACCTAAATGGTAGAAAGTTGTAAACATATAGTCTTAAATGAAGAGTCATTACGGGGAAAATTACTATGTTGGAAGTTAAGGTGACTTGCAAGAGGATATTAGTGATTTGACAACATATTTAGAACAGTAAATTTAGACATTAAAATCTAGGGTAGCAGATAGTTTACAGTAGTTTGAGCAAAGCTTGAATAAGATATGCAGTAAGAACTGAGGAAAAGATAAGGCTTTAACCAAATTTCTCTGTGTTAAAATATCTGTTTTATAAAATACACTTAGCAGAAATGGGTGCTACAGCAGATAAGATTTGTTATTTCTTAAATTTATTTTTGTATATACAAATATATATATAAAAATTTTCCCCTGACTTTTGATATCAAATATGTTCAAAAATGAGGATAGGAAGTTCAGCTGTTTTCTGCTTTCCTCTGTGTAAGCCTGGGGAAGAATTTTGCTGATTTTTGCAGCCTCTGAAAGCACCAAGTTTTTTGAATTTTTTTCCAGGGATGGGAATGCAAGATTTGTGAATGGTGACAAGATCCTTCTATTTGCCAATTCTGAATTGCTGCTTTTTGTGTAACTATGTTATGGTGTCTTTCTGGAACTTGCCTCTTTGGGAGAGAGTCTTGGGATGCCATGTGTCAGAGTAAGGGGAAAATTTAGTTTAGACTACCAGGATTAAATATAGTTGAAGAAGTGGCTGAAGACCAAGACATTTTGTGTGGTTTTGCACCATTACCATGCTGTTTACAGAGATATTGACTCTTGCATACACTTTTCCCATCATTCCTCACAAGAGAGCTCTATAACAGTGGGTAGGGAACTGCTAATTACATGCCTAAGAGCATTGTATACTTTTGTATCTCTTCAGTAGGATGGTTTTATGATTTTTGTAAATCAAGTTGGTGGATGTTTTTTACAGAAAAACAGAATGTATACAGAACTCCTGATAAGAACCATGTTCTGTGAGATAATGACAATGCTATCCTTTTTAGCCAAAAGGAAAACAAAAGGAAGTAGAACAGAGAAGTTTTTTTCAGAAATTAAAGACTTTTCCCATTTGAAAGCCCAACAGTTTTACTTGCCAAGATTCATCTAATGCGTTACCTACTATGAGTCTCCAACTCAGCCAGAAATAATTCCTCTTTGATGGATGGAACACAGTAATCTCCCACAAATGAGAGAATTATGTGTATGATGGCCTTGCTTTGTTCTCTACTCAATGCTACCAGCATTGAGTCACATGAATCTTAAACAGTCCTGGATGCCTGTATTTTGTGTTGTCTCAGCTGTGCCTTCTGCTGTCTGCTCACTCAGTTTCAGCTGCTTGGAGATTTTCACTTCTGCAAGTAAAATAGATTCTCCCACATTTTGCTCTGGTAAAACATCATTGGGCATTTTTGTGGTATTATAAGACTTGTTCAGCAGTTTAACTCCTCATAGGCAGCTTATTGTCTATGAAATTCTATGGACAATTTTAAAAGCAATTGCTTTGCAAGTATCTTTATTTCTTAGACCATATTCCTTGAGAGGTGAGTTGCTCACACCAGCTACCCTTCAGTAAAGCATTTGATCTTTATTTTGCTACTTTTTGCTTTTTTTCTGTTTTTTTTTGTTGGGGTTTTTTGTTTGTTTTGGGAAGTTTTTTGTTTGTTTTGGTTTGGGGGTTGGAGGGGGGTTGTTTTTGTTTGGGTTTGGTTTTTTTGTTTTTTGGGCTTTTTTCTGATAGGGCTTAATTTTAATTAAGTCTTAAGCATAATTTGGAGGTAAAGCTCCATTTTTCAGTTTTAAAATCAAACAATCATTTGTACTAGCTGGAACTCTGGAAGTGTTCAAGGCCAGGTTGGATGGTGGCTTGAGCAACCTGGTGGGAGGTGTCTCTGCCTATGGCAGGGGGTTTGGGACTGGATGGGCTTTGAGATCCATTCCAACCCCTTAAAATTTTCTGTTTCTGTGAATTAAAATTATATCTTTGGACTGTGTACAATATTTCAAATATCCTTGTTACTCCAAAATGTTTTGTGCAAGAAAGCAAGAGATCTGTCCTATCTTTTTGCTACAAAGTAGATTTCCAGAAGCTGGACAGAAGATGTCTAAGGACTTTTAATGCCCATTCATATAAAGCTGTAGCAGTTTGGTTCGCATTTGTCCCTTCTGTGAGATAAGAATAGGGAGGAATTGCAAAGCAGGCACCACACTTAATGAATGCAATGAAGTTTATTACTAAACCTAAAGGTAAAAAGAAATAAGAAGGAATTAAGCAAAAAAAACCCACCCCTTTTCTCCCTCCAGCACCTCCCCCAATTTATCCAACATAAAGACACAAACTGAGAATCATTTCAGTCAGTTGACCACTCTATAACAATTTTTCATCAGTTCATGTAAGGAGAGGAGTCTCTTTTTGAACTTGCTATGGCACTTTACCATGAGGACAATCTTCTCATGGCATCAACAGCCACCTGAGGTGGGTTACTGTTGGCAGGTGTGAGTCCCTTTCCCTCGATGACAGCTTTCCCACGACTGGTCTTGAGGGTTCACACCCAGCTACTGGGGTACAAGTTTAAGAACGAGCAATTCCAGAAAAACACAGACGTTCTCTTCATCCATTCATGGGACAAACCTCCCCCTCGCTATAGAGAGAAAAACCTGGGAAAACAAAATCTAAAGTCCTTCCGTAGGCAATTTCTTCCTTTGGAGCGGGGGGATGAGGTGGGCCCTCCTCGCTGGGCCTCGTTCACCTCAGTGTGAAGCAGTACAGGAAAGAAGAAGAGAGAGAAACAAGATTCAAAATCATCTTCATTTCTAGGAACTGAGGTTCCCTTTTGCACCTCATCTATCCACTGTAGCCCTCTCACTTGGAACAGAGGTTTTCTGGTTTACCTCATTTATTCATTGTAGCACAAACAGCTGGAAAGCTCCTTTTCCCCCCAAGCAAGATTATGAAATTATAAAGGAAACTCTGATATCTGAGTTCATTCACCATATCTTACAAAAGAATTTCAGCTTTTACGCATCTCCATCTCTTCCCTCTAGGCCTCAGCCTTTTGTTCATCAGTGACTTAGGTGTCACTAGTCATAATGTCTATTCATGTGTCTTTGCCTTTCCTGGGAAAGGATTGATTGTTGCAGGTTTCATCTCTCTTGAGGAAAAAACTTACAGCATTGAAGAGGTTAATCTTTCTCATGCCGGGACCTTTCAGCCGGAGCTGGTGTGGAGTTACATCTCAAAGGCCAGAGTGGAGGGGGGCTGCATGGAGCCGCAGCCGTGAGCTCGGCCCTGCTGGCCGAGCGGCCCGGGCCCCGGGCTGGGCCTGGCCCTGGCTTGCAGGGCCCAGCGGCCGGGCCCCAGGTTACCTGTGCCAAGGCCAGAAGAGCCAAGAAAGCTATTCCCACCTGTTTATCTTTTAAAATGTGGTATTCACAGGGCGTTAACCATTTCTGAGTGGTTTCATAGAGCTGTCAATATTCAATTCAATAGATTGATTGCCTCTGTCCAGTTTTGGAGGAAGTGACAGCAACACTTTGCAAAAGCATCACTTCCTTGGCTCCATTTCTCTTCAAAGAAGTGGTGCCGAAGGAAAGAAAAAAAACCTGAAAAGCAGGAGAGGTGCCCCCCTCCCCGCGCTTATCAGCAGAATACAGAGCAGTCCCAAGGTCAGACTGCTGAGAATCCTCAAACTAAAACTTCAAGCTGGGGTTAACCCATGACAAAAGCAAAAAATTTTCTCAAAATCTTTCTCACTTTGGGGATTTCAGAAGAGATAAAAAGAACCTGGACTTCTTTTCTGGGGAGAAGATATTATTTTGGATGCTGTTCTTGACCACGATACCTGTCAAGAGGGCAGGTGTTTCTGGTTCCATGACATTCATGCCTCTCTTGGCTGTGCAGCCCTTCATTCCAACTGGGGCCTTGTCCAACCTCAGGGAAGAAGAGGAAATAAACATTATAATGAGGTACCGTGTGGCATGAAAAGCACCAATAGCATCTCAAAGTAGTGTTGCTATTTGTTAAAATAAATAAGTAAATATTACACATGTCTTTATTCAGATATCTCAAGTGTCTGTAGCTTTCTGTTGCTCCAATTAAAAATACAAGTTTTCTCAGTTTTGGTTATCACTTCTTGTGATATAACACTAAATTTCTTTACATCACAATAGGGCATATATAGGCATTGCAAAGAGGAAGTAAAAAGTAATTTTTGTAAGACGTGTTTGAACATGAGAATATCAGTCTGGGAAGAAGTGTTTCCACTGTGTTAAGTGGGTAATTTTTTGTGCTGGTGCTCACACCTATAGATGCAATTACTGACTTTTCCTTTGCCAACACTTTCCAAAGCTAATTCACAGTCTGACATGCAGCTGTTTACTCTTGCACAAGAAATTAGGTGAATTTGATTTCTGTGTTCAGATTTTCAAGGCTGTTAGTATACACATATATGTGTAAGAACCCTTAAATCTTGTATGCAGGTGGTCAAAGCAAGAACTTTCTGAAAACTTGCAGAAATAAATGCAAACATAATAAAATATCATTTCAAACTGAAGTCATGTAGCTGTTGTGAAGACTTGAAAAAACCTGAATACTGTGTAATTATGTAGAATTTCAAGTACAAAGAATTTCTGCATTAACAAGGAAGCATTAGTGCCCCAATCTCATTATGTGGAAATCCTGGGGCAGGGCAAGTCTGATCACAGCTCTTTTCTTGCACAGTCAGTATAGATCCCAGCATAAGGAAAGGAAATTGAATCCCAGTGTGTTGCTTAAATGAATTAATTGTTGTTTTAAATCAACAAGGTGTCAGCTCTGGCCCAAGGTGCAGGCCAGATGCTGTTTTCCTTTCTCATGCAAATAGTTCTTTTGTACGTACCAAAGAATAAAGCAGAGAAAAACAACTACTGTTATTTCTAATAACATTGTTTCTACAAACTGTAGATTTGGACATGAAACAAATCATCCAGCTTCTCTGCTCACTTATTCCAGTTGGTAAATTGGAAAGCTAAAACCTACCTTCTCATAGGGGTGTTGTAAAGATTAATTAATTAGTTTGTAAAGTGCTTTGATCCCATAAAACACTGTGTAAGTGCCAAACATTATTATGAAGAATTATAAAATGCCAGCCCTCATGTGCACCTTGGGATGGCTGGGTTATAGATACAAATCTGCTTCATTTTCTCAGAATCACATTATTCTACTTTTCCTATGTAGCAGCCCATTCACAAAATGAGCCAATTTTAGGAAAGATACAATTTCTGGGAAAAAAAGGAGATCATTGACTCTCATAAATATCTCTTTTCAATTAAGGACTTATAGATTAAATATGCATTTTTCTGTAGGATTTGGAATGGCATCTTTACACCGTTTGTCCTCAGCATGGGGGAGGGTAGTTGTGTTTTAAATATCTCCCCTATCTGAAAGAAAATAAAGATATCTTTCTATTTCAGTTCCTTTATTAGATTTTAAGTATGGGATAAGTATTCAGAAGGGTCTTTTGCTTTTATTTTTTCATTAAGTGGCTGTTAAGTCATAAGTGTGTGAATAATTAATTCAATTAAGCTTAATAAGAAAAAAAGCTTTACGTCACAGGAATCCTTTCTATTAAAAGCTCTATTTTCCAAAATTATTACATTGCAGTGAAGTGAAAAAACTTCTGAGTTCTACTGCCTAACAGACAGACTGTGGCATTTAGTCTGTGTTAGTAAGAAAAACTCCATCAGCTGCAGAACCATGAAATAGTTTAAGTTGCTCCGAGGGTATTGCATATTCCAAAAACAAATAGGGGTCATCAAACATTTAATCTTAAATTAAATTTTAATAATTTATATCATTTACAATTACGGCAATCTATCATTTCTCTTCCACAATGTCTTTGATCATATCATTTGAGCTGGTAGTTGGTGATCCTGAGAATGGAGATTTTCCCATTGAAAGGATGTACATAAAATCTCAGAATGCTCTGATCAAGACTTAGCTAATGGGATAGCTAAATGTGTGTATACTAACACATGCGTAAATATGTGATATCTATTTGATAAATAAAAACAGTATATATGTATATGTATAAATTCCGCTTGCACGTATTGGGAGTTTTTTACAAAAACTGGCAAAATCTGAGATGGGTCTCCTCAGAAGTAGGAGCAGGGTTGGGGGCCTTGCATGTGTAAGAAAAATGAAAGTTAGGACACTGTCTGTAGAACTAATAATACCTCTTGTGGGTCATGCATAATCACTTTCTAGTTCTTGTGATTGTACAGATGAAGCTTTTCTTTTACACTTTTAATGTAAGACATTGTAGAATACTATTTATTGAATAAAAGAATATGTTTTTTTCCTGCCAAGTGTCTTATCTGAAGGTTAAAGTACTTGGATTTAGTTTTTATTCTAGTTAAATATCTAGGTCAGGTGATTTTTCTTTCCCCAAAATACATTTCCTTTATGGTTTAGTGCATTTTCTGGGAAGATAATCGCTGATTTGTTCACTGACTGTTTTATCCTACTTTGTTATTGAACTTTACAGAATGGTAGAATTGTTTCTGAGAAATAAGAATTGCCTAAACTCCTCAAGTGCAAAGGGTTTGTTGTTTTTTTTTTTCCTTGTATTTTCTGGATCTATTTCTTTATTTCTCTGAAAATTGAAATTTCTTGTGGTCTTCAACGTGCAAAGTAACTGAAGAGAGCTGTTCTTGAAATAATATTCAGTCCTGCTAAGAAGGAGAGGAACTAGGATAAGTTATAAGAAATTCTGGGGGTTTGTGCTTCCAGGTAAGTTCTCCTGACTCAGGATGTGTGTAAGCCTCTGCAGAAGAGCACTTTAAAGCTATGCCTGTCACTGATTTTTAGACTAAAATGCAGATGTTTCTACTTGCTGTTCAGTGACTAGATTTTTTTTCTCCTCTAAATCACTGTGTAAGATCGTAAATTTTTTTCTGCTGCTTTTCTTTTCTTTCTGAATAGTCATTCCTAGAACATTTGCTGCTTCTGCTAGTCTAGAACGATCTGAGAAGAGAGAGAATAGAAAATGTTTGGAAAACCCTTTTTTAAAATTTGCATCAATGTGCCATCTGTACGAGCAGATGGCAAGAATGTCTCAGGGCCAGGAAGAGACTGTGAGATCAAATCACAAGGGAAGAACTACATGAGGCATGCTCCTCGTGTCAGAACAAAAAGGACCTCAGCAATCACCTCACTGACGTGACCTGGAGACTGTTCCCTCAGAAATTGCTGTTTCAGAAGCAGAGGTGTTTCAAGGTGGTGTAATCAATACAGTAAGGATCCCCAGCACTTGTATTCTATGGACGTGATCTTTTCTGGCAGTTGTTCAGAAACAAGCAAATCTTCAGGACCCTAAATTATTCTCATGTATGGGTTGTAAGTCCACATTCAGCATTTTGCAGAGAGGGTTTGCCCAGGTGCCTTATCCTGCTTGGCTTCTGAATTAAGAAGCCATTGTTTTCTCCATCTTCATGTGGTAGTGTGTCATTTTTGAGAACACTTTTTTTAAAAAAACTGCAATAATTGCAGAATATCGAATACACATGACATCCTTCAACAGTTTACCATGTCTTTTTTTATGGTGGCTGCTGCTGACACATCTGCACATCTTCGAAATCCCTCCAGGGATGGTGACTCTGCCTCTTTGGAGCAACTTGTTACAATGCTTAACAGCCCTTAAAGTGACAAATTTTTCCTAATATGCAATCTACATGTCTCCTAGTTCAACCTCTTTACTTTACTCTTGTCCTTTGCTTGTTACTTGGTAGAAGAGAATGATCCTCCCCTGGCAACAACCTCCTGCCAGAGAGTTGTAGAGAGCAAGGAGGTCTTCCATGGAGCCTCCTCTTCTCCAGGCTGAGCCCTACCCCCGGTTCCTCAGCTGCTGCACATAAGACACAGGCTCCAAACCCTGTCCCAGGTCCATTGCCCTTCTCTGGACTTGCTCCAATACATCAACATCTTCCTTGCAGGGAGGGGCCCTGAACTGAGCCCTGCAGTTGTGCCAGTCATCCCAATGTCTTTCCACAATGACAACTATATCATTGTTTTCCTGCTGCACAATGGCCCCCTGCTCCTCCTGTGTGTTGCCCAAAAAAATACTTACAGCTTATGGATATATTTTCATTTACTGACAGGGATCTGTCCCAGGACTATTTTTTAAAACTCTGGCATTTAAAAATATTTGCTCCAAAAATTTATCTTGAAAAGTGAAAGGTGTATCAAAGCATATAACTCTTTAATGTGGAAAAAATGTCCTTTTCCCAAAGCCCTTTGCAGGGTTGTAAAGCCACTGGGAATTATAAAGCTAACATTTGTTTCCACTTAGAAAATGTAGTGATAAACCTTAACAATGCCTGCAAGACTAAGATACCTTTACTGAAGAAGGTGTTGCATGCCAGCTTTTTTCCTATTTAAAGTGGTAATGGAAAATTTATTCAGTATATATTGAAAAATGTTATGGTGCATTCTCTTCAGTGTCAGAATGGAGAAAAACAAGGGATGTGTAACTTGGGAAAACATTTTGAGATCTCAGTTTAATTTGCATTAATGGAAACTGGAACAGTAGGGTTAGGACTGAGTGGTCCAGCATTAGCTGGCCAATGGTCCAACTATTTGGCTAGCTTCTCTCTTAGGGACCGTAACTTTTCTAACCTACTTCAGTGTGTTGTTTCTGTCAATGCAGAATCTATCCCCATTTGGAGATAGTGGGTAAGCATCAGAAATATTGGAAATAGAAGAAAGAAGTTCTTTATTAGAGTGTTGACATCCACAAATTCTGTCCTCTCTTTTTGTTCTTTGCTATTCTGACTTTCTTTGTTGTGCAAGTTTTTACAGTTGTTATTGGTAGAAATACTAGCAAATATTAGCTATCAGCAATAGATCTTCATGTAGTTTGGGGTTTTTTTAACTTCATAACAAGATGTGCACTTTAGAATAATAGTCTTGTACCTTAACAAGGCAATATGGCTGATACTACATATGAAGAAACACTCACAACAGAATTTGGAATGCTTCTGCTGATGTGGGAAACCAAGAAAACATTAATTTATTGTAATCATAAAACTTGTTACAATTGACCTCATAGATATTTTTACTGAAATACTACAAATTTCAGGCAATGAAAACTACTTGGAAAGAACTTAGAAATCCCTTGAACTCGGATGACTACCGACATCTGTTTGTGGTCAGCTGAGGAGGTTAGACTTTGCTGATAAGCTCTATCCTTTTAGGGAGATATCGTCACCTGTGTTTTCATCTTATCATTTAGTCTCTGGAAGATGGCTCATGTCTTCTCCGTTTGGTTCTCTCTGTAAAAAGCAGAGATGACCATCAGTGCACAAGATGGAAAACAAGACAAAGGCAAGGAGGCAAATACTGGCTATTCAGCCTTCTCTCCTATTTTTCATTACACACAGCAGGGGCTTAATCCATAGTTCCATCCCAGGGTATATCTTATTCTTGGCAAACAACTGTGAGTAAAGCACTGTGCATCTTTAAACACCAGTCTGTGGGCTGCTCCTACAAGGGGTCTCCAAAGCGCATACAGTTGGAATGTACAATTACATTATGGTTATCCTGAAATGCCTTTGAATATTGTTTCTCAGCATTAGTGTTGCTGGAGAAACGGCACGTATGACAGAGAGAAGATGACTTTTGTTGCTGTTGGATTTTTAAAAAGGTGGTAGAGTAGCCATAAGAAAGATATGTCATTAGTCATTTTCATGTAACTTTGCTATGCCTTCCAGAAATACATTCAAGAGCTGCAATATTTATATGAAAAAGAATTTTCTAAGGACACTGCTGTGTGTTAAAGAAATATCCACCCCTTCTCCCAACCAAACAGAGTAGTTTATTTCTTTTTGAAGAAAGAGATACTGAAGATATATTCAAGATTATTACTTTTTCATGGCCTTCTGTCTTCATCTTCTAATGCAAAGTGCTTTTATGTTATAGAGAAGTTGCAGTATAATTTCAAGTAAATTATTTGCACCTTATTAAAAGTGAAGGATATGGATAAAATGTTCAGGGAGGTGTTCTTATTTTGTTGTTATATATGTCTGTAATAATACAAAATACCTAGCCTGGATTTGAAGGGTCCTGGAGTAATTTCCAGATTCATATACTGCAGTATTCAGAATGTGATTTTAAAAAATTTAGTTAGCTTAAAAAGCAACAACAACAACAACAAAAAAAACCCTGGAAAATCTGAGGAGGCAAGTTACAATTCTAGAAGAAATGAAAATCTGACTGTTTGAGACTATAAAGATCTTTGTAGACAAGGATGAGGAGGAAGCCTTTCACCTGCACAAGTGGTTCTGTAGGTCCCACTCATGTAAATCAACAGCAGCTGCATTTTGCCATTTAAGTCTGGCCTCCAATCATAACCTCTTTTCTACTGCTTTTATTTAACTGGACGGACCCGAAGCTTATATCATGGCATTCTTTCTTTTCTTATAATTGAACACTTAACACTAGTTCCAAAACTACCTAGAAAAGGCTATGTGTACAGATATCCCAGAATCTGCTACTGGGGTGTTACGGTGTTTTGGTGGTTTCTTTAGTTTTGTTTATTTGCACTTTTTTGGTGTTTTTTCCTGTTAATTTCTGGTGTTAATATTCTGTTTCCATGAGTACTGAAGGTATTTTTCATGTATTGAAGGAGATAGACTCCCATTCCAACTCTCTTATCTGGTCACATCTTCTCTGCTTCACCTAATTTAATTTTCTTTAGGGTTCGTCTTTCCATTTTATTTCAATATGGCTTTAATTTAATACAATCTATATCTATGATTTATAGGATAGCTAAGAAATTGCTGTGTCCTGGTTTTAGAAATAGGGTAAGACTGAACAAAGGCACTGAAATTGTTAGTATTGGGAACACTACCCCACAGAACTGAAGACCAGTAAAGGAGCGTGAGAGTAGTTATTGTTTAATGTCAAGAATGAAAGTAAATATTAAATGCTACCTGCTATTCATTATAGGTATTAAGAACCTTATTAGTAATTTGTTCAGAGGAAGGTATGGATAATACATCAATGTAAAGCAATTAGAAAATACATGACTAATGGATGCAATGCTCAAACCCCAGACAGGCAAAGATAATTATTACTTACCTATATAAAAGAAAAAAAAATTGGTAAAGCAGGTTTTTTCACTTGGATAACTTTTTTATTAAGTTGCATTTGTTGGTGCAATATGCAGCAAAAACAGGTTTTAGTTTTGCTTTGTGAAGTGTTGGATTGGTAGATTGTGTTATGTTAGATGGGTGATGGCCAAGCTGATAAACATGGAGAGACTGCTTGACTGAATATCACTACTAGAATCCCGAATTTCCCACTCCTGCAAAATAGGGTGGGAATGTGGCAAATTTAATATTGTGCCCATGGCACAACCTCTAAACTATTTCTAGAAATAAAGTATCCCTAAAAATTCTATTTTGGTTGAGAGAAATGAGCAGGATATAAGGATTAATTTTGCTCATAAGTTTTGACAGGAATGAGCAAGTGAAAAGTTTTATTCCTTGCAGTTGTTTGTTGCTCAGCACCTCTTACCAGGCCTGGAAAACATGGTGTTCAAAGTGCTTCTTAAAAGACATTGACAGTTCAGGCCTAGTGTGACAATCTTTTGTCTTCCATTCTGAAAGTGTGATGCCAGTTAAGAGAACAGGGTGTCAGCTCTACATCAGGGGATTTATCTACTAAAGAAGTTTTAATGAAAATGTTTTGTGCCCAGGAACATAGGAGAGTTTCCATTTGGGTAAACAAGTCCCTCTCAATGTTGACACAAAGGGTCAGTGTTAGCAAAAACCTTCTCCTTTGTTTGAGCATAGCTTTTGTGTTATTTTCAATATTGACAAGTAATTAAAATAGC
>VYXC01002599.1:0-102661 GCA_013397175.1 Platysteira castanea | reverse complement strand
TCGCCCCCCCCCCCCCCCAATTTTTAATTCATCAAATATAGTCTTTGTACTGACCAAGTTTTCCTGCTTCCTTATGACTGCTTTGAAAATGCATTATCTTCTCCCCTTTTGACTTTACTTAGTTTTACTGTTCTACCTCATCACTGCGTTCATCCATGCTTTCTGTTTAGCAATTTTCCAAAGTAAAGTCTGTCCAAGCTCTAAGAATTTTGGAAAAGCGGGATGTTTTTGTAGTCAGTTTTTCATTGAATTACAGACCTTTATTATCCTGAGTCATTGTTTTTCACTAAAATTTAGCGTGTGGTCTATTTTTTTTTCTCTTCTAGAAGAGGGGGGGAGGGAGGAAAGTCACCTTAGATTAATAGCACTGGATTGTCAGTGTATTTGATGTCATGCTTCTGCTTACCAGCTACTCCTTCAAAAAGTATCATTTTCATCCAAATTCAGTGGGACCATTTTTAGAGTATTGTTTTGGAGCTACTGTGACAGCTTTAGTAAATGTGAATTTTAATTTATTTGTCTAATGAAGATGAGGATCTTGGCTAATGACTACATAGTCATAAGTGATGATGCTTTTCCTCCTACTCCCTCATTACTTAAAGCATATATTAATTGTGCAGATGGTAATGGCTTAGCTGTGTGATAATTCCCTTTCCATCTCCTCCTCTCATGGCATTTACACTGTGCAAAGAGGGTGTATTGCCATCTCATTATTTATGAGGGTTTGTGATTCATCACCTGCCTTTTAAATCCAATACTATGATCACATCTTGTTGCTAAGAGGCAGAATTTGCATGTGCACTTTCTTCTTTTAAATACACCTGTGCCAAGCTTCACCTGAAACCTTTAAAGCAAATCACAGCCAGGAGCACTGAATTTTCATCCTCATTCCTACTGACAACATGTGAAACTTGCAGTGCCAGGTTTTTGTGGGTAACTGCAAGTCATTCTTTATGTGTTCAAGAGATTCTCAGACCTTTCAGCCTGTAAACTTGCCAGAACTCAAGCCAGGATTTACAGGCAGTGAAGTTTCACTAAAAGCATTTTTTTTAATTACTAGAATTTGACTGCAATTTGTATGTGACAGGTAAATGTATGTGACAGTAGAAGTAAATACTTTCACTGCTTTATTGATTTGCTTTTCTTTCCTACTCATGCATTTATTTGTTTTTATGGTTTGCAAGAAACAACAGGAGTAATTTAGGCACAACTAATGAAGACAGTTCCTTAAAATTTTGTTTCTTCTTTGATTTCATCTGTCTGTCATGGCCATTCTGCTCCCCAGGTTTTCTATTATTGCTTCTTTCACACAATAGTATTGACACTTCTGGGTTCAAACATTTTCCGGGTTTGTTCTCCAAAGAAGTCACAGACTTTATATATTGTACTTTTAATTTAAAGGCTTGTTTTCTTTTAACTATCACTGCTGTGTTCCTGATAATTATTTGCAAATACTAGGGCAATTTGGGTTGTTCTGTTTTGCTTTTTGTTTGTTTAGCAAAGATCCCATGCTGCAGGTACAATCAAAGGAAGTTCATGGTTACTTTTTAAAAGCTATGGTTCCTTTCCTAGCAGAGAATTCTACAACAGATGTCTCCTTATCAAGTACATATTTATTGCTTCTGGCCACCCAGGGATTAATATCCCTCTATTTGAAGCTGCTTGCAGGGGCCAGGGGATGGTGAGCCTTTGGGAGTGACACAAAGGAGTGATGGTGAGAGGGAGAGGGACTCTGAGGTCTGTGTCTGGCATTTGTCAAGGTTTCCAAGATGTAAATAGTCAGAAATGTGAATGAAGAAGTGACCTAAAAAGAAGTAGAAAGAACCTGAAGGGAACCTGGTTTTCCTCTACACAGAGTTGTTGGCTTGACTCAGAGCATGGTTTCTCTTACCTAACACAGAAAATGCAAAGGCTTTGCATAGTATGCAGTTTGCTCTCTGAGTGAGGTGCTGGTATTCTGAATTTAGGAGTGTCCCTGCTATTTCAAGAACAGAGAAATTACTAATACCCTTTTAAGGCACTGCAGTTGTGTTTGAATCTGTTGGCAGAATGAGATTTTGAGTAAATGGAAAGATGAGACAGATCTACTGCACTATGAGCATACCCGCATTGCTTTCAGCATCAAAAATTTGAGATGGTCACTGTTGAAAATTCTGAAAAGTGGAGCCATTTTGAGCAAGATGGTTATTGCCTCAGTTTCTGCGTCTCTATGAAATGTGGATTAGAATATAAACAGACTCCCATCTAAATTCCAAAGAATGGTTTCTGTAATGCAGTATTGATGCTCATGTGATTACTCTTCTCTTTGTCATCTTGGAGGGGCAGCAGGGGAAAAACATTTAACCTTAACAAGAGAGTTATTAAATTGCTGAGATTTTTCACTAAATTTCTGGTCATGGTTAGAAATGAGATTTACCACCTGAGAGAGATTTTGCAGAGTCACTGGCTCTAGCATTAGGTTAAATGAACATAGGTAATGGATGACGGTAGTGATGAATTCTGGTCAGTGCTTGAAATATCTGAAAGTAAATTTGTATCAAAAATACTGAAATTTTGTGACAATTTAAAAACCGTGAATGAACCAAACAAAACCCAAACAGATGGATATTTCTCCTAATGCAGCATTTAACTACATACTTGAAAACATGCACTGGGAAGTGAGAAGAATGCTGGACTGGCTTTTAGAGAATTGTCTCACTCATTTAAAACATGGCAGAGATAATTTTCATGCATCATCCCATACTTCTCTCCTGGGAAACCTACTTGCCCATAAAAGTGTGGCCATTTTGTTATACAGTATCCTCTCCTTTCCACCTCATATTGCAGGCAGGGCTGACTTGAAGTCCCCATCCCTGCTAAGACTTTGCTGTTGAGTAGTTATTTCTCAAAAGCTCTTCCAGCATGTTTCCCACGAGCACTCTGCCTCATGGAGGGAGTGGTGGTTTTGTTACTGTGCTAGTGTTATCCTTGTACATCAAAAAAATTAAAAGGTCTTTTTGCCAGGTGGACAGAGGAAAACTACTGTGATTTTTTTACCATGGTAAGTGATAGCAGTGTTGACATGCACACGATTCTGTGATTCTGCAGATTTTGCCGAAGGGCTGTGGCTGGATGGCCATTGCTCACATGCTTGGGCTCAGGAGTGGGTGAGGATGTGTAGGAGGGGACACAGCAGCAACCAGCCTTCTGTGTTGTGCCTCAGGGATGGCTCTGTGCTGCTGAACCTGCTGTGCCAGTGGTGCTTTTGCTTTGTGCCAGTGTTTGCAGTCACCTCAAAGCACCTGTGCATTTAATCAAGTAAATGCTTCCCAAGGCTCTGAATTGATTTACTGAGTTGCAGCATGTGTTGTTCCTATTGCTTATGTATAAAAGACTTCTAAGTAAAGCACAGGAGTAATTTTAGAGATTGGTTGGGAAAAAAAAGAAAGAAAAATGTGCACTCTCTACAACAGAACGATCACTTTAAAAATTCACTGAATTGAAGGAATGGGTCCAGGACAGGTATGACCTATCTGAGATAAATTTCTCATCAGATGTATGTTTGCTGTGTTGGGTAGGAGTGACGTTTTCCAGCTGACTTTTCATTTACCTCAAATGTGGACTAGTTTTAACTTGTTTCTTGGAGAAAAGAAGGTTCATGTATAGACAAGGTAACAAAACAAGCAACGGGAGACATGTTTTCTACATTAAATTATAAAAGTACACAATACAAAGAGATCCTTAATATGTAGCCCATGTATTGATTCAACCTGCAGTGCAGTGTGAAGTGTTAAAATGTAGTTCTGGCTGCACAAAATGTTAAAAGCGATCCCCACTCTCTGTATAAGTCTGTGGGAAGCAGAGCCCTGATTAAACTGATTAGAATCGGTTGAACTCAGACTCTCTTTGAGACTCAGGTCATACCCTATTTGCTAATGGGATTGTGTACAGAGTCATCCCAGGCTCTTTGGCAGGTCAGAGCCATGTATCTTCCAAATCTAATGGCTTTATTGATCATAAATGCAAATAACTTTGACTGCAGAAACTGATGGATCTTACTAGCTTCAGAATGCAAAAGAAGCGGCCTTGATAAGATTTCTGAAGCTTGTCTTAAGGGAATACAGATTTAATTTATTAAAAAGCATATTTTGCAGGAAAATAAGGTAATTAAGAGGAAACTCCTTTTGTTGTTTGTTTTTGCAGTGTATGGATTAGAGTTCTGGCCACTGAGATCTACTTACTGAGAATTTTCAAAGGTTTTATTTCATAAACAGGGCAGGACCAACTGAATATTCCCTGTCCAGAGTTTCTATTTATATTTCCAGCATTCAGTGTGTTATATAGCTCATCAAGCTTTCAGTTCTTGCCAGTATGATGCAGCTGATATGTCAGAAGTCTTTTGGGTGGTTTTCCCGTTTCTGTTTGGAATAAAGTTATGAATGTTCTGAAATGAAGATGAAGAAGAGAAAGGTCGTGACTAAGGATCCTAATTTTGGCACAGGAGGAGATGTAGCCCTTGGGAAAAGGATTCCAGAAGGATGGTTGGAGTTAACTTAGATGCCTGTTAATTTTAGTCATTAGGTTTGACTCATTGTTATGCTTTTCTCACACATCCAGTAAACTCCTAGCTAAAGCTGAGTTGAATTAATGTAGGTACTGATTTTGAAATGTTCAATGAGAACATGGCTTCACATTTCCCAAATAATATTCCTGCTGCTTTAACAGTATATTGAAGCAATAAGAGTATTTGGTGTCCCAAATGGATCAGATATGAAATGGGCAATACAAGCCTAACAAAATAGATGAGGAGAGCACTGAGGCCAGACATGATATCTGGAATGTGATAGGAGGCAATTCTAAGTAATTTATTTTTTCATTGTCAAAATAAAAAAGAATTCTGCTGGCTTGGGCGTGTCAGTAGACCTGTCAGATGAGAGAAAAGAGGAAGTAGGAATAGAAATAGCTGCAAAATGGATTTTCCCCACAGATCTCCACTTGCAGATTAGCCTGAGCAAGAAAAATAGCAGTGTTTAAGAATAAAATGTGCAGAATAAGCTTGTTCATATTTTGCCCATGTCAGACCTATTCTAAAGCATTTATATGAGTAAGAAGGATCTTCTTTTCCTGATTCTCCATTACAGCATTTTGTATAAAAAATCATCTGTAGGTGGTTTTCTTGTCTTCCCTGCCCCCCCCCACCCCTCTGCAGAAGCCCTACCTAAAGTCATTTGATGTTAATAGAAATGTGTCATTTGAAACCTATTTGCTGTGAGTTAGGCCTAAAAATATCTCCTAAATCTTTATTCATTTCCTCAATTAAATACTGTTCACATGGGAATACTCGTTGAGCTAGGATATGTAACTACAATGCAAACAGGTGATTTGTTCAAGAGAACTTAAACAGCCTCAGATCCAGCTGATAATTGGGCAGGAGAAGTCCCACTGACACTCTGGACACACGAGGCTCAAGTGAAGGTTGAAGATCTGTAGCTTTATATCCCTAGGGGTTAATTCTTAGTGTGCACATATAGGATGATTTACATACATGTCTCTTTCATCTGTGGTCTACAGATAATAATTTAATACAAATGATCGAATAAATTGTAGCCATTTTTAAGAATTCTGGTTATCATTTGAAGTGAGCAATTTCTCTTCTATAAATTCAAAATATTGTTCTGGAATACCCACTATCTGTATTTGTACTGTCCATCTTTATCAGATCTTATTTACTCTGTGCAGGATTTGGTGTCCTGCTTGGTCTACATGGACATCTGCTGAAGTAATTTGTGGGATTAAATATAAGCACTGGAACTTTAATTGATAAATAATACATATTTTTAAAAAATATTAATTAACAATATATTCTACAGAATAAATGATGTGATATCCTTAATACAACCAAAACAAACCTGGAAATAAAAACATTGCTGAAACAAAATGAGGCAATTCAAAAGCAATTAGCAGCAGAGTTGCTTGTCCTTTTTTGTTTGCTAATACTGCCTTCCCGCCCACTTAGCAGTGCAGTGTCAGCCTTTCTGAAGATCCTGGCAAGCAGGTGAGGAGGAGCGATTCAGTTCTAGCAAAAAGTAAAAAAGTGAGAGAAGTAGTTGAAAGTAGTCTGTAATTAGCCACACTGGACTAAAAGATTTGAATCTTAATTGAGGTTGTGACACAGAAAGTGTTCATTCTGTCTTAAAAATGTCTTTATCCTACCCCTCTGCAGTTTAATGAGGTGTCAGTATCTGATGCCTGTAATGCGCTTAGATACTTGGATCTACAGGTCTTGCAGTTCTGTACTTGTGCAAGAGAACGTGTGAAGTACTACCCTATATGGTACTGCCTTAACACCGGTATCAAAACTGAATTTTATTATAGGTATATATTTTGGCTTTTGGTTGGGTTTTTTTCCATATTCTTGATATCTAACTACTTGGAGTGCTGCTAACCCATTAAATTTCTCCCTATTTTAGGGAAAAATGCTTTCATTCCTAAGTGATAAAACTTGACACTGTTCAGTAACCACTACTTTACAGACATAACAGTTGCTGCAAAAGAACCGTTAAAACCTTCCCCCAAGGACTTGTCTGTAATTTTACAGTGACTCTTAATTCTGTGAGTTGTTCTAGGTTGTAATGTATTATGTCAGTTGTACCACTCTAATATCTGGAAGTAGGCCCTTGGTGCTGCTGTGTAGACACTCCTAATGGCCAACGATCTCTTTATGTGCAGTGTGTGTGTGATCTGCTGACATCAGAGCTGTGGAAAAAAGAGAATAATTCAGTCCAATTATACTTATTACTTTTTTGCAGTCATTTGATGGTAAATTTTTGTAATGAAAAATAAAACCTAAAACTACTTGGGATAAGATGATAGGTTTGTTGACAGCAATTTTATTGTTTATTTTAACAGCTACAGGAATCAGTAAATCAAATTATGTAAAAAAATTAGATAAAAACAATGGTAAAATGTTAGATTCTTAGGAATGGAACTGTAGATCAGTGCTAGGTATTAATTGGGGTCTCGTGACATTAATATTGTAGTCAGCTTCTGTTCTCTGTGTTAAATCTAAAAATTGGCTTGGGTGATGTAGTAGTGAAGTACAGTTCAGGAATTATTAGTAATAAAGATTTGTGTAAAATCATGAGGATAAAACACTTGGTGAGATGTCGTACTTCCCAATCACTGACACCCAATCCTTGTTAGCCTGTTTGCCTGTTTGGCAAATGGTATTTGGCTGCAAAAAAACCCCAAAAATACAGCTGCAGGGATAAGCCCTAAAAGTCAGAAAGAGCATTCATCAAGTATGATGCATATGTTATTTATGTTGATATGTATATATGTGTGTGTATATTATGAATATATATATGTTCATAACATATATATACATTCATATATTGTGAGTGTGTCTGTTATGAATATATATGAATATAGATACAAATATATTATGAATGTATTTCTGTTGCTTGTCACTCATGATGAATATGAACACAAAATGGAATTAGTAGTGTTTGCTGGTATGGCTGTGCACTTGATTGAATTGTTCTGTGTTTCAAAGCTGGTTTTGTTTCCTTCTTTTTAAATCATGCTTTCATATACTTTGAGACGCACTGTATATAGGAAGACAGATGCTTCTAAGTATTTCAAAAACAGAGTTCTCATTTTACTTGGAGTTGAGTCCTGAAAGATGTGGTTTTTAAAGTATCAAGTTATGAATCTTGCAGTCAAAAGAGAAGGGAAGCAGGTTTCTTACTGTTTCCTTTTCTAAGCTTTTGCATAGCCCCTGGGTGAGCTGATCAGGTGAGGATATGCAAAAATGCTTGCAATTCGTATTATGTGTATTGCCTTTGTAAATGCAAGATAAATGTAGTATGGACAGTCTCATTGCCACTGAAATATAATATCCCTCCTGCTACTTTCTGTTTTACCAGTAGCAATGAGATACACACACACACACACACACACAGACATATATATACACACATATTTTTGTGCACTGTAGAATTTTTTGCTTTAAAAAATCTGCTGTGGACATCACAACCTACCCATGGACTTCACTATCCCCATCCCCTTATTGCCATAGTGGGACAAAGCATTATGACCTACTAACTACAAATAATGGTCATTCAATAAAATTAAAAGCAAACTGAGACCATAGTGTCAGCGTGCTAATCTAGCCAATGGTAGCATAATACATTAGCATAGTAGACATAATGTCTGAGGGCTGTGCTTCTGATGCTTTGGAACTTAAAGATCATGTGTGTTATTTGTTTGTGTTCTGCCTTTACTGACAGTTGATATTACAGTGATTTTTGAAAGGATGTCAGTAGGGTAAAATTACATATTTGGGTATGTGTCTCTTACTCTGCCCCAAATATCAGAACTAAGCTGAAATATTTATTTGCAAAGCCAGAGATATTTATCTTACGACAATAGTCAATTAAAAGGATATTTGGGTTATTTTACTGAATGATTACAGGAGATTTAATCAGCTTATGCAGTAGCAGGACAAAAGCAGACAGTTTCTCATTCTCTTTTTTGCTTGTGGCACTGTTTTAAGCCTACAAGGTGCATGAGGGGAGAGGGCAGGTGGGAACAGAGGAGATTTTGGCTACATCATTCTCCTTCTGATGAGCTTAGCAACTGCATGTGCTTCCAGCTCTCATGGGAAATGTTTTAAAAAATAAAATTATTTTCTACAGCTGTTTGATACTGGCTCTCCTCTCAGATAGAGAATGAAAGAGAGGTGTTACCAGAGGTAAGGAGATGCATTTTGCAAGAGCACTTTGTGGCAAGTAGAGGGCACATTACAGCTGCAGTGGGTGAGGTGGCTGTGCTGCAATGGATCAGGTTGCTCAGGATGTGCTTCCCTGAGACACAGATCTGTGGCTCTTACTTTGGGAGGTCACTTGGCATGCTCTGTTTTCTTAAACTGAGTATCTGGTGAATGACAGTTTGTTTTGAGACCTGTTCAGGTAGTAAGGAATGGGAGAACATCATCCTCTTTGACACCACAAAAAGCAGAACCAGGAAAAAAAAAATCTACATTTGTATAAGACTTGGCCATGGATAGAGGTGGCCTAGTGTGATGCTCTCTAGAAAGTTTTGGTAAATGGGGCACTCAAGACATCCTGGGCAATGGTGGTAACTCCAAGGCAACAGTGTTAGCACATAATGATGTAGTTGTGGATCTGCTTGGAGGAGGATTTTTTCCTTATTCATTCTCTGTCATGGTGAGCAAATCACCCATGGTTGTGTGTACCACATCGCTTTGATATGCTACGTAAATAGTTTCTGATGCATTTTGGGGAAGGTCAGGTTATCTATAGACAGAAAATAGAAGAAGAAATTAAGGAAAGGTGAGTAAATACTTCATTACTAGCTCTGGTGAAATTCTGTCAGAGCAGAGTGAAGACGAAACCAATTGCATGTTTGTGAGCTTTTCTTTTTTGCTAGAATTGCAAAGGTATACAGTAGATTGTCTAATGGGGGGAAAGGCATAGAAAGTAAATGGTCTGTTAGAAATCCTACACAGAGGCAGTGCAACGGTCTTTGCATTCCAGTCTGTGTGGATAAAAATTTCTAATAAAAATTGAGTTAGAAAGTAATAACCTGTGTCTAGTATTCTACTATGCTTCTTACAGCTCACCTTCATGCTGACTCTTAACTGTCTCCCTGTTTGTTTTTAAAGTGTGGATACTGTTTTAGGACAGGGAGAGTTCATTTTACTTTTGTCTAGATGTTTTGTAAGAATTTTATGGGTTAGTACTTTATTGTAAAGGTTGTTGAAAGAAACTTAATAATTTCAGATCTATGCTATAGGGTTTTTTACTGACTTTTTCCCACCTTTTCTAACCTGAGAGTAATTCTGCTTATTAAGACTCCACTTACGTTTATTATTTCTATTGACATTTTCCTGTGGGAAATGAGCTGTCTGACTCACAAAAGCCAGAGGAATGGGGGCTTTGGGCTCTTACCTTACTACTTCTGTAAGAATTACTAAATAAGATGCAATCATAAAACTTCTTATTGAAGATTGTTTTGAGTTTCACATTAATTTTTAACTCAAGTAGAGCTTTTTTCCTCTGGAACAGTGAAAATACCTTTCACTCAGTTTCCTGGAATAGATAACCAATGAGTAATATTCTCAGTTGGTGGTATTTTGTGAGAAGGGAGGATTTTGCAGAAATCAAATACACAGAATCCGTGGATTAAGAACATAATGAAGTGATTGAAGTTTCTGTGTGAGCTCATTATCCAGAATACAAGCTCCTCACTAACAGAGGGAGGTGCAGGTTGTGTCAGCATCTCCGGCATCTCCCTGGAAGTTGGTTTCCAGGAACCAGCAGTTGCTGGAGGCTGGCTCCTGCAGATGTTTTAGAGGAGAGGGTTGATATCTTCTAAGACCCACACAATAGAACATTCAGACACAGGTCCTGGGGTGAAACAAGAACACTGTTCTTCCAAAGATGGACATTGGGCTACTGTAGTTGTCACTCTGTTAAGGCATGTAAAAGTAGCCTGTGGGCAAAGTTTGTATTATTTTACCTATGATAATTTGTACTTCCCTATTTCTGTGTTTTTAGAGGCAATATTACCTGCACAATTAGTGCATTGAAGCACTGCATATTTTGTGGAGAAAATATTCCCCTTTTTGTCTAGATCTTCAGTTAATTATGAACTGTATCTTTATCTTCCTGGAATAAAATTTGTTAATGTAGGGTACATTTACTGTCCAATGTACTCGTTAGAGCTAAGCACATTATTTTAGGCAGTGAGAACTGATTAAAAACCCACCAAATTCATGTGTCTCCTTTGAAAGTTCTACCTCTCTTCCGAGAGAGTCTGTATTTAATGTGATGTAATATCAGAACAACTGGTTAAAGATGTTTTGTGTATATGATTTATTTTATGCAGTGTGACTTGGATGGTTACAATATAAATTTTTAGGAGGGAGAAAGTGAAATAATGCACATTTTATTTCAATGCTGACATTATTTGAGTGAAGTAGAAATGTAATTTTCCAAACCAGAATAAGAAACTGGTTTTGCAAAATATTTGAAAGTAAGACTTTCACGTTTTCAGTTATGGTTAGTAAAGCAAAAGGACTATGAACTCTGGATAAGTGGAGGAGGTGTACTAACTCTTTATTCCAAGGTCGCTTGTTTCATACTACTTGGAACACAAGCCCTATGAGGAACGGCTGAGGGAGCTGGGGTTGTTTAGCCAGGAGAAAAGGAGACTCAGAGGTGACCTTATCACTCTCTACAATTTCCTGAAAGGTGGTTGCAGTCAGGTGGGGGTTGGTCTCTTTCTCCAGGCAGCAACTGACAGAATGAAAGGACACGGTCTTAAGCTGTGCCAAGGGAAATACAGCTTGGATATTAGAAAGAAATTTTTCACGGAAAAAGTGGTGAAGTACTGGAATTGTCCGCCTGGGAGAGTGGTGGGGTCACCATCCCTGGATGTGCTTAAAAAAAGACTGGATGTGGCAGTCGGAGCCATGGTTTAGGTGAGGTGTTAGGGCATGGGTTGGACTCAGTCTTAGAGGTCTCTTCCAACCTGGTGATTCTGTGATCATGCTTATATTGTTTCATTTTCTTTAAGTCCTGTAGTGTTTTAGCATTCTCCCTTTCATTTATTTCTTTTGAAAGGGAGAAGTGAAATGAATGCTGAAAGACAAGGATACATTTCTCAGTAATAAAATATTAAAATTATGAAGTGCTCCTCTGAGCTCTTCTGCCATGTTATATAGGTGTTATTTTCTAGAGAAGAACATATTACTTCAGAGAAAGGTTTGAATAAATTCAGTCTAAAGCTGAGCTTATTGTAGCAGAAGATTTTACTGCAGAGTGATGTGTGCTTTTTCCAAGGATTTAAATTATGAACATCATGTTATGGCTGAATTTTTGACACAGTGACAGGATAGTAGGAAATGCTATCTCACTTAAAGAACAATTTATAGAGCTACATATGTAGCAGTATAGCAGAAAATGGAATGGAACTCTGCAGCAAAATTCTGATTCTTCTGCAACAGAATTTTTTTACCATTAAATAAGAGCCAAAATCTCTGGTTTGCCTTTACTCTTCCCTGCTGGCGTGCAGATGGACAATAGGCTGTACTTCAGCAGGGAAATACAGAACATCTTCCCCAGAAAGATCAGAGGCATATAGATTTTAGTTTCCTCTTAAAAGTCTGGTATGCTTCTTTTACCAGCAATCTCAGCAACAACAAAACTTAATGAGGTTGAAGTTTTTGTGTGGGTTCTGACTCCCTGTGTTTTATTAGATACAGAAGTTTTTTCCTCTCATGTATTACATTTAAATAATGTTTTAGTATCTTATCCTTCATATTCTTGACTTGTCTTGTGGTTATGCCTTCCAGCTTTGACAAATGTACTTAGTGCTTTCAGAGAACACCTTACTGCCTAGGGATTGCACACTACTGAAACAAGGGGAAAATATCTACATATAAATAACAAGTAGATAACAAGATAACAAGTTCCAAATGAAGTAAGAAAAGTGAGCTGTTGGCAGTTAGGTTGGGATACTCGGGAAATGTTGAGGAGCAGTGTTAGAAGAGAGCATATTACAGATTCTGGGTAGCATGTGCATATAATTTCATCTCAAATAGACATCAACATCAATAAAACAGCTGTTTTTTTTCTTATAAAACTATACTGAGAAATGATATGCTGTTTACAGTTGGAAGATTATAGCTGATTAAAGATTCAGTAGCTGAATGTTTAGATTTAATGTTGAATTTTTAGAAACGTCACTATTGTTTGGAGTTTGCTGTAGCCAACCCTTAATCTATGATCACACAAGGGAAGCTTTTCTTTTCTGTGAATAAGCAGAAGGAGGAAAAATTCTGTGAACTCTCTAATTAGCAATCAATTAATTTTATTTAAAAGTAGATCTGTTAGTATGTCTAACAACCTTGACATATGTTTAAGTCCAATATTATCATCCAGGAGAGAGATTTATCCCACTGATGTTTTGTTCCCAGAATTTCCAGGTATTTGAAACTGGTTCTGCTGGCTGCTGCTGTCACAGGTATTTCCATCTGTCATGCAGGAGTTTCTCCAAGAAGCAAAAGCGAACAGTGGGTTTAGCTGCAGGACATTATTTCAGTAACTAATTTAGAGAGTTCCTGACTCCCAGTCACCACACATAGAGAATTCTTATAAAACCCTCGATAAAGACATTCATTCTGTTGTCCTTGTGAGCTCTTTGGATTGCTCCCGATGTTGTTAATGGGGAGTCAGACAACTTTCTGAAGCAGAATTTTACACTGCTTTCAACAGGATATATGTGCATACATTTAGGGAAAGAATTAGCTTTTGTATTTTCTAGGGCTTCCACTCTGTCTTCGGCTCTATAGGATCATAATCTGTTAGAGCTAGTACAGGAGAAGAGGGTGTTAGAGAGTTCTTGTACTACCACTCTACTCAGTAAAGTTATCTGAAATTGTCACCCTCCTGCTCATAATTTCTGTGCGTCTGTAAACCTGTAATTACAGGTCAAGGCTGCTTCCTTCCAGGGCAGAGATAAGTTTCTCTTATTGCTTATTTTCCACAACTTTGCAAAGCCATTGCAGCTCCAAGAGGGAATTGCATTCTGTCTATCTCCAAATCTCGTAAGTGTTGCTCTCCTGTCTTCCAGTGCTGGTTTTTTTCACTAGTGATGTCAGAACTGTTTAAATTGCTATTCTGAATTTCAAATCCCACTTGAATTTGTCAGAAAAGCAAAATCTGTAGGATTTTGCAGAACTGTTCCCTGCATAGAACTCAAAAACTACTAGCCCTTCTGGGATAGTATTATAGTATGGGTATTATTTTCTTCCCCACTTTAAGTTTGAAAGTGATTAGAAGATGTTCTTTATGGCATTCACATTTGGCCTATGAAAGAAGTAGTGCCAATTTCCAGCTCTTATCTGAATCACAAAACCTCCCCAAAGATTTGGAGGTGAGCAGATTTTTAACTTTCTCAGAAATAATAGTTTATCTGAATTATTTTGAATTCCTGATGGCAAACTTTACTTTCCCTGCTAGTGAGTTGTAGTGTAGACTTTTTGCAGTGTAACTGTGCTTGTTTTAATATGTGAAGTTTTCTCTGGGTCTGCTTCATAATACTTTATTTAGTCAGTTTAGTGGTGCTTCAGGGTTTGCTTTTTTGTGATTCATAATCAGTCTACACTCAAAATATAGTTCATAAAAGAGGAAGATGAAAACTCATTTTCATTTTTAGGAATCATAAAATATCACAAGAATCCTTGTGATTTTTTTTTAGCAACAGATGAAAAGATTAATGTATGAGAGACACTTCTGTGATGTGTTTCATTTCATGTGGTGCTTCTCTGAGTCCTGTTATTGTGTATCATCCCTAATAACTTCAGTGCCTTGAGTCACAGTGTTGTTTTTTCAAAAGCTTTCACTTTTCCATTGTTTTTTCTCAAGGTTACATTGTATGTTTTTTCTCAAGGTTACAAAATACAATATTATATTTTTGCACTAGTACAGGCTGTATAAAAAATATTTTTAGTCCTTCTGTGAAAATTGAAACAGCTCTGCTCTGGGGGAAAGGCTTTGGGCCTGTTTCAGGTGTTCCCAACTTCTAAAATGAACTGCTGTTTCTTCCTCCTGTCTGAAAAGGTGTGGGTCATGTCTTTTGCCTTATAAGTATTCCAAGGTGGTAATTCTTGCACTCTCTTGCTTTGGTAATTTGGTTTACCTAATCACCATGAATTGCAAACCACTAAGAGTTATCCAAAGGTAGTTTTGCTGTTTAAATAATTATGAAGATGAAAGAACTTCTACTTTACTATAAATGTGAGAAGTCAGGTTAAAAATATAAGGGAGGCATGAGGAGAGGAAAGGACAGACTTCTGATTTTATTTCAATGGATTTGCATTATGAATAAGAAGGAACAAGCAAGTTGAATGAAATACTTTATTCAAAACTTCTGTTTTGGCTTGATTAGGCCTCTGGTTTACCAATCATTTTCCTTACCATGCCACTTTTTTTTTTTCTTTTACTTTTTGGTGAGGGAGGGCATTGTGTCTTTTAATGATTTGCTAATGTTCCCTACAGAGTTTTTATCCCAGCTGTCTGCAGCCTTTGGCCCCTCTGATCGTTTTTGTTGCACCCAAAAATCCTACAGAAATGTGTGAGAATTGTGAGCTCTCCATCAGTGTGAACAGACACTTTGCTGAGGGTAGCATGGGCTGGGGGTTGTCTCTGTGTGAAACCCCTGGATCTGGTATACTCTGGTAGGAAGTATTAAGTGCAGAGAAAGCTATGAGAAAACCTGGTTGACTACTAAGTTAGCTTTTACCACAATTCTTTAGTGCATTTAAACCTTGGCTCTAAGTCTGTGCTCTACCTTTTCCTCTGTGAACTACTGAAACTCTTGTAAAACTCCTGCCTATAATATACAGGTAGCTGTGGAAATACTGAGGAAATCAAAACAACAAACCTCCCCGCAAAAAACCCAAACATAACCCAACAAAAAACATAAGCTGTAATTTTTTTCTGGTCTCACTATACCTTTCTTGAAGTTTGCCCCAAAATAATCAGTCTTACCTTGATACTGGAACAGGGCAATTTCTTTGATTTTTTTTCTTCTAATTTAAAAATGAGAAACCAAGTATGAACTGCCAAGACGTTTTCTTACCAATATGTGCTGCTGCTCACTTCATTTGCATTTTATAGAAACACACATGTATTCTTCAGCAGTCTGATTTTGTTAAAAGCTGAAAGTCTTTCACTAAGAGGAGCCAAAGGAGTCTTTACCCCCTGCTTTTATCCCACTCCAAAAAGCTTTCTTATGAAGTATCTCTGGTAACATACACTGATTAAAAACATTGCATTTTCCAAAGCAATTCTATGAGTACACCTGTATGGAATGGAGAAAGAACTTGGTGCCAAAAAATGTTCCTTTTTTCCAAGAAACCCATAGAGTAGTGTTATGAAAGACCCAAGAACCCCAAAAATTACATCAATCCGTTTATTACAATAAGCAGCTGCCCGCGGCGCCCAGGATGAACCTGGGTCCCACATAACCAGTCAAAACCCGAACAAAGTAACGCACCTGCCTCTACCTGCCGCAGCACTGCACCACACCACCACCTAAAAAGCCCCCGACCCCCTCAGTGCCCCCCTCTTTATACCCCTGATGGGGATCAGGAGCGCACCAATCCCCACGCTCGCTTTGGGAGTTCCCCATTGGTCCGTTTCTCGGCCCCCGATTGGTCCATAGCGAGAGTCGTTCCTGACCAATCATTTTCAGGTGGCGTGTCTCCCTGCGTGCTCCTGGTCCGGTATGCTGGCGGGCAGGTCTTCGGGAAGCTTCTTATGTTGAATTATGAAGTCTAGTCATTCCATACTCTCAGCGACGGGTTCCCAATTTACCCCGCTTCGTATGCACCATCTTAAATGTTAATAACTTTGTATCATAGCAACTGGTTTGCAACATTAAATCTTTTATAAAGGTAGGACAGCAAGGATGCTTATGAAGATTCCTAAGTGCCTTGTAGAAATAGTTGCTAGTGAATTTTGACCTGGCAACTGTAATTTTCTGCTGCTAATGAGCACTTTTAGGTATTCAAGGAGAAAGAATAAGATCTATTGAATGAAAGAATTCTCTGAAGTCTTTTTGTCAGAACAAAGAATGTACAAGAAGCTTTGAAACTGTTCTTGACTATTCTAAATATCTACTATGAGAGGCCAGTAGTACACCTCATACATGAGACAGGATTTTGAGAAGGAAACTGTTGGTCACCCAATCTCTCATTAATGCCTTGGAAAGACATTGATCCTGTAATGTCTTAGTGTTTGCATATGCCGTGGGCACTCCATCTAGTCCATCTTGGATTTTACGATTTGAGCTAATTGATTTGGTCAGCCTTTCAGCTTGAAGAAAGCTTGTACAAATGGCTGCTGTCCTATGCTCTCATTTTTCTAATGATGTGGAAGCAGATTCCCCAGGTGCTTTGGCCAGTCAGCTGTGCTTAACACACAGCAGAAATTACTTGTGTCAAGGGGAAGCTGTGCATGACCACCAGGTTGAGATAACCTCCCTGGGACAGCATTAATTACAAGCAAGCAGCAGACATGGTGTTCAAGCAAAACCAGACAGAGCATCAGTTATGTGGAAATACAGTTTCTTCTTCACAACACAGTGTGATCAAGGAAAGATTGGAACACGGCACATTAACAAACTGTTCTCTTTCCTTCCCAGAATTACGACAACAGCTGCTTGTATGATGGACCTGCGGAGATATCCGCTGGATGAACAGAACTGCACGCTGGAGATTGAAAGCTGTAAGTACTTCTGCAAATCCTACTTACTCTGTGGCCCACTGCTTCAGAGGTTTTATTTCTGTCCGGTTCTGGTTTTTTTAGGTTTTGTTTTGATTTTTTTTTAACATGCTACTAACCCAGTTGTCTTTCTGTCTGGTGATGTTTAGATCCTTGTAAACACATGCGAAAAAATAGCTTTCCAGATGGATTAGTAATTTGTGGCACAAAGATTAACAAAAGTTATTCTGTGTTTTGATGGACAATTTACAGCTTTAAAAGTCTCATTCAAATGCCTTGTTGGAGTTCATATGAGAAGCACAAGGATTGTTATCAGTTCTTTATCCTCCTTTACTGCTGAACTGTGTGGCAGCTTGTTTCCATTTATAAATGAAGGCAAGAGGTTAGAATTGTCCTTGAAATAGGTGTTGTGTGGGTTTTTTTCAAACCACTGTGCTGTAGTTAAAATTTCAATCCATGCAAACAATCTGTTTATATACACTGATATAATGACTGGTGTATCTATTGAACTTTTTGTGTAAATAAAACTTATGAAGTAAAATCTCTCTTCTCTGAAAGATTCATGATCACTTTTATAGTGGCAATATTGCAAGCATGTTATTTGACACTCTAATTAATGTCGCATTTTAATATACAGTACACAAGTATGTGTATTTTTAAAATAACTTCTGTATTATGAAATATGTGGGATTTCTGTGTTTAATTTGTGCTCCAGTCTGGTAAGAACTTGGTACAGCTGAAATTCTGTTTGAGAAGGCATTTAAGAATATGCTTTACATTTGTGTCCAAATTTCATTCATTTTACTGAAATTTACAGATATGCTAAAATTTTTGTGACACTGTTGCCTGAAATAATTTACATGCATAAGTAAGCAGAGTGAGACTATCATTAAAATTCTGTATACTGTTATTCACAAGCAACAAATGTAGTGATGGACTTTGCTCTGAGAGTGGATATAATCTAGTTTGTTTGGGCTTTTTTTGTATTTCAGTATAGAATTTCCATTGATAGCATTTAATTCAGAATCTCATACCTGTAGCCAGCTATTATACAACCAGTATATAGGTAGTATATATGTAAGGCTGGTGTGAGAAAGCTATTGACATAATTCAGGCTTACAGAGATTTTTACTGAGAAAGTTTTTGCTATAACAGTGTCTTTTAATTGTTCTTGTAGCAAGGACCTTGTATTTTTCTATTTTCCAATTGTGTGTGTAAGGTGGGAAGCTGGAGAGTCCGAGGAGATCCTTTCTCTCTGTTTACAGCATTTTTTAAAAGGCCAACAAGTTCTTGCCATCTCTCTGCATTGCTAAGATGACTAAGTCTTATTGCGATTCACAAACTAGATATCCCATCTTTCATCCTTTTACAACCCACTCTGGAAAGTATTCCCAGGAAATACCTGTCAGGTCAGTCCTTATGCAAAACAGAAAATTAAGTTATGTCTCTGCTTTTCAGTAAAAGCTTTTGTTCTCATTCAGACTTAGAATGTGGGACTTGTAAATTGAAATTTCCCTTTCATCTGATTTGGAGTAGAGATTTGATGCAGATCACTTATCTTTTAAGAAACAATCCTAAAAACTGAGGTATTGAGCTCTCAAAGTTGTTGTTGTTCCACTTGGTATGAAAACTTAATGCTCATTATGTCCTAGAAAGTGTAGGAGTTGAGTTTAACATAGAAGTCGGGATGCCTGGAGCAGAGGTCATTTGTGGGTTTGTGAGCTCTGTTGCAGCATCACAAAGGTAAAATGGATTTAAATCAGGATACTGCGTGTAGCCAGCCTGTCTTTCATTGCAATAATAAAGTCCACTGAAGAATGTTGATGAAGTAACACTTGAACTGTGTCTTGAAGCACTGTCACGCTGCTTTAGAAAATGATTTGTCTTCATAAACGTCATTCTGTCCTGATGAAAACCTGTCTTTCTAGTCTTCATGAATCACTTCAGAAAAATGATAGGTAGGTAGATGGGCAGGGTGAGTAAAATTGAAAGTGACTTTCTGAGTCATTCAATGCAGGTGCTGAAGTCATAATCACTTCTAAAAAGTCGTTAAGATGCATGCCTGAATTAGGTTGGTTTCTTGTCCTACTCATCCTGTTGGATGCCTGTTTCACCACTGCTTTCTTGTAGTGATTGGATATTCTATAAATTCTACCCTAAGTGTTTTCATGCCTATGAAGGTGTGAAATTAATACTCACTGCTTAGGCCTACAATTTTTTTTTTAATTCAGTGTCTTCCCTGGCCCTCCTGGGACCTTCATATCACATTTAATGAAAAGACTCATAGTTTCGTGTAGACTTCATTTCATGAAATTGAATATTTTTAGCTTTTTAGCTTTCTCATGCAGGAGTATGTTAAGAGAAATATAGAACTGGCATTAGTTCTTCATTAATAATAACTAGTACCACAAACAGTGTCCCAGATGAAATCTGTATAACACTATGGCATTAATCCTGCCCTTCATCAAAGAGCCATCTCTGCCTTTCTTCACAATGGCATATTACAGGTGAGAGTCTTTACTGGAACAGTACAGTAAGGTCTTTCCCTTTCTCACTCATTTTCCAGTGGGTTCTTTCTAGCTTTTCAAAGAATTTTTTGCATAGTGCTAAGAACACATGACTTGGCATTTCATAACACTGTTTACATAAATCAATGTTCTTAATATTGCTACAGTCCTCAAGGTTATCCAGTTCTTGTTATATTTGTTCTGATCGTCCTTGGTCCTAACAATGCTTCCAGATTTTGTTTCCTTAGAAATTTCATTAAAACACAAATACTAAAGAATATTAATTCCAAGAAGAAAGAGCTTTGCTTATAGTCATTCTCTGTATTGACCATGACCTTTCAGTGCAGTACAATTTCCTACATACCATTTACATATCTATACTAATTGTCTTTTCTTAGCTAGTCTATACCAAATACTTCTGTGAAATCCAGTTCAGATATACTTTGTTTAAAAAGGCATTCTTGTCAAGTCAGGTCATTGGACTTGTAATGAGAGACTTTTATCCCATTTCAATACATGTTAATATCTCTAAAGTCCTTCTGTTCTTTCTCTGCTTCCTCCTTTCTTTCTTCCTTTCCTCTCCTCATCCTCTTACTGATGCCAGAGTTGAATGCCTTCTTAAATGCCTGAGCTACTTTTTTTTACGTCATAGTGTTTACTGAAATTTGTGGCCAGTATGAAATTTTTATTAACCTAGATTTGCATAAATCTAGATTAATTTGCAAAGTAGAAATTCTTGGGGAAAAGGCTTGTATATGAAATATAAAACATGACATAGAGGGGATGATATCATCTATTAAGATACAAGAGATAGTATTTCTCCTATTTAAGTCTAGGGCAGTCCTAGTGAGATGCTGAAAGTGTAAGAGAGGAATATTCCCCATTAGTTCAAAAAGTATCAGTTTTGAGAAATGAAATCCTGGTTTTTTTCCATGTATAGCTAGTTATACTCTGAGGTCCCTTAAAGGCAAAAGCTTGTTGCATGTTCAGTTTTGCTAGGATGCTTTTAAACTTGTAGGTTATCATGTCCAAGGGGGTCTCCTCTGAGCTATTCTACTTCTCCCTTTCTTTTGTTATTCTCCAACATACTGAACAGCAGGGTTGTAATACCAGAGGGAAATCAATTTTCTTATCTATTCATTTTTTAGTTTCGCAGCTTGCAGGCCACAGAGAGTTTTTTCCTTTTTAGTTGAATATTGACTTGACTCAGTAAATACCTCTCTGTTCTGCACGTACCTCTGCCACTGCAGTTTGTATTGCTGAGTTTCTGATGATTCTTGAGAATAATTTTATTTCTCTGCTGTTTCCTGCCTCTCTGGAACTGTAACTGTTGAAAGGAATGTCTCAGCTAATCAACCATAAGACTAGTGAGAGCTCAAAGGCAATAAGTACAAGGGAGTTTGATGAATACTTTGTATTCCTATAAACTAATAAAAGATCATATTGCACATCCTCTAGCATAACAGAAATTATTGTGATTCTTTTGGATATTTTTAAATGCAGTTATTCAAGATTCATCTGCTACATCTGGTCCTTTGTCCATTTCAATTACACGATGCCACATAAAGACAAAAATTTACTTCAATTCCTTCTTCTCGTTTCATAATATGTTTGGCCTAGCTATATTTATGTTATACTGAGGTAAAATTCAGAATCTGCCTTGTGACCTTGTGACAGTGGTTTTTGGGTTTTTTTTTCCATTTCTTTGTTGCTGTGGAACAAACAGGAATGCCCCGAGTTTCTCCTCAGAAGCATATCCTCAGAAACACTTTCCATAGTGTATTAAAGATGTAGCATTAAAGAAACACATGAAAGCCCTGCTGTTGGAAACCTTAGCAGACAGGGAGCTCCTTGTGCGGCTGTACTGACCAGGGAAAAGCACTCACAGACAGGCAGGGGGGACTGCTTTGCTGGTGAATGGGAAAGAATTGTTTTCAGGACATTTCATATATCTAAAAGCCTGGGGTGTTTGGAGCAGAAATCGTTAGATTTTTTTTTTCTACTTCATGACAAAACCACCAGAGAAGCACAGTAGGTTAAAAACTTCCATTCAGTGAGAGAATCCGAAAAAAACCAGAAACAGAGTCAAAAGGGTATCATTCCTCCCGTGTCAGTGCAGCCCAGTACCAAACGCTTTCTAATCAGATCATTTGTGAAAGCTCATCAACTAGAGGAAGAGAAGTCATCTTTGTGTGCTCAAGGTGACTTTATGAGTACTTTTAAGGCACTGAAAAGAAATTGAAGCAGTCTTTTGCTGAAACTTTGAGTACTTTGCAGATGGCTGCTCAGGCCATCGATCAAGGCTATCATCAGGTCACACGGGACAAATGGTAGAACTCCAGGAGCTGACTAGGCAAGGCTTTTCTGGGTTAGAGACGAATGTGTTTGCTGCCAGGCAAGAAACACTGCCGATTCCCAGGGGTGGGGTGTTCAGCATAGGAGGATACCATGGGAACACGTCACTTCCAACAATTGCATATGACTCTTGGGCTACTCATAGCTAGAATTTTAAAAGTTGTTAATTTTTTTTCCTTCCTTTTATCAAACTTAATGTGCATTCCATGCCCTTTGTCTCTTCAGCTGAGTCTGTTTGGCATTGTGGCCCTTGCAGAGAGGATATTCCTTTATCAGCAGAAGGTTGTCTTATCAAAGCGCACCTTTTTCATCTTGTTCATCATCTCCATGTTCAGATCTCCTAATCTGGATTCTGTGCCAATTCAACCTGTACAGCACTGTGTTTGGAGAAGAGACATGGGTTGTTTAGCAAACAGTGATGAATTCCACCTATGTCCATTGCCATTTTGGCACCACCAACTTTTAGTGTGGTTGACTTGGGACAGGTACTTTGTTTGTTATTTGTCCTCAGTAATTTCATCTCTACTATGCTAAGAGAAAAGGTAGCATTTCAGTGGTGTGATGCACACTCAAAATGAACAGGAAATCCTTGACTCCTCTTCAGTGTGGAGATAGGATGATTCAGGAAGAGCTGAAATAATCCCCAGCGGTAGGTGACTCTTCTGGGTAGTCTGAAGAGGGGAGGGAAATTTAGACTCACCGTCAGTGCATACGATCAGGGTGGGCTGTGTACAAGCGAACCAGCGTTTGTAAGGTTTTGATAACACACACCCCCATACCCCACTGGAGGCTTGGGTTGGGCTTTCAGACTGGAGCTCAAATAACACCTGAGATATATTACCCTACAGGTAGGCAAGAGGGAAGTATTTTCATTTTTTCATTATATCTCAGTACATCTTTGCAGCAGTCTCTGCATCCTGGGAGCTCTCATAGCACAAGCGAGGTGATGTACTGTTTGTAAATGAAGAAAGAATTGTGCAGGAGTTCTGCAACAGACTCTCAATGCTTTCAAGCTACCTGGAATTAAATCTAAAAGGGAATGCAGTGTACAAATATCTAATCTGTGCCTATGAGCCCCAGATCATACTGGCAACATTGATTTGCACAGAAAAATTGATAATTTTAAGTGCTTTTTTTCTTTTTTATCATTCTACAGTTGAATATGGAAAACATATAATCATAAAGACACAGAAACAAAATGTGAATGGTTTTAAAACTTTTAATGCATTTTGCCTTTTATATTCAGTTTGAACAAGAGTGAATTTTTCTTTTTTACAAATAACCCTGCATTTTATCAAGGGATTATTGGAAACAAAAAGGGCCCTTTTCAAAAAGTCCATATTCAGAAAGTATCAAATATATTTGCTAAAGTTTGGGGAAAAAAAGTTACATGTCCAGGAAGGCATCTCTGGTGCAGAAAGATATTTTCCAAAAGAAAATAAAATATTTCTAATAAAAGCTCTAATAATCTTATATCCAATAATTATGTAGAAGTATGGAAGGCTGATGGGTTAGCATTTTATAGTCCTGTTTTTAGAAAGTATGAATTTTATAAGGTAAATGTTCACCCTTTTTTATTTTAATTTTTAGGATGTCAGTTATAAAATGTTATACTTGAGGCAATTTTTTTTTTGGTAGGTCTAGTATTCCTTTCAAATGTCTTGTAACTGGTGACTTCTTCAGGAAAAATAAGTATTTATAAGTGCTATTGGAAAAGTCATATGATATTGTTACATACCTTAGCAGAGTGTAGTGTGTGATCTGAGATTATACTTTATTTTTATTATTTTCCTTGGAGTGTACATGTGGTTACATTTGCCATTGTAAGGGATGGAAGTGGTACTGAAAGCTAATGTGGTTTATTCTCCATGGTATCAGGTTACTTAAGCAGTATGTTAACTTTTTCAAAATGAAATAGTTTCTTCAACGTGCTGCGACTTTTATGAAATAGTAATATTTATCAGGTGCTGGAATCCCTTGACCTCAGGTCTTTTGCTTTAGAAGAAAGTGCAAACTGTGACTATCACACAGTGATTACATACCTGTGAAAATAAGTGAAATATGTTTCTACAATAATTTTATTTCCTAAGATAGAGGTTTTTCACCTACATATAACTACAATTGTCTTTTGTTCATCAATTACATTAAAGAATGAATTTAATTTTTTGTAGATGAGTTTTCAAAACATCTAGGGGCAGGAGGGCACTTGTTTGAGACTGTTGTCAGTCTGATCTGTGTTTGCCCTTGGTCACTGACAATAGCAACTCAAACAGTTAATGCCAGTGCTCTTGCTAATGCTGTTCAGCTAATGCTGAAATACTTAAGTGGGGGAAGGATGAGAAAATGAATATTTGAATCACTGCAAAACTGTGGATTCAGATGAAATTTGACAAGCAGTTTTGACCTGTTTACAAAACAACAGCAACAAACAAAATGGGATCAACTCTTACCCTGCCCTGGCAAAGTGTCCCTTCTTTCCCCGTGGACAGCAGTTGGACTGGGGCGAGATGTAGCAACGCTCATTGAGTTCCATCTCTAAAAAGAATTCAATTTGCTGCTTGAGGAGCAAGCCAAGTGACCAGACTGGTGAGTGTGCTCTGTATTTGGGTCACTGATACTGGTCCATTTGGCCTAAGTTTCTAGAATAGGAACTAGAGATTCATCTCTCAAATATGAGCTTAACCCTCCTCAGTGGCTCTTGTTGAAGAAAATAAATATCCGTATTCTCCAGCAGGGTTGGAATTTTTTTGTTTGGGTGATTTAGGTTTGTTTTTTTCCAAACTCCAAGTTTTCTTAACTTTTTCTTACTGATGCTCAAATACAAAATATTGCATCATTGATCACTGAACAGGAAAAGAATGTCGTTGGTTTTGTTTCAGCAAGTTAAAGCCAGAGTGAATAGTAAGATCGTCTTTCATTTTGATTATGACATTAGATTTGGGTTGAGGAAGGGTTAACCTTTCACTAGTAGACAAGCCTATGAAACATTACTTTGGTGGAATAACAGAGAAGAAATTTAATTAGAAGTAGCATTGACAAAGTTAAAAATTACAATCTCTTCATCCCTTGATATTGGTGAGAGCTTTGTGAAACAAGTTAATTTTGTTTTCAGTTGCTCATGTTATTTGGTACTGGTAGTCAGGCTGATCAAATTCTGCCCGTATTTAGCAAATACAAGATACTTTCTCTACTGGACGCAGTCCCATTTTCCTATGTCTTAAGTTTATATGTTGAAGTCAAAGTTAATATTGCTTATGACAGTAATTCATTTTAAAAGAATTCAGCCTCATGTTATCCAACTTTTGGCAGTGCTAGAGGATTTATCCTCTGGCTAATTCTTCTATCTTCCATCAGTCTGACACCACTATAGTCGATATGGGAATGTGCTACTGCAAATTTGCTAAGATGTTGCACTGGTGTGCAGGTCTACACAGGGAGAAACTATTCTAGTTTTAGAAATATGTGATACCCATGCCACTCAGAGTATCCACTCTGTTTTGGACACACTGTCCAAAATTATTTGGATGAAAATTCAAGATAACTTTTATGTGTGAAAAATTCTAACTCTTAGATAAACTTTCTCATGATATGCATTTGTTCTGAGTAAAAATGAAACATGAATAATACTGTTATTACTCTAAGTAGCCTCAAACATGCTTTGTGAATGAACATTTATAAAGGAAAGGATGTCTAAGTAGTTGAGAGAAAAAAAGATTATTGTCTTTATCATTTATGTTGTATTTATAAAAGAGCTGGGATTTATTTTGCCCCTTTTTTTCTTATGTGATAATTCAGGTGTGTTTTTTTCACTGTTGCTTTTTACATGAGGAAAGAAGTCACTGAGTAGATTAATATGTACTTATATTTCAAGGTATACTTCAGGAATAGTTCAGGATGGAAGGGTCCTCAGGAGGTCCTTAGTCTAATCTATTAAAAAAATGGTCAGCTCTGTGGTCAGACCAAGTTACTCAGGGCTTTGCCCAGTCTGGTCTAGAAAACCTCTAAGGATGGAGATTGCAAAACCTCCCCAGACAACCTGTTCCAGTGCCTGATCATAGCAGTGAAGAAATTAAATTGAAGTTTTCTATCTGATTTATCCTATCCTGGGATGCTACATCTGCCTTACAGAATCAGGAATTAGTATTTACTGTTACTGATCTGAAATAGAACCTAAATGCTGCATGACCTGAATTGTGAAAAGGTTATAAGTCATGTAACCGAATGACAATACCATGACAATGCTCTGACTAAATGAGTATGTTGTACAAGTAGCCCTGTAATTTAACACAGAGTTAACTATAAAGTTTTTCTTCGGTATATGATCTGGTGTGGTATACTCTGTTCCATATCTCTTTATTCAGTTACACAGGTACTATTCCCATTATATAGACTGAAGTGTCTCTGTCACTGTTTGTTACGGTTTTAAAACTCTCAAAATAAGGGTTCTTTCCCCCTGGATAATGATCTCAGAATTTTCATTATGATGTTTGGCTCAGTAAAATCTTCATTGTTACATGCATTTAAAAGGCAATTCTCTATATTCTATGATTGTACAACATACAAGTTGTCTTTATTGGATACAGAGCACAGATATTTAGTCGGTTTTGCAGGAATGTATTGGAAATGCAGCGATTCGGAACTTGTGGTATGTCATACTTCTACTCTTCAGCTGCAGAGCAATATGATATGTGCATTTGCTCTCATACAAGCCTGTCTCATCTTGTGATTGATGTGTCACTGCAGCCAGAATTTGAGATGTTTCCTTAGCCCAGCCAATAATTTCACATGAAAACAGGGTAACATAACAGAAAAAACAATGTGGGAGTCAGTATTTGTACTGACTCTATGTGTTAGAACATGTAAGACTCTTGGCTCTATGTGTAAGAACACACCTTTCCACTCTGACATGATGTGAGCTGGTACTGTGCAACATTGGAAATAACACTTTGTAACAGTAGGAGTGTGCAATTGCATGGATGGAGTGAAGTACTCTGCTGAATCCAGGCACTTGTTTGATGTGTGAAAGTTGATTATTTGAATATTTGGTGGATTTTGCATAAACTTACGCATCAGTTTCCTGGTAAAATCACCATGTTTTAGCCGTTTTCCTAAACAGTTAATTGACAGTCAACAGACATTAGGAGTGAATATTTGTCCAATATCAGACACAGCTTTGTTCAAGGCAAACATGCCTATTGTGGCCTGCTGGGGGAACAAGTTTCATAAAAGCACAGCAAGGACCTGAATCTGACTGTGTGGAAGCCCATCAGTGAAAATCAGGGGACTCCAAGGCACCAAGAGTTTGTTTCTGCTGAGCACAGGCTGGAACAATCAGCCCCTCAACAGCTGACTTCTGGAAGAATGATCTGCACCAAAATATTACACAGACAGCCTGAGTGATACTGAAATGCTGGTAAGTTATGTTTTTGCTTGTGAATTATGATTTTATTCCTTCGGGGATTTTTTTGTGTCTGGGTGCTTGTAACCTGTTCCTGACACACAATCTAGGGAAAATTCTGTAAAGGGGAGAAGAGCACAACAGTAGAATTTTTTCATTTTGCCTATGGTTCATCTCTGTCTTCTTTTCTTTGCAGACCAAAAGTGAGTAATATAAAGAGTAACATCAGTGATTCTATTCTGTCATTATTGTCCTTGGGATGGTATCCATGCCAAGAAACTTCTCATTCTCCACATACATCTACAGGAATGTACAGGGGAGCAGATGTACATCAAAGTGCTGCACGTGCAATCCCTTTATGCTGTAAGTTGTTTATGTTGCTGTAGCATAGTAGGTAGTGATGGTATTGTGCACATGCACTAGTTAAAGTATTGCTTTCCTTTCAGGTTTCAAGAACAGCTTGTCTTCAAGTCCTGCAAGTTCCACAGCATTATAGGTAAATGCATGACACTCTTCTCCTGCAAAATCAACCTAACTTCCTGTCAAAGTTGTTGTCGTGGTGTCCAAGAGGAACCATCTTTTACTTATCTCTATTTTTATTCATTTTTGGGAAGATGGTACTAAAGAACTAGGTTTTACATTTTGCTGTGATGTCAGAAAAGCTGGCATCTCACTACATCCAAAATTAGCATTTTACCCTATAGTGTGCTATGTACAGCATAGCCATCTCTTTTTTTTCCTCCTTTGCTCTTTTGGTCTTTTTTACTTTTTCTTCCACTCTTTCTTTATCTTTTCCTCTCTTCCTCTCTTCCTCTCTTCCTCTCTTCCTCTCTTCCTCTCTTCCTCTCTTCCTCTCTTCCTCTCTTCCTCTCTTCCTCTCTTCCTCTCTTCCTCTCTTCCTCTCTTCCTCTCTTCCTCTCTTCCTCTCTTCCTCTCTTCCTCTCTTCCTCTCTTCCTCTCTTCCTCTCTTCCTCTCTTCCTCTCTTCCTCTCTTCCTCTCTTCCTCTCTTCCTCTCTTCCTCTCTTCCTCTCTTCCTCTCTTCCTCTCTTCCTCATTTTCTTTCCCCTTTCAATGACCCTTTATGTACTGCTGATACTACTGTAGAATTGATTGTGTAGGTGTGGGAAACTTGCTTGCATTATAAAAGTACAAAGGTGCTTGCTAAATATGTTAACTTTCTTTAAAAAATAAAATGGTGTGTTTAAGTTTTGTATCTGTGTGTTTCATTAAGAGTGTAATGGAATTGTGAACACAGCAAAACATGGGAAATTTTTGAAATCTGCTGAGAGAAGATGACTGTGAGATCTGAATGCCTGTCAGCTAATTTTTCTATTTTTACATACAAAATTATATATTAAAATATATTACACTTTTAAAAAAAATCTTTATCTTGAATGGGAATTATTGAAAGTGATCACATATAAGTAGCATTTGCATTGTGCACATTCCTGTCAATTTGTGCTGCTAAGTGATCCATGAACAGACTTTTAGTCAATTTTTTTTTAAGATAGGTCTTCGTAACTGAACAGAGAATTCCTATTTGCATATATTTACATATGTGCTAGCTTTTATTTGGTCTTGAAACTGTACTCAGGGACACTTTATTCTATGGCTGGATGCCAAATTGCTTTTGATTTTAAGGAATTTAAAAAGAGATATTTGATAAATTAGGTCAATATGCCTGTTAAAAATGGTATGGCTGTAATTTTGCCAGACATTAAATTATCATTTAGTAATGTGATGTAATTATCATTTAAGGGTGATTTGCATAGTTTTAAAGGGCACGTATAAACAGGCATTGTAACATGTTTTCATACTTTATATCTCAGAATGACTTGCTTTTACAGGGAGCTCTCTAGGCTGATTAAAACTGCACTTTTTTCTGAATATGAAATCTGTTGTTGGAAGATGAGCTTTTACTGAAAGGGCTGGTGCATGTCTTTCCTGCTTGAGCATTAGCCAGCACCTCCCACCAAGTCAAGCTCCTCTGACTACTACTGTGAGTTTGTTTCTTCTAGGACTAGAAAAGTGTTATTGTGAATGAATACTGAGATGTTAATATGGCTGCTCTAGAGGTGAGTAGGGTGTCAGGTTATGTAGAAACAACGTCATTTTGTGATACTTCCTTTTCTTACAGGGAAAATACTGTGGTTCAGAATGCAGCATGTTTTCCTTAAACACAAGGCAACCTAGAGCTGCTGTTTGTTCTGTGTGGTTTTGTTTCTTAATTTATTTGGGTTTGGGGGGGAGGTTAAGTCCTTTTTACCTTCAGGGATTTGGATGATTGTGCCAAATATTTTACCCAGAAGGTAGGACACAGCTCACTAGGTAGACTCCAGCTGGGGCTGAAAACACAACAGTGTTGCTTCCACATCTTCATAAGTCAACATATGAGGCCTCTTGACCAGCCAAAAATGAACTCAGTCTGTAAAAGAGGAGGCAATACATTGTATTGAGGGTTTATAATTCTGTTATTACAAATATATATCTAAATTTCTTAATTTGCTTATGCATAATGGCAATTCCATGAGTGTCTGACCTTCGAAGAAGCAAGCTCAGCTCTCAGCTCAAGTGCTATCTTCTCTAGTGAGTTATTCAGAATAGATTGCAAACTGCTTCCATAGGAAGGATGAATGTAAGCCCTAAATAATTATGAGAATGATGACTAGGCAAGCCTTTTACTTAGATCTTTCCTTGTCTAAATTGTTTTTCCAATCATGATAAAAATATCAAAGTATGCTGTAAAAATATCTGAGCAAAATATCAGAGTCAGTTGCACAGAGGAAGATAATTAGCAGATACTGTACATCTGTTCTTACAGAATCAAAGAAGGGCAGATGAGCTGCTGTGGAGCTCTGTGTACTTTAACCTGGACTATTTTGAGCCCCTTGGTTGTCTTAGATTTTGTCCACTGCATTGCAGCTGTCTGCAGAAGGCAGATCTATCAATAAGTCAGTGTTATTTCCTATAGCATGTGTGGAACTTAAAGTTCTGGTTTTGTTTGTGATGGGAATGGCTGATGTCAGTGTAGTTTTCTAGTCAATATGGCTAAAAGAGATTGAGAGTCCTTATCTCTCACTAAAATCTGATCAAATAAATGTTAACCAAAAGCTGTCACCCTTTAAAGAGGTTTGTACGAGAGATGTTCCCATCTCAAGTCATCATTGTTGCAGCTGGAACACGTGGTCTGAAGTGTGTTGTACCTCTTTTGAGCTGAGTGTTGCTGGTCTCTCGTAATACCTGTTACTATTAATGTGTGGTGATACCTAGAGTCTTTAATAAAGGGGTTTGTATTCCAGATTCTTGGGAACATATAATCAGTGTATGGAGTTATACCCATGGAAGCATTCTGCTGTCATCTGTGTGACAGAGTGGCTAAATGAGATTTTTACTGCTCCAACAAACTTGCGCAGTCTTTTCTTGATGGCTACTCGTAGATGTCAAAGGTATGAGGTCAGTCTGCTCCAACTGCCATCTGGACAAGGCAGGGTTTGGTGCTTTGTGTTCTCTCAAGGGGATCCTGTGTCCTGTGACTGTCTGTTTCCTAAATTTGGCCTCTGTGCCTCAGTGTATACAGCATGAAATCCTTCTTGACTTATGGTTTTTGATCTATCAACATAGCAATGTTTGACCATACAGCGTTACAATTAAGAGAAGAAATGCAAAAATAAATACTAATTTTTAAAATTGGTCTGATTTTCAAAATAAATGTAACAATTTAGTTAGACACATTTAAATAGAGGTTCTCTTTATTTACAACAGTTTTTGATGAAGAAATTATTGGGTATTATTTACTGTGTGTCTGCAGCTAAATGACATTTTTTTCATTTTAAGTTGATCAAACTAGTGCAAAAAGGCCTTGGGAAGTGTATGATCAGATACATACCTCAGAAATTTGTTTGGTAAGAGTAGACATGCTAGCTTATGGAATGCACATGCTTGTGCATCCATAAATCTTGCTAATGGTTGAATATTTCACCTAGGGGACAGGCTTATTCATTCCATATCTATTTTTTACCTGTCTGTATGCTCTGTATGACATCTCTGAAAATGATGATAGTAAAGAATTAAAAAGTTCTGTAGCTTCCACAGTATTTTAAGAGAGAAAATGTGGTCTATTGGAGTTGGTGCCTTTCTCAATATTCTCTTTTCTGAACATGAAGGGCTCTAATCTTCCTAGAAAGGAACCCAGCCAGTTCACTTGCTGTGTGCTTGATGTTGATGATTTGAGTTTTCAGGTTGTTAGAGTGACATATAAAAATTTCTAGTATCTGTTCTTGCTTATTAATGTTCAGTGCACAAAAGAGGGGGGAACACTGACTTGACCACTGTTTTTCTCATATATAGAAGAAGGATGAGGTTATCAGAGGCCTTTTCAGCAATGAAAAAAGTCTTGCAGATATCTTTAAAATTCCACCTATTCCTAAAGCATCAGAATTTTTTTTCAAAGCTCCACAAAGTCCACATTCTTGTGCACTCAGAGCCCAACAATTTGGTAATAAATCCCACAGTGTCAGAATGGGAGCCCAGCACCAGCTTTGCAGCTGTTATCCATGTGTTATAAACCGAGCTGACTCCTTTCATGTTCCCATGTTATTTCCAGACATGCTGATTACTTGAATGCCTTGTGATTTGTGTCATAACTCCAAACACATTAAATGTCCTGTGAAGTATGTCCATACATATGACCAAACCAGAAGTTTTTTCTTGAGTATTTTCCTAAAAGGATGTCAGCCCACAGAAAACTGGCATGTAATCTTTATGGTTATGAAAGCAGTTCTGGGCTGTTTGGATTTTTGATTGTCATTGCCTTTTTCCATGTTTTCTGTCACCACTTGCCTTTGTAGGAGTAAATGCATGTGTCTTTCCCTCTATGCGCTGTACAGCATGCCTTGTTCAGAAAAGTTATTTCCAGATTTTTCCTTACTGCCTTTAATGGTCTGTCCTGCGCTGCGGTACAAATGTCAAGAGTCAATGCAGTTTTGTGTGTCTGCCCTGCCACATTATGGGGACTGTCCCCATAATTCCATCTCACTACTGATATTTCCATGCTGAACCTATTATTTGTTTCCTGAGTTCTTGTATTTGAATCATCAATAAGGGATTGCTCTCCTTTCTAAACCTTCTTTAATAAAACATGCACCAGAGTGTTTGCAAAGCTGGCAGCACAGTGAGACCTTGCATCCTCCCTGCCAGCTGAGCCCTCGAGACTGCTGCCAGTACAATGGCACTGTTAGAGGCACAGTCTCCAGAGAAAAATCACCTCTGGGCAGTCACAGTAAGAGTTGGAAATGTTAATGATTTTAAATGAGCAACAGAATTATTTGCCCAATTAGTATTTTTAAACCTCTAGTCTGCAAAAATGATCAGCTGTCTATATCTCCCCCCTGCCAATGCAAATACCTCCTATTTTTGTGACTGCTTTTCCATTTTGAACCTACCACTCCTGTTCATGAGTGGATCCCATGTGGTGGTGCCTGGAAGATTTCTGAACAGCAGAGTTGTTTGCTGGAGGCAGTAGATGTCCTATATTTTGACATTAATGAGGTTCCTGATGTTGTATTGAATGACATTCTTATAAACAAGGTGGGGAAACATGGATTAGAGCAAACCACATTTGGAAAATTACATGAACATGTATTGAGTTTACAGGAAGGAAAGAATTTTTTATCAAGTCCCTCTTCACTGTTTTCAATTTAATGATCTGAAGATTATGGAACTTTCAAAACATTTGTGCAGATTGAAAGGATAGAGTTAGGTTTTCATGGTTCTCACTACAGAGCTGACCTGAAAAAAATCAAATTCCCAATTTTACATCTAATACTGGCATCTCAGAACTGGGAAATAACTAGGTGTAAATGGCAGCCCAGGACAGGGGTGTGGGAATCAAAACAAAATAAAAAGCCCAACCTTGGGGAGATACCATGGATTGTGATGTGACACTGTTTCCTTGGCAGCAATAGTGAGGATGACATCAGGGTCTACAAATGAAAGTGCTATTCATAAAATGACGGAATATTTTTGTTCTGTCCCATAGTGGCACACATGGTGGTCAGGCTATGTCCTTCCAAGGGCTGCACCTCAAGGAAGATTTACATCAGTTAGAGAATATCCAAGGCATAGCAAGAAAGTTAACCCAAGTCCTGGAAAACATGACTTAGAAGAAAGAGTTGTTCTGGTAAGGGAATTTAAGGAAGAGATGTGCGAGTCTTAAAATATACAAAATGGTGGGAATGGGAAGTACAAAAATATAACCACAGTGAGATGCAGGGATGGACTTTCACCCTGCATCTGAACCCTGTTGGTCCACACAAGGAGGGCTCTCAAGACAAGCAGAAAGCAATTTGATAGGAGCTGTGGAGGTACAGTTGTCCCTAACCTTGCTGATAAATAGATTTTGCATGAATGACAGATATACCAACATGAAATTATCATTGTATAAATAGTTGAGGAAAACCCAAAAGTAAGACTTGATAAACACATGAAGAACTCGGCGTCTTACTCAACAACTATTTTTGCATTTTCTTCCTACCAGTCTGAAGCAGAGCAGGAATGGGTGTCTCTGAGTATAATCAAGATCATAAAGGTTGTTTTGATTTATTTTCTAGTAGAAGGTTGTCTACACTTTCTCCTTGTGACGGTGTACCCTCCCTCTTCAGGTGCATACAAGCATCAGCAAATAACAATTATATTGCTGTACATATTGAGTAGTATTTGAGTATGCATAGATATGTTTATCTTTCAGTCTTTGCAGCCACAGAACAAGTTGAGCCTTATAAAAGACTGTGACTTTGTAAATTTGTCTCAGGTTTTCCTCTGGAATAGCTACAGGAAGTAGTTATCCTCTCTCTATTACCTTGTGTGTGTAATTTCTGTGCTATGAAAATAGTTTAAAAGAGAATGAATACTAGAGGGTTTGGCAGTTGGGCTTTTTTGGTTTTTTTCTGAGAGGGAAATTACTACTGTGCATTAGTACTGTGTGTGTTTTCTTTGTTTCTGTTGCTTATGACAGTGAAAGAAAAAGCCCATAAGAATGTGCAATATTATTTAAAATGTCATCAGGACCTAACAGTGGCATTGCTGGGTTTTGAGCATTTCAGTTTGTCAGTATTCCTGGCTCTTAGGTGTTCATGAAATTGGCAATATTCTGGGTTGCTGTTTAAGAACTAATGCATTTCTGTTAACTTTGCTTTGCTTCCAGTGTTTTGTTCTGGAAATAAGGGGGAGTTGTTCACCTTTTATTTTTTAAAGTTTCCTCTGATATTGCTGCTTAATAGGAATCATTCTTTTAGGTATCAGGTATTAGTTCTAGCTAGTCCTAATACCTCAAAGGAGACCAGCGTGAAGAAGAAATGGTGATGATGTGGTTCCACTTTTCTTTGCAGAGCTGACTCAGCAAGGGAGGGAATGACATGCTGCATCATTTGAAGATCACATATTGCAGCAAGCATTTCCAGGAATTTTCAGATGAACATGCAGGAATGAAACAGAATTCTAGTTTTAGATACTTCATGCCATGCAACTTCTCATTATCTGTAGTTTCAACTCTGGAAGTTATCTTTATTAACCTAAGATTTTCAAGAAAAAATTTCAGCCTTCAGCAAGATGGGAGAACAATGCATTTTATTAAAATGTGGCTGTAGCAGGGAACTCCCCTGGCAGTGCACTTGTGAAATGTGTGATCTATGCTCTGTGCCATAAAGCAGAAAAAAGCCTGTCCGTTTTCTGTCTTCAGTCATCATTTTATGTGTGTTGTATTCTGTCCTGTTCCTTAGTTAAAGAAGTTCTTTCCTGTGATTAACCTTAGCAAGTTTCTGCTATGATAGGGAAAGGTAGTGATAGCACATTTAAAGAGTCATTGAGTTTCATACTATTAACATGCTCTATCTAAACAGACTGTGATGAAAGTAACAAAATATGTGGAAGCAAAGTTCCACATGCATAAAAGAAAGTATTATTAGCTAAGTACTTTTAAAACAATATGCCGTGTCAGTGCAAAATATTCTTCTTTCTAGAAGAAAACGAAGTCAAAGAACAGCCTTTGCTGTGTTGTAGCATATGCTTGTGCTTGGCAAAAGTAGTGGCATGTCAAACGACGGTGCTTAGAGTATTAAAGTTTTAACAAAATGTCAGAGAAAACTGGAAGCTGGTTAATCCACAGAAATCTGTCATAAAGATTGCATTGTAAGGTGGTTTCAGCATGAATTCTAGTGACATATGGGAGCTTAAAATATAATCTAATGATATATCTCTATCGGTGAGATGTTTATGTAACATGATTGCAACAGAGATGTCTTTTCTTGTTGATTTATTAGGATAATGGAAGTCGCCGTCTTTGTAGAACAATGCAAAGAATAAGTTTTATTTGGAAAAATCTTAGTATCGAAACCGAAACTCCTTTTTTTTTTCTTCTATACATTTATGAAAAGAGAAATTACACGTCTAGTTTGAAGCATGCTGAGGACTGGAGCCTGCCTTATGGAAATCTCTGTTGCTGCTGACTTCTGTTCTGCTCTGGGCATTAGCGTGTGTACCCAGGAAAAAGACCTGATGGAAATACAAATGAAAGACAAAACTTTGTTCAGAGAAAGATCTGACAGAAATAATTTCATATAGGAATAATCAAGTGAAGGTCTTTTCAAGTGGAACTGGAATTGAAAAAACTCTGTATATAATGCTGAAGAAAAATCCTGAACTATTTCAATGTGCTGCAATTTATAAACTACTGGTTTGATTACTGTGCTGCTTGTTTTTATAGAAATGTGGAAAGAAATTTTAAGTTGCATTGAGGTTCCAGAATTCATATTGGTCCTAAGTGTAAATATTTTTTTGTGTTTTAGAAGGATTTTTAATTCAAATTTTTTTGTGATGAGCATGATTTTTGATGTGACAGGCTGTAATGTATCACTAATGAATCATCTGATTTTGCCAAAATCCCACATGTAATACAGTTAAAATATTTTCTCATATCCTTTATGTCAGTGGTGATACTTATTAAATGCTGTGACAAAGAGCAGAAGCATCTCTACCATTTTTTTCCTCAAGAAGTAAACTTGTGCTGAACACTGTGTCAGGCCCTTTGCAGTTGCTGCTCTTTGCCTTTGAAGTAAAGAGGCATCTCCTGGCAGGGCTCTGGGGGGACCAGGTGCAAAGCACTGTGGAGGGATGGCATGTCCCTGCCGACTCAGTGCACTCTGGGGAGGCGCAGCAGCCCTGTCACTGCCCCAAGCTCTCCAGCACCAGGGAAAGGTCAGTGCCCAAGACGGGAAATTGCCATCACTCCTAGTGCTGTTATGGTGAGGGCTTGGAAGGGCTCAGCTCTTCACAAATGATCAGAAACCCTGGATTCTGGCTACTCTTACAGTTGTCTAAATAGATTCCAGCCACTTTTTTAAAAGCTAGGTTTTTCATTTAATAATTATTTCAGATACGTTATGAGCAGACTGAGGAAATCTTGTGCAATACATTGCTGTGGAAGAAGTCCTTTTAAATAAGGATGAAAGTTATTACTATGTATGTATTCAGATCACATTTGTTCTGAGTGATTTTCTGGATATCCTGAAAGATGTATGCAACTGAATATTAAACCTCTTTCATCTATTCTTCCTCTTCCCTCTCTCTCTCTCTTTTTTTTTTCCTAAAGACACAGAATTGTGGAAGAGAAATCAATGCCCAGTTTTGTAGATTCTGTAACAGGAAAGCACAGGGCTGCTGCAAAAGATATCCATGTACACAGTTACTTTTAGCTGTTGAAATATTTTCTGTATCTGAGAGAACAGTAAGTCTCTGTTGGCTTGTTATGTCTGGTAGGGAGAGTTGTGTGGGTAAAATGCCGTGTGATTGCCTTACTGTGGTCTGTGTCATAATGCAAGTGAATTAAGGGAACAGATTTCACGTAGAGGGATCTACTGTTGGTCTTAAGAGCCCCCATGTTTTATTCTTCATATAGTTTAGAGAAGAAAGGTGTTGGAGGACATTAGTCCTTTTAATGTTCAGGTACATGCTAGCAGCACACTCCATGTATCTGTGATGCTTCACAAATCTTGAGACTATTAATGTCCACAGCTTATAGCAGATATAGAAATAGCACAGTTCATAGGCAAATGGAAAATATTGGTTTTTGACTGTGGTTTGGCTGTGTCTGCATAATATTTTTCGTCATTTTTTTCCCTATAATATGAGACCAGTATTAAAAGCAATTTCATCCTTCAGGAAAATGTCCCTGTGTTTTGTGATTCTGCTGAGCTGCTCTAAATGCTGAAAGAAATAAAAGCCTTAGAGTAGCATTTTTCTGATGAGTTAGTGTTTAGATCACCTAAGGATAATGATCTAGCTAAATAAATTGTTGGGTCTACCTGTATTGCCAAGTGAAAGTTGCACATCCCCACAAAATCAGGTCATCAAACCTGTTTTACAAGGGGATATACCCTTCTGGAGGTTAATTCTTTCCAGTTTCTGCATATGGAGTTGAGGTGTCTAGTCTGAGTCTCAAGATTAGGATTGTGAATTTAGAGATGCTAAATCTCTCTCTAGCCTGAATTACTGTCAAAATCCTTAGAATTCTCCGTATATTAATTTTGTCCTTTTCACCATCAACATTTAATATATATTGTCTTGTTTATTCTGCTGGTAAAACTGGAAATTTCCTCAAATTCTCATATTCAGTGTCTATGGAATATACATTTTATATCCAAGCAGCAACTCTATAATCTGGACAATTGATCATGGGTCTTAGTGCTTGCCCAGGAGTACCTGTCCTTATATAAATATATTTGAATCCTAAGAGGCTTTAATCATGGTAGTTCATTCAAAATGAGAATGGTTTCAGGTTAGGTTTAATCATGATTTGTTGGACTGTGCGTCTTCAGTCATCTTCTTTTATCGCAGGAAAAAAACCCTCTTATGTGTTATAAGTATTTATAGCTCTAGATTCTCTCAGAGAAAATTTCTTAATTCCAAAGTAATCTTTGCAATGATCGGTCATCTGGGTTAGAGGAGCTAATACCATAACATCGGAAGCAAGGCTTAGAGTCTGACATTGTGTGCACTTTTCCCTTGATTTTTTGTTTTTCCCAGTTTCCAGGGTATCTGAGCACAGCCCATCACTCAACACTGTTGCCTACATGTTGAGCAGAGCCTTTGCAGCTCGCTCCTGTGTGGTTCATGGATTAAAAGCCAACCTGGTGGCATCATGCCATACTTATATGAGTGGTATTTCTTTGGCTGTATTTGTGTTTTGTAGAGAAAACTGGTGACTAAATGCTAATGGATATGTGAGTACAATTTTTACAAGGAAAAGGAGCAGGAAATGTTAAATATCTCAGGTGTGTAACCCACTTCCAAGTGGTGCACACTTGGCGTGGGAGACTCCACCTGATGAAAATTCCCATTTAAGGACTGCTGTTCTAAAGGGTAGAACAAGGTGCACTCCTTTTTATAGATCAGGTCACTGATTGTTGTTATTAGGTTGACAAAAATTTGTGTCTCTTAAAGAAAACTAATTTATTTTGTCCCAGTAAGGGTGAGCAGCTGGTGTGGGACAGCAACAGGCTGGGAAACAGATTTCTGATTCTACGTTTACTACTAATTTGGTCACTTCTGTGACCTGTGGTGACATCTATCTGTGCTATAGTTTCTTTTTATACTGTATTAATATTTCTCTGGCAAACAAATCCACTGCATGAGTTGAAGCTGTTGTAATCTAGAATGATTGGGTTGTTAGGAGCACAGACCATTAGGAAGCTGGCCATAGTAAGAGAAGTGAAATACAATGTAGCTTCTCATAGGAAACAGTACTACTGTGGAACAACTGCTTAAGTTGATTGTATTTCCAGGTTAGCAGCAATAATTGCTATCAACATTAAGCCCTTTACCTCTATCTCTTTATTTAAAGCTTTTTTGTAAAGTTTTTATTCTTCCATGTTTTATGATTCAAACACCTAATGACCCCTCAAGAGAAAGCACACTGTGCACAGAATGGTCCCATTAGGGCAAACTGCATAATAAGATAATACTATAGACTGTTACACATTAATTTTCCAAATATTATTTTTTGCCTTTCTTACAGATTCCAAGCAGAAATTGATAGCATTAGACAGTGTATGGGAGTACACTAATCTGATTTGTCTATCCCCGAAGATTACAAGCTATACACCGTCTGGCATGCTTGAACACAATTAACAGATTATATTGTATTTTTGCTACATTTACTTAATTTTTTTTTTTATCCTATCAGTATTCACATATAACATTTTAAAAAGGAATTCAGTATTATTTATCTATATATTTTTAAGGAAAGTAAATTATTTCAGATAATGAAGAGATTTTCAATACCAACAAGATTTGAAAAATAGAGCAGGTATATTGAAATCCAGGGGATTAAATGCACTCCACCTGATTGCGTTTATGTAACATATGCATGAATTCCTAGTTTGGTTCCCTTTCTCTATTTCTTTGACTTTGGACTGTTTTTTTTCTTTTCTCTTACTAAACAGAGAAGTACTTGGAATTTAGCTAGTTAAGAGAGTGTAATTTTCAGAAACACTCAAGCCAGCCTTCTTTTATCTGAAATGTTCAATTTGAGCCTTTTATTTTTTACTGTATAGGAAGTTGACTGACTTAACACTTTGAATATTGAGGGCATTTCCACATAAGAATGTGAGTGCAATGGGGAAAAAAAATCCTGCTTTTGTGTCTCAATCAATTTTCAACAATCTTCTTGTCTTTTCTTATAAAACTGTGGAGTATCAAGTATGAGAATGAATTTTTGTCACAGGAAATAGACATTCCTTTGAAGAACTAAAAAAGCCACAAAAAACCCCAAAGCAGAGATCAGAATAAGCCCTGCTGCCCATGTTACTAATAGCAACCAGAGCTCAAGGAGACATGAGGATCTGGAATATTTCAATGAGAAGCCCTCAGGTCAGAGTTTTTAGCAAAACTTGCTCAACAAGGTCATGCTGGTTTGGATGCTGCAGTTATTTTCTCATTTTTGCAACCATACAGAGCTTTCATCTGGTTTGTAGATGGGTTTGAAACTGGTTTGTTGAGATTTTTGGGGATTTTTTGTTTGGGTTTTTTTCCTTCTCCTGTAGTGTAAATCCTGACAGCACAGGTGAGAGGTCAGAATAATTGAGGGCTAAAGATCTAGAGGAGATACGATGCTGTGACAGGCTTTCTGTTTGACATGGGGTTACAAATTTACCTGATGAGATTATGCCATTACCTACTTTTTTACAGGGTAAAAACTAAAATTGATATGGAATGTGTGGAACATATTTGCTTGAGATCACTGACACTTAAATCTGATTTTGGAAAGAGGCTAAATTTGATATAGCTGCCTTTACTGTGTGAAAGCCACATATGTTAAGTCTCTGAGGTAAAGCCTAAAGTAATAGAGTACTGATCAGCACAGTTACATCATGAATCAACCTAGCTTGTATTGATTAAATCTGATGGTTTTGATAAGTATGTGATAAATAAAAGTAAAGTCATGTATTCAAGCATATTCCTTGCACATTTTTAAATTTTCTTGCAAGTGCTTTGCCCTGTTTCAGTTATAAGCCTTTTCTTATTAAGACAATTCATCATTAGGATGAAGAAGAAACAATATTATGTGAAAAAATAATTTGCATGTTAAGGTGACTTCTCAGCCTTTCATATTGATCAAAGCTGTCTAAATGTCAATAAGGTGGGACTTCTCCAATCTTCAGTAACAGCTAATCCTTAGCAGTTGTTATTCCTAGATAGAAAAGAAATAATTGGAATTATTATTATTTTCTATGAACTGAATTTGTGATTTTTTTTTTTCAAGTACATCATTAGGATAGGGGGAAGAGGTCTGAAGGTGGGGGACTTATGATTTCTCAGTGCAAATTCTTCAATATATTCCTATAGTTCACTATATCCTTAAGAAAATAAGAGGAATTTGTAAATGCTCAGTGGGAAAAAAACTTGTATATGTAAATGGAAATCCTTTAAATTGCTCTGTGTTAAAGATATGCAGTGTATATAAATACAGATATATGTATATAAACTAACATGAGGTAGCATTTTTGTTTCTTCTAAAGCATCAGTGCCGTATTTAAAGTATTAGGTGAATGATATATGTACAAATGCAGAAATCTTTGGTTTAGTTATTCAAGTTAATGTACAGAAAAATCAGTGGAAGAGGTAGAATGTCTGACTTCAAAAGCTCAGTTATAAAGTAGAGCCTTGTATCTAAATCAAAAATGATCTCTGCATGTAAGTCACTCAAAAGTTCCTTTGTGCTCCCACAAAAACACTTATTTGCTGTTTAAACTATTGAGCAGCCAAAGTGAACTGCTGACAGATTGTTTTATTATTTTGCTATTGTTGCTACATGTAGTCAAAAGCGTAAAAAGTTTACTGTCAGGTAGTCTCAACATCAACCTACTTCAACAAAGACAGAAAGCAAAGTAAGAAGCATTAGTTATTTTAAGAAGAAAGATGAACTAGATGAGAGAGAATTTTCCAGGAATTTTCATTTCATATTCATTGAATATAAGTGACAGGAAAGTTAGAGTGTGTTGCTATCCCCTTGAAGTTACTTTTCACTTAAAAATAAAATAAAAGTGTTTCACTGGTTCTGTCTATATCAATCTGTAGAGATCCTTCAGCCATTATGCAGTCAAATGAGTAAAGGACTCTGTGAGTCCCAGCCTAAGCACCAGAAGGATGTTTCTTCCTTGGTACCTACCTGTCCTCCTACTTCTAGTAACTCCCTGAGTGGTGCATTGCACATCCTAAGTTTCCTCAGGTCTGTTACCAACAGTAATCTTAGTCTCGTTTTACTATCACAGCCCAACGGCTGCAGAATGAGAGCACAGTGGAAAAAAAAAAAAATCAATAGTGATCAGCATAACAGCAATTAAATCTTTGATTGGAGACAGAGCAATAATGGAAAGTGGAGATTCAAGCCTATGCTGCAATTCTTTATTCAGTGTGCCTTTTATCAGACAGAGTTAGAGCAATTAAGTTTTTAGAACCTAAACCCCCTTAAAGGTATCTTAAGTAATGTTTTAGTCTCTTAAAATTGTTGATTCGTATATATTGCCGAGATTTAAAAGCAGTGCTGCTGTGGGAAGAATAAAAATACCTGATTTTGTAGATGGAGGTTATAATTGATGCTAGGTGCGCACACAGGAATTGAGGCATTTCTTTAATCAACAGCTCGCAGTCGCTTTTCAGCAGATAATTAACATCAGTACATATCATGCCCTGGAGACTTTCTTGCCAGTGTAAAAGCAACTTTACAAAAACAAACACATTTTCAAAATAAATCAGATTTTTTAAAGCTGAATATATTTAATAAAACCACTTCAGAAAATATAGTAATTTCTATTGCTTTGGATGGCTTAGTGAGATGAACTTCTAAAGCATTCTTTTTTATGTTCAGGATTACCAGTGATTGCTTTTATTTTGTCCACCCTAAGTTGTAGCACTTAACTTGGAGAACCAGTAATATATAGATTTAATTCACAATTTCCCAAATAGCAAGGCTTTATGTTGCTTTCAGTAAAATTAAGTGAAAGAAACACAATTCATACACCTTCATTTTATGATGAAAATTATATTTTTAAAATTTAATTAAAATTCTTATGTGAGAATTACAGTAATGGTACTCCATATTTCTGTTATTCAAAGGGCACCCTTGAGGTAAAGATGAACATTTTTGAAGCTGTTTTTGCTTTGAGGTTTTAAAAATTATTTTCTCATAAATAATGTAATTGTCAAAGCTCAAAGCTTTAATCTTGATGCTTTATTTGTCCTACACTGCAGCTACATGTGGATTTACCAACAGTAGGGTTCATTCCTGCTGGGTTTCCAATATGTATTCCTTTCCTTTCGTCACTAATAAGATGGGATTTTAACTCATAAGTATAATGCTGACGGATATAATGGATGGCTTAATCAATGGCTTCATCTTTCATCAGTAATGTAGTCCAGTGCCTTGATGTTAATGCTAATGAAGTTGCTAGTGAATCTAGAGAAAAACATTAGCTGCAATCATTAAAGATAGTAGAATTGAATTTGGATTTGATTTCACAATGTTAGTGAATGTAACATCTTGCCAGATGTGGAGAATGCTCTTATTGGACAATATATCCCTTCTAGAATTGTGAATGAAGGGTGTTTCCAGGGGTGTTTTGCACGTGTATCAGAGCAAATACCAGCTTTCTCCTAAGCAAGTAAAGAAAAAATACCAGAAGAATATAACAGAAAATGGTCATGACTCAGTTCGTGGCTTTAGTTAATTTTTAAGATTTCTACTGTTGGGAACACTTAAAAAAAATTAGTCATCTGTATTTCAGGAGGTGTTCAAGTACCTTTAGGTAAGTAAGTGTCCTTATTTTTACTTTTGGCATGCAAAAGGTAAGTAAGTGGAATTTAAGAAAATCTCAAATTAAGTTAACTTGAAAAATATGATAGAACTGAGTTTTCTTGGTTCTGCACATGTGTCTGGGAAGGTGCTCTTGCCCATTCTCCCAGATAGGACATTCCAGCTGTACAATGCCAGTTTCTTATGTTTCATTCACTGGTCATCCTCCCTGCCTATTTGACCTTATGCTCTGACAAAGGAAACAAGACCTCACGGGGGCTCAGACCCCTGCTGGCCCACTTGCCACATGGTGTGGACACAACATTGTGTCCCTGTGGCCGCTCACAGCTGCTTACAAGAAGCTCTGCAGCTTCACAGAGAGGAGGTGAAAGATGCAAATAAATGGGATTTAAACTGTGTGCAGAATTATGAAAATCAGCATATTTCAGTGCTCCAACAGTACTGCTTGGGTTGGATTAGGAATTTGGAATGCATCAGAGACTACTGTAACAGCACTGGTAGCTGAGAAAGCAGCACTTCCCCAGTCTAAGGGAAGCAAGAATCTAGATGTGACTGGAGGAACTGTCTAGCAAATGCAAAATAAACTATGACCCAAATGTTTGTTACTACATATTCCTTGTCACTTTACATTTCAGAACAGGTGTTAGCCACAGTCTCCTGGCAAAATTTTATCTTTGCTAATTGAATTCTGCCCTGCTGAATTCCCCCTGTAATTTTAATTGGATTTTGTATTCCTCCCTGTATGCCTTAAATTGATGTGTGAGGCTACTTTGTGATATTAAATGGCTGCATTTAATTGATAGCTGACATACTCCTTAACCCCTAATACATATAATTATAATTTAGGAAGTGATTTAAAATTTATTAATGTTAGTAGCTAAAATCCATGAAATCTTCATCAGAAAAAAACTCATTCTTGGCTTCCCTTAACCTTCTCAAGTGACTTTATTTGGCTAAAAACTGTGTTAGAGAATTGTCTCTAGGAAATGTAGGTAGAATTGTAAAGTGTTTCTTTCTTAAAAAAAAATGCCCACATTCGTCCGTGCTGGGAACTAATTTAAAAAAAAAAGTACTGCAGTACAAAGACTGCAAAAGAAACTAAGCTGAAAGGTTGCTCTTGTGAGAGTGAAGTCTGGTACAAAAAACTGGTTTTCTCTATGTTTTAGACTAGTTAGCTCTTCATAAGACTATGGATTAATAAAATAAATATATACTTTAAGTGAATTTAGGTAAAAATAGAGCCATAAACACTTCTAGTCTACCAAAGCTGAAGTAAAGGCAGACAGGTTGAAAGCAAAATTATTTCCCTTGGATTTTCCTAATGTGCTTCTAATTATTTACCTTTTTTAAGAAAGGCCTTTCTTTTTGCAATACTTTTTTCTTTTCCATATTTTGATTTTTGGTTTCCTAAAATTTCAGCTCTGAAACACATATAACCTTTGCAAACTAGAATTATTTTTCCCTTGATCACACTGTTTTTCATATGAATGAGTTTCTAATGCAGCCTAGTGTTGTAATGATGGTAAAAATAGCTGAAAATAAGTGCCCAGGAGTAGCCCTGCATTTTTTCTGATCACCTTTCTGGGTGAAAAACCTTTCTTGGTAGATCCTCAAGAGGTGTTAACCCTCAGGAATATATTGATAATCAACCCCACCTGAACAACTGTATCGTTGCCTTTTGTTGGACCAAATTTCTTACTGTGCTTTCTGAGTTACAAATGATTCTGAAATATTGACATACAGTAACTGTGCAGAGCACAGATGATGGAAGTGCAGCTTCTGGTATTTCTGCTCACTTAAAAGATTATTCTCAACAAAGTCAGGGAAAACTCTTTTCCAAAGAAGGTATCATTGCTGGACATGCAGCGCTGATATAAATCCATGGGTATGTTGCCATTATCATGTACAACAATTATAAATTTGATAATGACTTCGTGTTTTTCCTTTTTCCTAATATTCGTTGTTATTTATATGGCATTTTTCGTGATCCCATATACGTTATATTAAAATTATGTAGAGAATGTCCGTAGCTAGTTGTTTGTTTATATTCATAGCTTTATGTATTAGACTGTGTAATTATGCTACTTAGAGTGGTTAAACATTTTAAAATCTGGATATTCAGAAGGAAATATGGCATATTTTTAAATACGTTTTCAGAAAAAAAATTTTAAATGTATTCTACTGTTTTAAATGGATTGCTTGGTAGTTTGCCAGGAGCCTCTTTAACTGTTGATATTATATTAGTTCCATATCTTCAGCTACCAACCTTCTTCCAAGTGCAGTGATCTTGCAGAAAATGTTAACAATATAGAACTATTTTCTATATTTAATGGTGCATCAAATAGCCACAATAGACAGGTCATGAATACATTTGGGTTAGTGAAGAGGACAAAAGTGCAGCACAGTTTTGTTTGGTTTTTTTTATTGCAATTAAGCCGACAGGCTGCCTTCTATGTGTTTGATTTCATCCAAAATCAAAATATACAAAAAAAACCTTGGAAGAAAACTTATCATTTAAAATTATTAGGTCCTTTAAGAGTTCTGTAGATGCTGGTGTATTTTGTAATCTGATATTGGAAGGTTTTTTTATTGGTGATCTCAGCCATGTGTACAGTAAAGTGCACGGAGAGTTTAGGGTGTGCTCAAGGAGGTGTAGAGGTTGTGTAAACAACTACAACTGAATGTGGTGCATTCTCTCAGAGGGCTGCTCCTCTCCATCCTCCTGTTGCTGGGTTTCTGGTATTCACCATGGTGACCACAGGAATATGGGTCCTTTGCTTTTCTGGTGGTTGGGGATGACCCATTCTTTATGGTCACATGCATTTATGTGCATTATGGTACTCATTAGTATTTATCATTATTAATGGCCAGACAGTTCCATCCAAATGAAGAGTCTAATGGGCCCCCAGGGATAGCTGCTCCAGTTCATCCCTTTCAGGATTGTCCTTGCATATATCTGTACTGACAAGTTTTAAACAGCACTGCATTGTTACAAGTTTGCAGACCAGGATGGTTTTGTTTTCCTTGAAGAAAAAGTGTCCTGTGTTTGCCCTGTTGACTTGGAAACATTTTTTTGTTTCAATAGCTCTTGATACTTTACAAAGCGAGAATCAGACTCAGTCTGTCTTTCTGTATCTGTGCTTGGCACAGGTGAGGTACTGAAAGTATTAATAAAGTATTAATGAAAGTATTCTTAGCTATTTCACCACTCTACACAAAAATTTGATGTTATTAAAGACCTTGTTCCCAGGAAAACATTGGGTTTGCATACCTTCCATATGTCTAATGGGTCCGTGAGATGTTCCAAGCCAGAGTGGCTGTTAAAAACCACTTGGGACAGGTCAGTTTTTCAGTGTTCCCACTTCTAACTTGTGACAGAATGACGTGATAAAACTCTAATGAGAGAGATCAGTATCTTCAACTCAGTGTCTTCCAAAGATGTTTTGTTTCACATTTATTCTTTACCATGTAAGAGGCCTTTCATTTTAAGATTTGGACAACTACTTGCTTTATACAATAATAGTAATAAAATATTTCCTTATAAATACTACAGCATATGTGTGCTTGTAACATAAACACAGAGTACAGCAGTAATTTATTGATACAAAGTTGGGAGTACCACAGATAGGACAATGGTTTGATAACCATGTTTACAAGGTGGCTGTGAGATGCCTGCCTCATGGATGTGTTCCTATGCCATGACAGCCTCCTGGACACCGAGGATGCTGCAGAGCAGAGGAGGAATCCAATTTTCATATTTGTGGTAACAGAGCTCACTGTACTTTCAGCTTCTTGCTTCTGCACTAAAGCAACATGTTCCCTGCAAATAGCAACTTTTCTGATTCATAAAGCCCACAGACACATACAGAATAACACTTCCAAAGGAAAGACAAAGTTAGAAAACAGGAATATAAATGTAGGTAATAGCATATGTGATGCACATAAGCCTTGGGTTGTAAGGATAAGCTAGGAATGAATGTCAATGTGTAAGGGAAAAGGCAGTTTCTCAGTGTTCCCACTTCTAACTTGTGACAGAATGACGTGATAAAACTCTAATGAGAGAGATCAGTATCTTCAACTCAGTGTCTTCCAAAGATGTTTTGTTTCACATGTATTCTTTGCCATGTAAGAGGCTTTTCATTTTAAGCTTTGGACAAATACTTGCTTTTTACAATAAAAGGGAAAAGGCAGTTTAAATAAGGAACAGACAGACATAGGTATGGAATACTATAGATTTATCTGAAAATAATTACACTGGTTCTTGGGGAGGGTTTTATGTAGTTTGGAGGTGAATTTGAGTCACTACTCCTTCAAGAATGATTCTGTGCAGTTGTGTCAGGAAATTATAGTGATTATGAAGTTCTAATTATAACATTTTCCATTGCTGCATGGTTTATTATACATTATTGTATTATTCATGTGTTTTTCTCCTCATTTTTTTTCTATAAGGGTATTTATTTCAAAGACAAAAGAGAGGTGCAGTCTACATGGGGCTCTCAGCAAAAAGTTGTAGTTCTTTAGCTTTTGTATTTGAGGCTGATTTCCTTTTATGTAAGTTAAAATATTGTACTGAATTCTTGTTAATGAACATTTATATGCAGATATCCTGCTTTTCCAGCCCAAGAGGCAACCTTAGGTAATACATATTTGCATATTGACACAGTTACAGTACTAGAACTAGAGGAAAACAGAATAAAAGTCAACGGTGTGTTAAAATCTACTTGCAGGGAGAAGTCCCTTTAAGGTTTGGGATTATCTTGTCTCAGTTGCATCTACTTCATGAAATAGGCATAGCCTCAAGCAATGCCTGGAGTTGCAGCTCAGAAAAAAAGTGAATGTTAGAAAAGTTACAGAAAATTTTGTGAACTTATAAATTTCTGAAATGTGGTGATGAATCTTAGTGTGGTACCTGGGAACATCAATGCAGATCAGAGGAGAATACCAGATACTGAGTAAAACAGGATATTACCTATAGAGCAGGATTTAACATGACTTTGTGGTACATAATAGCCACTGGACTAGGGCAAATGAACTTTTCTAGTGAAAAAAATGTGGGATGAGATTGCATCTGCCATGGATTTACAGAAGTAGCTGCTTAATGGTGTGTTTGAGGCTCTCAGGGATAGTCTCCTGTGCCAGAGAAATGCAGAGAGCCAAAGCAACTTTCATTGTCCTTTGGCCTTGTCCCCATCTCCTGCTAAAACACTTTCAATTCCTGCTACCTTGTGCATAACCATCCACAACCATTAGCATCTTTTTAACCACCAAATAATTTTTCTTTGTATGCCATTTCTAAAAGCTGGAGGGCTGAGTGTCAAAAGAATTTATTCTGGCCTCTTTCAGCATCCTAGGAAAGTAGTTGGGATACTGCCAAAAAACCTGTGCTGTCTTTTCTGATAGAGGTGTCACAACAGAGTTTCCTGCAGGAAAGTCCTCTCAGCCTTGAGGCCACACAGCTCCCACTAAAATATTTTGAGGAGGCAGCAACGTGGTTTCTGGTACCAACCAGGCTGTGTGAAGGACATCTAGAAATGTTACAGGACTATTGCAATTTTTAGAAAATAATGATATAGTTCTAACAATATCATGGTCTATAATTAAAGTTCCTATAAACTTCATTCACATGGTACTATATAAATAGTTCTCCACATCAAAGGTACATGTAATTATCCTTGAAAAACTTGTAGATGATGGAAGACTTATCCAGATAGGAAAGGAAAAATTCCCAAATCTATACATGTGGCTGACTTCAGAAGGAGCATTCATTATAGCTTGCTCATTACTAAAAGAAAATTAACTTCTGCATGTTCAGTTAAGTGTCCAAACCCAACTTTTATTCTACACGTGTGAAAATGTGTGGGTTTTTTACATTCTAATGATGTTTCACTCTTGGTAATAACACGTTTTAGCATGTTCCTGCTGGACAGTCTATGAGACCAATGTTCCTAAATCTTCATAACCAGATCTTTACCTAAAAGAAGTATTTTAGATACTGTGATGTCCTTCAGGCAAAGATAGAATAATATTTCAGAATATTATTTGACACTGCATTGCAAGCTAACACATCATAATGAATAAATATTTTTCTAAATTGAAAAAATGGCACAGGCATAACCAGAAGGGCTATCTTCTACAAATTGCATTTTTTTCCTTGTGGCCTTGTATTTTTAATACAGCTATGGAATAATTAAGCAGAGTGGAGTATTAATGCAGTTTTATAAATTAAGGTTAAGGTTGCCAGATGTTGTTCATTTTTCCTCTCTTTTTTTTTAGTGTACATCATCATTCAAAATGTACACTGATGGTGGGTTGCAGAAAACTTAGGACCTTTGATTTTACATATTTAAGGTATTAAAAATTGAGCTTGTGGAGATGATGCTTTGCTGATTCATTTGTTTGGATATACCCCTCATTTCTATTTCCAGTATCAAAAAGACCAATTCTTAAATCAGATAAAAGAGCAAACAGCATACATAGTCTTTTCATGAGGTCTTCTCTAAAATAAGTAAATAGTGAGATTTGTTTGTGTATTAGAGACCAATATTCAATGGCCTTCCTAATTTCCAGATCATACATAATTGTTTTGAACAGCAATTCTCCTAGGCATAAATTAATGTAGCCAAATGAGATAAAAGTATAGGAATCAGCTCAAATTATGAAGATGAGTACAGGCTGCAGAGATTAAATTCATGGTAGGGTGCAAATATAAGCATTTGTTTTCCCTACATCAGCCTTGTCCTTACTGAAGGGAGAGAGGAGAAAATAAATTGTCATTTACACCCACTCAGTGTGGATGTACGTTTTACTATAAAAGTTCTGTTCTTGAAATATGGCCTTTCAAAAGTAGAAGACAGTTGCTAACAATTATTTTCAAAGATCAGAAACAGTGTTCAGTTTTACACAGAGTTGAGGGTTGAGACATTTCCATCAATCTTCAAATATCTTTTCAGAATACAGTTGAAAAATTCAGTGTGTGTATATATATATATATGCATCAAAGTACAAAAAATTGTTGCCTCTGCACCCTAGTTGGCTCTTTAATATTATGCCAAAAGAACACAGTACTTCCTATTTGAAGGATTACTTATACATATCCTTAATTTAAAAACACAGAAGAGATTTCGTATTTGATTGTTGGATTGATGAGACTACTCATGTGAATTTATGCCTTTATAAAATGATCCAGTTAATATATGAGAGGCATCATTCATGTACTGAATTGTTCAGTTGAACATTTTTAGCCGTGTTTACTAAGGTACATGCACTATCATCCTCTTTAAACTGGAGGGTTTGGGCATGGTAGAAGGTTCAAACAGACCTTGAGTAGTCTCTTGGAAGAGTTCACTCTTCCGCGTGGATCTCATAGTTCTGCTTTCTGGGACATGTGCTTTATCTCTGATTGAGATTAAATCTCATGAACTAGGGTAAACAACATATGTTTTCCTGTAAGCAATTTTTGATGCAAGTATGATATTGAAGATACTTATTTTTTATTTAACTTTGACTTGCTTTTATTGACTTAAATGTGGAGAAAATAGCTGTGAATGATGTAGTAATATCTTAAGCCTTTAAACATGGGAAATAATTTATATTTTAACTGTTGATTTCTTTGGGAAAAAAAGCCCATTGCCTGCTTATACCTGATTGCACTTGTCTTTTCTCAGTGGTTATTTTCACTTGAGTTCTGTTCATTTTGTGATTTAATGGCATTGAAATAGATCATTTAAGTATTGGTGTATTCATTTTTATCCTATTTACATCAGCTGCAGTTCACATTTAAATAGAAATTTATTTCTGCCTAAACGTTGCTTTCCTCAGCAATAATTGGTACCATCTTCTTGTTTACGTATTGCAATTTCCTACTGCATCTTTGAAGATCTACCATTATGAGAAGTGAAAGTAAATTTCTTGGTTCTTCTGTATAGCTGACAATGAAATTGAGCTCTAAGAAAATAGTTCATTATCCTGGGCTTCTTAATATTGAGTTTCCTAGTTTTCTACCCTAGTCTACTTTTAATTGCAAATGAAACTAAGCTTCCGCCCGTCTTTTATGTCTAGGACAGATTTGTCATGTCTCACATAATTACTTGTGTGTTCAGGAATTCTTTTTTTCCTGTGGTATGTGTAATAGGGAAATAATAAACTTTACTGCAGAAGTGTAATGTATACTAATCTGGTTTTTTAAAATTTACAGATTAAGGGTTTTCTTCTTCATAATTTTATTAGTAGTAGAAGTGAGAAATATGTTTCGCTCTATATTATATAGACAACTGTTGCTACTTACGTTTTCTTCACATATTTTCTTAATGTCAACCATGCTACACTGGAATAACTTTCAAGATGATCCAGACTTAATCAATGTGCTGACATAATGCTGTCAACCTTATCCTCTGAAAAGGTCGTTAAATGAAGTAAATGGGTTAGGGAATATGAACTGTGACAGACAGGGGATAGGACATTCTGGGTACTGTATAAAACATGCACGGTTATCTAATGTTATTTGTTTGCCTACAGAAATCAGATATGTGATTTCCATAATGATGGCAATCCCTGGACTTTAGCCATTTAAATAAATAAAACTGAGCCAGATGTGTTGTACTTTATAGTGTTCTGGGATATATTTAATGCATGAACATAGCATTTGGTCTGCAGGACCAAAAGGATGATGGAAATTAGAAGAAAAAAGATGAAGAGCGCTCTTGCGTGCAGGATGTGGGTAAGATCTGCTCCAGCCTACCAGAGAGTGCCCAGTTGTCCCCAGAATCCCAGAAGGAGCTTGCTTGTGATGCTGTGGCACTCTCTCTGTGCCAGTCAGGCACTATGACCTTCCTTTTCACCAGGCACATTCTGCTCCACATACTCTTGTCTCTGCTGGGTGAGGAGCTCTTAGGCTTGCGGGATCTCCACAGTGTTGAATCCAACAACCTTTTAGATCATTCATACCGGTGGGAGTAACTGAATTTATGGAAGTGGAATGATGGCAAGAAATTGCTGTGTTCTAGGAGATAAAAGTTTTTGAATATTATTGCACAGATACAGTTCTCCCTATTTGTTTCTGACCTCTCTTTCTTGTCCTAGAAATACTGTAGCAGTGGAAATATATTTATGAAAACATTTTGCGAGAAGAGCTCTAAAGTATTGATGATTTTCACTGAAATCATAAGGGAAAAAAAAAACTAATGAGTTCCACCAGGATACCTATTCTGTAAGTTACCAGGCTTCCTGTAAGCAAGAATCAGCCTGAAGTACCTACATGAAAATTAAACTTGGTTCTGCTAACACCATGAAAATTCTACTCTAAGGCCTGGAATCAATTTTGTTATTTCACGCGTTCATCAGAGGACAATTTCTTTTTTTTAATAGCTGTATATAGTAATTACAGCATTACATTTCTTTAACCTTTCTTTAACCCACCCTGCTCTCCTCAGTAAGGGGCCATTTTTACAACTTGAAGATGATTGTTTTTTGAGAATGTTGCCAATTTAATCTAAAAATCAATTGAATTTCATTGCAGTCAGAATTGTGCATCCTCTTTGTATCCAAATCCTCAGAGCCTTAGGAGAAAAAGCCTTTGAAGTGAAATGTAAGAAGAATTTTAATGTTTTATGAACAAAGACAGAATTTGGAGGAGATGAGAAAGAGAAAAAAGAAACAAGTACGATATGCTTTTTTCCAATTGCTCTGACACTTTTTTCCAATTGCTCTGTTACACAAACTCTGTTTTACCTACTCACCCTTGTATCACCCCACTGGTTTCAGCACCTCAGCTTTAAACATCCCTGCAAATTCAAAGAAACACTTCTAACTTACTCTTTCTGGCTATGTTTTTGAATGAATAAGTGGATGGTGAAGGCTGAAGTGATGCAGTGAAACAAGTTCAAGTGATCTGAAAGGTTTCAGAATTTCAAAATATGCTTTGCATGTTAGTTATGATTTTATAAGTAATTTTGCTGTTTACTCTGAATGCAAAACTGCTGAAGAAAATCTTGAAAAAGGAGGGAGTAGTGGTTCTATGTTTAAAGATAAATTAAATGCATAGATATTGCTACTAAAGGTATTCTACAGTCTGTTATACAAACAAATAATCACTTAATTTAATATTTCTTTATAGCATTCATCTCATTTTACAGGGCCTGTAGATGTCAACTTCTTCAACTAGTCTGAAAGTCTATGACCTGTGTTTATGTAAATTAATGTCTTATGATTGCTAGCTAAGAATACTTTGCATATTTGTAATCAAAGCGTTCACTTGGGTATCAATACAATACATGAGTTCTCTCCATTTTATTTTGGGAAGCTATCATATTGTGAGTAGCTGGGCAAAGAAAATCCATTTGATAGAAGCATGAGAAATTAAATAGCATGCTACTCCTTCCCTGTCTATAAGTCCACAGATTTTTGTTTATAGCAATGTACATTTGTGATATTTTTTTCCCCAAAAATGTCGTATGTATAATGCAACTCTGTTATTCTCCACCAGGTGTATGGTGTTCTTATAAATGGTTGTTTTGTAATAGAATTTAAGTCCAGAATCACTGTAAACTGAGTTCTCATATGTTTTGTATCGGTGAGCAAAAGATAAATACCTCAGGTGATAAGAGGGGTGGTGTGATTCCAGCTTTCACCAAATCTCCAGACCTGATCAGCAAAAAATTTTGAAGTAGCTGAACTGTGCTTCGTCGTAATTCCATGCTGACAATGCTCAGAATCACAGATAGAAGATGTAACTAGAGGAACCCTTATTTGGATAAGCTTTAGCAGCTGGAGGTAGGATTTAGTCAGTTGCCAACAGGTTTGTCTCCTGTGTCTCCTTGTCAGTACTGAAGTGGTTCTCCTTAGTTCAGAGGTGATGCAGGATGTGCACAAGCATTGCCCAAGCTCACACAAATTGCTGATGGTTCAGAGCAGAGAGAGGTTAGGGCATGGCTTCAGAATCCTCCCTTTGTTTTAGCCAGATTTTCACTGTTTTGCATATTTATGTCATTCTTTTCCCCCTCCAAAAAAATCAACAGATGCCTTATCTTCAGTCTCCAGGTGCTGCCATAGTGTCAGTAATGTGGAGCACTTGAATTTCTACACAGTGCACACTGTAGTTATGTAGGTGTAAAATATCTCCTGGCTGTCATGTACAAATTGCAGCTTGTGAGGCAGTGAATCCTTATAAATCCTGAGTATTTCAGAAAAATATGCTTCTTTTCTTCCATTGTATGGTGTTTCTGCTAATTGTTTAGTGTCTAAATATTTTCTTTTTCAGTCAGTAATGCTGCAGCTTTCATTTTAGGTTGTTTGTATTTAAAGAATTTCCTATTTTTGACTTCTCTTCAATAGGCTGGAAAAAAAATGGTGCTTTTATAGTTTCTATGTGAAGGGGTGTTTATTTTATGTTCTACTAGTTTTTTGTTTTTCCTCTACAGTGCTTCATCATCTGTCATTCCTCAATGTATACATGATGATGAACTCCTTGTCCCTGTTAATGGGAGTCAAGAATGCTTTGCTTCTCTCAGAATTGGTGCCATATTACCAGGACAATATATTGATTTGGTTGACTGCCAGTATGTGATGCATGACAGAAATGAGAAATTGAACTTGCTGAACATGAAATATATCGTGCTGATGATGATATATAAATGATGAAGGGAAAAGAAATCGATCAGATGCTCTCTACTAGCAGCAGAGCTACATATAATTTAATATATAGTAAACCAACAGTTGTGTTACAGTATAAGTCAAATAATGTTCTGTGCTAAACTCATATTCTTGCAAAGATTACTTGGAACACTTTTGGGTTTAGTATGCTTTCCTTTCTACTTTACCAATATGTGGTCTGATAATTTAGAAATATTGAATTGACTTTATTAACTCTTCTTTTTTCTTGTCAAGAGCCACAGGTTGTTTTTTCTAGACTGCTTATTACTACTTTATTTAGGTTGATCTTTAAATAATTTTACTTGTAAATAGAGTTGTTTTGAGTCCCAGATACCTGCAGGAGTTTATTATAGCCACGGGTAATTGGACTTTACTGTAAAACATCCACTAGAGACATGAATAGGCCTATTTTCTCTTTTGGCAGATGTTTTGCAGATATTAGACATATATCCAATTATCTTTGGGTACTTTCGCAGTATACAAGAGCATTCATGTGCAGATGACTGTAATATTCTTTTCTCTCCTTCTCCACACTATGAAATGAATGGGATAATTCATCCTTTTTGGGAAGAGAGACAGGTATTTTAATGAAAGCTTAAAGAGACTTCCTGAAATTCTACTTATCGATACCTACTAACAAATCCTGTCATTCTGGGTCAGTCTCAGCTTAGCATTTGCCCAGTGTAAGTCCCTTAAGCAGCAGGGAGTTCTGCTCAGTTCTTCCCAAAGCCATACAGAGCTACGGAGATTGGAATCTTCAGTTTGAACTTTTGGGTGAGAGTTTCAAAGCACTTCTCTCTCCTAAGCAGTTGTCAGTGTTTGCTTAGTGTTAAGGCTGTGAGAATCCAGGGAGAAGCTGAACCACGTCTTCCTGGTAGAGGATGATGCTGAAGCATTTGGCAGTCTGCTGGAATGTAAATCCTGGAGTTCTGTTGTATGAACCCAGTATGATTAGACAGTTCAAGGCAAAATTTTTCATAGGCAGTTGGACAAAAAAGTCCTTTTAACAGATATTCTAAAAAATACAATAAAATAAAAAGCCACTTGGGATTTTTATTAACATTTTTCTCTTACATAGAAAGGTGGGGATTTTCCCTGCTGAAACTTATTTTAGAATTTGGTTTTTTCAGAAATAAACAAAATAAAAATAAAATATTGATTTATTAGCTGTAAGGTTTAACAGCTTAGTTACCTCAGAATTAAATAAATTACCTTGATTAATCCCACCAAGTTCAGTAAATGGTATTAGAATCTGGAACTTGCCATTGGAGGGCAGGATAGATGTCAGATAGAGTATCAGCAAAATTGGAAAGTGTCACATAGATACTCCCAACAAAATAATATTAACCTTCCTGAACTTTCTAAGGATGATCTTTTATATTTTTCATAACATGTAGTGCAGTAAGTTGCTTTTACATCTCAAGATCAGCCAATATAATTATTCATCTTTATTTTAGATTTTATTTTATTTGTCTCTCTGAAAGACAAGAGAGTATCTTGACAAATATAAAATGTTGCTAGGCAGGGAAACATAAATAAGCTGTCTGCCTCTTTTCTGAAGACAGTCTTGTGACCAGGAAAGTAAGAGAGTCACTTATACAAAACTCTGGAATTGCTATCAACATACTATAGGAATGTATCTACCAAAACACTTTTAAAAATTGTGTGTATTAGATAGATTTTTATGGTTGTTTCAGTGTTTTTGCAGATTATTTGGTTCATGTCTTCAAACTCACTTGCCTTCTGCTAATGCCGTACACCTGGATTCTACTTGGATTATCAAAAATTAATGATGCACAGGAACAGTTTTATAGATTCTATGCTTTATTCCTTGAAATTCAGTAGTATTTGAGCACTCTAAAATGGTGTTTATTATACAATTTTGTCCTTTGTCTGTGGATGAGAACTTAAAATCAAGGTTATATATATAATATTTACTATCTTAGTTTTCAAAAAAAGTTATAGTGTTTATAGTGATTATTCTGTGTTTGAGTTGATTTTATTTACAGCTTTTGATAACAAAAATCTTTTGATTAATGAATAATGAACATTAATGAATATCCTATTTTCTGGTTTTGCAATAGATTTATTTCTGGTGTCTCATGATCCTTTCTGTACACCAACTCTGGAGTGTGCAACTTGGCTCGGTTGCCATTTGGGAGCCCAGATTCCTTTTTCATGCATACGTTTTATGACTGTGTGAACACGTGCTGTGTTCTGAGGTGGTTTTTTGGGTGGTGGGATGTTTTTTTGCCACTGATGGGTGTTGTTGCATCTGCTATTGTTGCTTTTTACAAGGCCTCTTGTAAAACCTCACTGAATGTGGCTGCCTTTTACTGCATTCAAGAGATTTTAGAAAAAGAATTATGCGTCTTTTTACAACTAAAAACTAAACATTGCCAGGGCTGATGTTTCAGCTCAGGGACAGAACTTAGAGCAAACTCGTGCCATTTTATCCAGCTCTAGGAGCAGAAGTTACCTTAAGCCAATACACAGTTGCTATCTAGAGATGGTATGTGTGTAGTCTTAATTTGGTTTTAAAGGTTTGTTTTGTTGATACATTCATGTAATATATCTTAAAAAAAAATACAAACCCAACAAATATTAAAATACACCTAGGACTGCCTTTTAAAGTTATATTTGGAATTACCTGTGTCTGTATGTTTATAAGTGGTTTAATTTTAGAAATATATTTTACATGTTTTGAGTTAATGAATTGTTCCCCATGATGTCAGAAAAGATGTGTATCTCAGTTGTTTATTCCTGTTTTTATAGATGGCTATACAACAGATGACATTGAATTTTACTGGCGTGGGGGTGATAATGCAGTCACAGGAGTGACAAAGATCGAACTGCCACAGTTCTCTATCGTAGACTACAAGCTTATCACGAAGAATGTTGTTTTCTCTACAGGTTTGTGGAGGGGAAGTTAAAAGGGGAATTATTTTAAATACTTCTAAAATTGGATTAATTCTTAGTGTGGAGTTGAGGAGCAAAAATTTTAGAAACAGGAATAAAATAGAGCAGCAACTGTGAATTTGGAAAGCAGAAGTTTTTATTACAGCTTCTGTAGTGTGTAAGGCATCATTCATTAACATATGAAGATGGCAGGGTAATCTGTTATGTTAAGGCCCATCAAATGAGCTATATTTTCTGTTTTCCTAAGAAAACTGATTAAGCCACTTATACACCTCTATACCATAAACCCAACAATTAAAAACAGCGTGTAGGAAATTTAGGAATATCTCCCTATTTTTAGATGTTTCTTTTGCCAAGTTGGGGATGTATTAGACTAATTATTTTGTCTTCAATGTAAAATCTTTAAAATGCATGTTCCAGGATTTTCAGTTTAACCTATTCTAGCAAGTGTATGACTTTCTGAAGGCTGAAAAGATGCTTTCTGAGAAGGACCAGAAAATCAGATTGGATTTCATTAAATAAAAAAAAAAAAAAAAGCAAGAAATAACGTATTTCAATGACATTAAATTGTTCAAGTGAGGCAAGAGGCGGATTGGGCTGTTTCTAGAAGAAGTTTTCTACCTACTTGAGAAACCCATTAGATGTGTTAAAAAAAAATTACCTTCAAAACTCACTTTCTAGATATGGATAGAAATCATCTTTGGAGGGACTATAGAAGGATTGTACATCCCAAATTCTTCAAAATCAAGCAGAAATTGGACTTGAATAATGATTTCTAGACACCCATATCAGCAAGTGTTTCATACACTACAATATTTCTGATGTCCCACAACAAAAGACAAGTGTCGCATTTCTTGGAGAGGAGTTAAGGATAAAGGTTACACTGAAGCTGGCATGTGGCAGTTTGTCAGGGAAGAGGCGTTTCTATGGTTTGTTGCTCTGACATGTATTTTGGCGGTTGATTGTTGAATGTTATGATTACCAGCAGATATGCACATAAAGCATCCTTGTACCCTTAGCAAAAAAGATTATCCCAGTTCTTGCTAGAAATTCTGCAGCTGAATATCCTGGATCTTTCAACTCTGAGTGTATTCTATGTTGAATGAACCAATAAAACCAAAATGACACAAAAGAAAAATGTTTTCAGCCATTATACAAATCAATTATGGCCATACCAAATATTCTCTTTTAGGTGCCTACCCAAGACTGTCTCTCAGCTTTAAACTTAAGAGAAACATTGGTTACTTCATTCTGCAGACCTACATGCCTTCTATTCTGATCACTATCCTGTCCTGGGTTTCCTTCTGGATTAATTATGATGCTTCAGCTGCAAGAGTTGCTTTAGGTAGGCATTTTTACACATCTCATGCAGTGTGCCTTAGCTGAATGCTTTTTCTAGCTTCTGACTTAGTGGATAGTGCATGATTGGAAAATAAAAAGAATATCTGTTAGATCTTTTTATGTCTGGCTTGTTAAGTTTTGTATTATTTGAATCAGCATTTAAATCATCAGAATTTAAATAAAAATTAAAGTGATTTCATGTCTGAATCAGCTAACTGTATAATCATTGTAACAAAAATTAGCCTAATTGTCTCAGCATATTCTGTTGTTCTTTTGCTGCTTGTTTCTTCTCTGAAAAGAATGCACTTAATTTGGTTTTGCCCATAGCAATCCAGAACACACGTTCAGCACTGTGTTATGAATTATAAATTGCTTTTCCTTTCAGGAATTAAGTAAAGTTTTACTAGGGCTGTACAGTTCACTTGTCCTTACACTTAGGGAGGAGGCTTTCCCTCAAATCCTGTATCCAGTTCTAGGCTTCTCACTTCAGAAGAGACATTGAGGGGCTGGAGTGTGTCCAGAGAAGAGCAACAGAGCCAGGGAAGGGTCTGGACCACAAGACTGATGAGGAGCAGCTGAGGGAGCTGGGGGACTCAGCCTGGAAAAAAGGAGGCTCACAGGGGGACCTTCTCACTCTCTAAAACCTCCTGGAAGGAGGGTGGAGCCAGCTGGGGGTTGGTCTCTTCTGCCAAGTAACAAGTGAAAGGACAAGAGGAAATGGCCTCAAGTTATGCCAGGGGAGTTTTAGATTCGATCCTAATCCTTCCTTCCTTTGGGGAAGATTCTTCACCAAAAAGGTTGCCCAGCCCTGGCAGAGGCTGTTCGAGGAAGTGGTGGAGTTACCATCCCTGAAGGGATTTAAAAGATGTGTAGATGTGGTGCCTGGGGATATGGTTTAGTGGTGGACTTGGCCCGTGCTGGGTTAAAGGTTGGATTCAATGAACTTAAAGGTCTTTTCCAACCTAAACGATTGTAAGAGTCTATGATTATTTTTTTCCTTACTGTTACCTTACATTCCAAAAGCAAAACTGTTTCCCTAATTAATCTCTAGAGTATTGGTATGTCTCATCACTAATCCCATGTGTATTCGTTTATTCTGTGCCCCTTGTCATAACAGGCATGTTAAAATAAATATCTGTATCTATTGCCAAATTTTGTCTAAATCAGACTGATTCCTGCCAGTACAGCTCTTGTATAGCTAAAATAAGTAAATCCCCATAAAAGATGCCATTGAGAGTTTGATATTTTGGTGTTATAGAATACTTCTGAATTTTACGAGACCTTTCTGTATAGCATTTTGCCTTAAGAATTCGAGACTGCAGACATCCTGAAAATGCTGCAGGAAAGCAAGATAACAGTGACTGTAGCCTGTAATTTTTAACTGAGACTCATTACAGAAGGTTGCAATTTAGCTGATTAAAAATATACTCATGGAATCCAACTACTGTTTGTTTGACTGAGCTCAATTTATTACAGGTGTAATGGTTTTTATGCTATGCAAAAAATCCAAGTCCAAGGACTGAACAAGATGTTCCTGAAAAAATTGAAACACAGAAAGGAAGCCCACAGAGGGTGGCAGCAAGGTCAGGTAGCATGTGAGAAATACACAAAAAGTGTCTGAGCAGCCAGGGATCAGGTTAGGTAAGCTAAACCCCTAAGATAGAACTAAATCTGTCCAGGGGCATCAAAGGCAACAAGCTCCAGTAGGTACCTCAGTACTAAAAGATGATAAGAGAAAATGGGAGTCCTCTCTGAAAGGAAACAGGAGGCCTGGATACCCAGGATCTGGAGAAGACTGAGGTACGGAATGCCTTTTTAATGCCTTGCTCTCATGGACAAGTGCTTCAGGCACATTGCCCAAGTTGCAGAAGGCAAAGGCTGGGACTGGGAGAATGAAGAGCCACCTACTTAAGGGATCTTGTTTAAGACCATCTAAGGAACCTGAGGATCCCAAGCACAAGTCCATGGGACCTGATGAGATGTATCCGCAGGTCCTGACAGAACTGGTGAGTGAACTGGCTAAAACTCTATCCATCATATTTGAGAAGCCATGGCAGTCTGGTGAAGTTTCACTGACTGGAATAGTAGAAGCAAAGCCCTCCTTTTTAAGTGGCGGGGGAGGGGAAAAAGAAGACTTGGGGAACTACAGAACTGTCAGTCTCACAATGGTACCTGTCAAGGTCATGGAGCAGATCCTCCTGGAAATTGTGTTAAGGCACATAGAAAGTAAGGAGGTGATCGATGAGAGCAAGTTGTGCCTGACAAAGTCTGGCCTTCTACAACAGGGTCCCAGCACTGATGGAATGAGAGGAGAGCAACTGATATCACCTACCTAGACTTGTGCAAAGCATCTAACACTGTTATGCATGAGATCCTTCTTTCTAAACTGAAGAGTCATGGATTTGTTGGATGGACCACTCAGTGGATAAGGAATTGGCTGGATGGTTGCACTTAAAGAGTTGCGGTCAACGGTTTGATGTCCAAGTGGAGACCAGTGACAAGTGTCCTCAGGGGTTGGGATTGGTGTGCTTAATATCTCTATTGGTGACAGGGACAGTGGGATTGAGGGCATCCTCAGCAAGTTACCGAGCTGTGTGGAGCTGTCCACATGCTGGAGGGAAGAGATGCCATCCAGAGTGACATTGACAGGCTGGAGAAATGTCACAAAGATAATTGTGTGGCTGGAGCACCTCTCTCTATGAAGACAGGAAGTTGGAATTGTTTAGCCTGGAGCAGAGAAGGCTCCAGGGAGACCTTAGAGCACCTTTGAGAGTCTAAAAGGGCTCCAAGAGAGCTGGAGAGGGAGTTGGAACAAAGGGGAATGCCTTTAAACTGACGGCGTGTGGATTTAGATTAGATCTTAGGAAGAAGTTCTTCACTGTGGGTGTAGTGAGACAGTGGATCACGTTGCCTGGAGTTGGGGCTGCCCCATCCCTGGAAATTATGAAGGCCAGGGGGGATGGACACAGGAGCAGCCTGGTCTAAGGAAGGTTCCCTGCCCATGGTCCAACCCAAACCTTTCTAGGATTCTATGAATATGGACAGAGGTTAGAGATGTCTTTTTTCCACTAGGGGAAAAAAAAATATTTTTCAATTCCAGTATTTGAATAGTATGAATTATTATTCTCGAAAATTAAAATTATTTCAACCACTAGACTTGTCAATTCTTTTTTCCAGGAATCACAACTGTGCTCACAATGACAACAATTAACACCCATCTTCGAGAGACTCTTCCCAAAATTCCATATGTGAAAGCCATTGATATGTACCTTATGGGATGTTTTGTCTTCGTTTTCATGGCTCTGCTGGAGTATGCATTGGTCAACTACATCTTCTTTGGCAGAGGACCTCAGCGTCAAAAGAAAGCAGCAGAAAAAGCTGCCAGTGCCAACAATGAGAAGTTGCGAATGGATGTCAATAAGGTAAACTGGAATGGGGATAAAATTTTAGCACTTCCACAGGAAGGCAGACTCTCACTTATGCCAGACAGTGCTTTAAAATGTAATTTCTTGTAGAAAATTAGTGGATTAGAATTATGATGACCTTGTCTTAGCTCTGCAAAGCAGTGTACTTAGCCACCTCAGCAATGAATGCTGCCCTCTAGCCTGGAAAGCTGAATGGCTTGTTTCTAAAGCATGCAGTCAGTGAAGTCTTACTGAGATGTTTTCTTAGTCAGAATGTAGACTTGAATATGTACAATCCGTTTCCAAAGGAACGAATCCAAAATGATGGCTGTATATTCTAGTAAGAGCTGTATGGAACATTGGAACTAAAGCCTAAGTTTAACCTGCTTTCATAAATCTTTCAGATGAGCTGGATAAGAAATCTTTGCCACAGAAGTGTTTAAAGCTTGACAAGTTTGCATATTTTCAATGTATAATGGGCCAGGATACTATTGACTGAATGAGGAACTTCTCAGAAATAAACCTCAATGTGCTCTTAATTTTGAATCTAAAACTGGCCCCCTGGGGATTAAGAATTGAGGCAGAAAAGATATTTGCCAAGATACACACTTCTGGAAAAAGTATCCATTATGCTTAATGAAAATGGGGCACTTATCATAAAGCACTTGTAATTTGTCACTTTGACCATTTTGGGAGGAATTTCACACAGTGGCAGATCTGTGCTGAATGCAAAAATGTACTCAGTGTATAAACTTTCACACACATGCAAAATTGGAAAGGTAAATAAGGTTGAATTATCTTTGGGGGTTTGTGGGGGGTTTCGGAGGGGCAGGGGGGTTGTGGGATTTTTTTGTCGGGGAAGATCTTTGAATTGTAATTCATCATGATAGTCCAAGGAGAAAAAATCAAAGTCAGAATTTAAAAAAAAAGCAAAAATCTGAATTAGAAAAAACCAAGGGATTATTTGTCAATTGGAAACTTAAGTTTCATACAGCTCTAGTGGCGAAAATTCTAATGTTTGTTCAAAACTTCTACACACAGAGTGGGCCTGCAGACAGAAGAACATTTTCTTCCAAAAATCTGTCACATGTTGATAGCATAAAATAGTTTTATAGGCTTTTAAGATGGAAAGTTATATTGCCATGGCTCAGATCTCATCCATTCATTGGTTTATTTTTTCTTTTGGATTGGAGAGAAACATATTTTTTGTTTGAAGGCATGCTCATAGTGATGAGATTAATTTTGGTGTTATGTTACCATGTATCATCTTTTACCACTGTAAACTTCATGAAGACACTGTAATATGTTTTTATTTCTATTGGTGATTTTTCAGCAATGAAAAAAAGCTGTGAGGTTTTATTTAATTTGTCATGTTTTCTTCTTTTTTTAAATTCAATTTCACTTTAAAAAACCAATGCTATAAACTACCCTGTAAGTAGTTTCATAAGACTAGACCTGCGTTTACCTGAAGTCTTTCCTCTAATATCAATGGAAATTTAAGATGCATGGGTGTCAGAGTGCCACCACTAGCTGAGTTATGTTTTTGTACACTTTGTTTCACGTGAGGTGTTTTCAGTATTCTTGTTCATACAATATATCTTTCAGCTGCATAACAGAAAAGCCTAAATCCAGTGGCAAATTGCTGACCATGAAGGAGACTTTGAAAGCAGTAACTGCTATACTAATCCAATTGGCTAGGCAGAGTAAATTTCAATAACTGTTGCAGAAATTTACAAGGAACAACTTTACAACTTTTTTTATACAGCCTTTTACTTACTATACTAGGCCAGCATGGTTAACAGTCTATGGCAGTTCTGCGCTGGTATCCAGATCCACTCTGATCTAATAATCAGGTTTGCAATCCTTTAAGCAATAGACAGGGAATGAAATAGGAGACGATCAAAGAACTTGTCCTACTGTGCAGAGACTGCTTTGGGGAGAAGGCGAGGAGCTGACAGCTGTTCTTTGCTTGACCAGCAGCAACAGTTTCATATTTAATGGACCTGAATATTTTATCTATTAAAGTGAGACAAATATTATATAATTATTTTCATTTATAAGAATCAAAAGTGGGTCTGAACTGCTGAATTTAGTTCAGAAGCAGTTTTTCATAAAAACCAACATATTAGGAGTGGGATCACACAAACACTCTATCTTTAATTAGGATCCAACAGTGAAGGACTGATTTTACTAGGTATGAGTTTTGTTTTGTGATATTACAAGATTCCTCTTGAATCACTATGTGCAATGTTATGAATTCATCAGAATCAGACACTATATGAGAGAAGATTAACGCCATGAGGAATAAACGTCAAAACATGAGGATGAAAATTTCTACACAAAAACAACTTCTGTTACTGCATTCAGCATTGACACTGTAAAACAGTTGGATAAATAGTTATTGGAACTGCTGTTTGTAGTGCAGCATCTTTGCTTATACTTTATAGACCAGAAAATCTGTAACAGATTTCTTGCAATTCCAACACTCTTTTTTGATAACAATCTCATACAACTTTCAGTCAACCAAAGATTGTGAGAGGAGAAGTGCTGATCAGTCCTCTCAGCCACAACTATTTGCAAAATCAAAGGAGAAGTTAATTCATACTCCCTTTATGCTGTTAAATTCTCTTTCATTGAGAGATTCCAGGGTGGACATGGGCAGTGGTAGTCTTTCTGGTTTTGCTTGGTGTTATTCAGAAGATACTAGAGAGCCTGCAACACAGTACAGAAGTGCAATGGAAGCTGTTTTTCCATGACTGTGATAGCTACTGAATCCATTGGAATCTCTTGGATATTTGGTGACTCGGGAGGAGAATGTCCTGTTTTTTCCATTTGAGTGACCTCCATCAGGCTGGCTGCAGAGCTTCCCCAGGGCTATTCCAGATGAAACTGTGGCCAAATCTTTCTTTAAATTTCATATACTCATCTCATAGGCAAAATATAGTAGTTTGGGGTTTCTTCTGGTTTTTTTAAAAATCATGGAATAGTTTGAGTTGGAAGGGATATTTAAAGGTCACCTATTCCAATCCCATTTCAAGGAGCAGGGTCATTTCAACTAGATCAGGTTGCTCAGGGCACCATCCAATGTGACCTTGAATGTTTCCAGGGATGGGGCATCCACCATCTCTCTGGGCAACCTCTTTCACTGTTTCATCACTCTCATTTAAAAAAAATTCTTCCATATATCTACTTTGAATCATCACATAAGATTGCAACTTCCAATACTCCATTTTCAAAGATTGTTGATCCTGTTTGGGGTAATGGAAAGGTAGAGAAGGAACTGGGCGTATATCTTGATTTGCTTCTTGGATACTGAAACCTGAGTAAAAAATCATGTAGAACTTTAAAGAACATAAAAACTCAAGGAAGATTCAAACTCAGTTACCAGCAGACACACTGCCAGAGACTTATTAAATCCTGTTGGAGTTGCTTGATTTTCTTTGCAATAAATTCAGGTAAAAATGGCTATGAGTATCATCATTCCACTCTTGAAACTTCTCAAGCTGCACTTAGCAATTTGTTCCTTTAGTCTAACTCATTATCTTTTGCCTTGTAAAGACTAGTTGTTCTTTCTTTAAACAATCATATTTTTGCTTGTAGGTAAATCACTGGCTTTCTTCTTACTCTAGACACCCTTCATTTATTTGAGATAGCATTCACATAATTTCCTCACCTCTCTTCTCAAGTTTATCGTCTTATGCCTTGAAATGCCTTTCTTGCCTTGGTAGTCTCAAGTTTCTTAGTCTCTTCTGTTCTGATTGGCATAGTACTGCAAGTGTACATAAGGATAGATACACTGGGAGTGTCCTACATCTCCTTGAGGACCTAGCATGTCATAAGTATGGTATATATGGCCATTGTTATGTCTTTTTATTCTGTGAACTTTTGTATTTTAGATAAGAATGTTGATGGTCATCAGAGTCCTTCTGGTCCTTTGCATTTAATGAATTTTCATGCTAATATTATCTGTGCTTCTTCAAAATGATTAACAGATACATTAAAATACAGGGCCAAATTCCAGCTTCTGGCTTCCCAATATCATTCACCTGTCTTCCTGTGGGTAATTGTACATGCATCTGGGATATGTCATCTCTTCGGTTTTAAGACAATGTGCCAAAGACTTTACTGAAATCCATATATCATATCTGTTCGTTCAGGAATTACATACAAATGGCATAGAAGGATTTGGTCTAGAAGCCTCTATGACCCTGGTTTTTCTTTTCATTTTAGGGGTTTTTTTGTTTCCTTTTGGGATAGAAGGGGGTTAGGGGAGGGAAACAAGCTGCTGTCATAAAACTCTTCTGGTTTTCTCCTTTATGAAGTCTGGCTTTGTCTTCAAGAAGATGATTCATCTAACCACAATTTCAGTGTAGAGCCTGATGCAACTGCAAATGATTTCTTATGCAGACCCCCAGCCATTTTAATAAGCTTCATTTCTGTTATCAGAGCTCAGATAATGAGTTTCTTGGTGCTCTCTCAGAACTGATTTATTCCCCTTAAATTTTTTCCGGAATCCAGGAGCCAAGTAATTTTTGATTAATTTTTAAATTTACTCCTAATTTGTTGTTTCTAATAATTTTACCTTGGATGTTTCCATCTTGGAACTCTGGTTTGGATGGGCTTGCTTATGCTGACCACTGTGATGAGTCTGATATATCTTCCAAACATTTTCAGTCTGATCACCTCCCAAGTTCTATATTTTCCATATGTTTTCCTGCGTTACTAAATTTCCTGTCAACTAGCTGCGTATGCTGCTGTTACATCTTTTGAATTCCATTGCTGTTTTTTCTACAGTTGCTCATCTGACTCCTTTGATCCAGATGACTATGTTCATTAATTGACTACTCTGGAGGCGTAAGTAGGGTGAAAATGCTTTTCAATATCAATTAAATCTGTATTTTTTATTCTGGATAGATTAGAAAACCTCTGCTACAGTGGTAAAACCAGGACTGTCACTTTAAAGGCCATGGTAAAAGATTCTTCTTCTTCAGTAAAGAAGTGTTTCTTGCATCTTATTGTCTGTACGTTTGACAAGAGGTGATTCTCATGGAAAAGCAGCTCTGTGCCATCCTCTTCCACAGCATCAGAAGCTGAAGTGTGTGAGGCAGCAGAGACGATACTCACTGTGAGTATTGGGAGCACTTCCTACATGAAGACTCTCGTTAAAGGAAGAGCTACAGATTGGTCTCTTTAAGGAGCACCTGGTCAGTTTTTTCTTCAACATCACTATCATTTGCTTACCAGGATATTACCTAGAAACAAGATGTGATACTTCCTTTTTCTCAGCTCAGATATCAAACCTTACAGAGACATTACCATATAATGATTTGGTGCACCTTTCTCCATTTCTAGTCTTTTTAATCATTACCTGTGTGTCATTCAGGTAGTGTTTAAGTTATTTCTAAATCACTTGATTTTTTTTTTCTTTATAGTTAAATCATCTAGGTTTATGAGTTAATTATTGCAGAGTAACATTTCTTAAATAGAGTTTCTTAGCTATGATCTTTCAGATAATTTGATTTGCCACATCACAGAAGCAGCATTATGTTTTGCATAATGTAAAATACATGTAAATTTGGTTTTAGATTGGATGCCGTTGCAGTAATCATTAAAGTCTACATGTTTTCAACCTAGCTTAAAGCAGAGAATGCTACAATTGCACAGGCAATATACCTGAAGTACATGATAACATAAGTCACATAAATAAAACCACCTTTAATTTTGCAATCATAATCTGTTATTGTGAGAAGTAATACAGCAATTTCCCTCTGGGAAAGAGAGAAAAATGTCAGTGTATTATGCAACGCTTTGTAAAACTATACAGATTTATTCAGTCATTTGCTTTAAATAAATGTGAAGTGACATTGCTAACCTCTGCATGTTTAGAGAAGGTTTCTTTTCTGAACACAAACACTTTTTTAAAATATACTGAGTGTATTTTTAAAATCATGAGTAATTCTTTACTCAGTGCTCTTTGTATTATGCAAGGTATACAGTCAGCACACCTAAAAGGGACAGTGCATTGCTGCTCAAAGTGCAAATCACGAACAAGGGAAGTTGTCAGAATAATGGCATTTTTCGATCCAAAATTTGGGTACCAAGAACATGGAATGTCAATATGATAATGAGTTTAAACACATATTAATAGATTTTAATACAATAGAAGTGTTCTTGAAAAATTAACGAAGGGCTTAGGGAGCTAAGAAGGTTTAAACAAATACAATCATCTTTGCAATTTATTGCCCTCCTGGCCCACTGTTGTTATATCTAGATTAGCACAGGGTTGCAAAAGGAGGCGAGATGGCAAGGCAACAACAAACAGAAGCTTAACCTGCCCCCAGATGCACTTGGTAACTTTCTTGCCCTTCAAGTTGTCTCAGCTGCTGGCTTTTTTCCTACAGCTTTTTGACCAAGGAAAGGAGTCTGACCAAGTTTAGCTGGGCAAGTTTACTAGTTTTCCTCAGATCTCTCACTCTAAGGGAACTCCATTGCATTATCAGAGCTTTGAGACAAATAAGAGCATGCAATTATACGTGTTTCTCAAGTGATTACCTAATTATTTCAGCTAGGCAGATGGTAGGCTGAGGATGGACTGGCCGTTGTGTAATCTAGCAGGGAAATGGGGCTCCCGCAGCATTCTCCTTCCCCAGATGCCCATTTTCAGATTCACTCTCTAATGTATGGGTGATCTTGGAGCAGGGAGACTGAGAATTTTCTATTCCATTGTGCCAGAAATGCCCTCTGTTACAGCAGCACACTTGGAAATGGCACGGTCAGCTGAGGTGCTGGTGTGCTACCTGACATTTCCCATGACAGCTTCCAAACTTCTTTTTACCACTTTACTACAGAATAACTAGAAGAGCCTGTGCATTTTTTTTTTTCCTCTGTCTTATCTATAGATGTCTTTAGAAAAGGAGAGGTGAATTAGATGAAGGAGCATGTTAACCTGAGCCAAAGCAAATGCACTGATCTGTACCTGTGGCTTTTTGCAGGCCAGCTTGTGATGGCTTTCAGTGCACTGCAAATAGACAAGGTCACTCTCCTCAATTTTCAGGCTGTGGTGTGAAGATGCATTAGCAGGGCTGTAGGCCCGAGATAATAGACCTTGCACCAATGCAATGCTCCAAAATAATTAGGCTTGGCTAATGCCTTTGTTTCCCCACTGATTTACTGCTGGCTTGCTGCTGGCCTTTTCAGTTCATAGCAATTTTTCATTTCTATCTGAAGAAATCATAAAATGCATCTTCAGGGAGAAGAAACTATTGCAAAGGTACCTAAAACCAGTCAGTATCTACTACATAGAATGGCACTATATACCCTATGGACCAGAGGCCCTTCTAGTATAAAACATGAGTAAGCATATATAACATGTTTACAACAAGATGTAAAAGCTTTTGGTAAAAAGAGGATTTTTAAACTGGTTATATGCACAGACTCGGTTAAAACTGAACAGGATATTAAAACACTAAGGCAACAGGAAGCTCTTAAAATTTCAGTCTCAAATCTCAAATCCTTACTGCTCTATATCGCTGGAGCTAATGCTGCCGCTGTCCAGATGTCAGTGAAAGAATTCATCCTCTTTCTTTCTCTCGAAGGAGAGTTTTCCTTTTGTTTGCAGTACAGGTAAAGCTGCACAAGGACTGATTGTTGATCCGGGGTCAGAAGGTATTCCTTACACAGCAGTTTACTGAAGGACATGCAGTAAAGTGGGCATGAATAATAAAAGCTTAGCCTTTCTCCTGAATTTACATTCATCTATTCTCAAGGAACAACTTTAATATGAAACAGTGAGCAATGCACAGGGTGCTTGGCCAGCCTCTTGGTGTTTTATCAAACCAGAGTTTGGATAGGAGTGAAATTTGAGGAAATTCCAGTTTTAGCTTACAGCAGTTTGCAGAAGCAGTCAGAAGGTGATTTGTTTCCATGATCTGTGCTGGTATTCCACATGACATCTGAATAAAGGTCAAGTCAACTGCATGAGGCTTTTTTTCTCTAGTTGTGCTCCTTTGAATGCCATATTTAATTAATATAAGACCAGTGCCTGTACACTTGTTTAAAGCATGTTATTCCCCTTGCTTTTGTACTGCATCTAAAGCCTGTGACCCTGAGCAGAACAAAATTTTTGGTTCATAAAAGAATCCCTTCATGTAGTTTATTTCATTATATGAAGTTGTGAAGAAATAAGACACAAAAAAAGACAAATTATGTACAGTGAAGTAGAAGAAATTTATGTAGCTGCAGTCCAGAAGGTGTGTCTGGCTAGGGAATTTGGTGAATTGATTTCCTGAAACACATCAGCTCTAAAGAGTTTGTCAAGGTTTAATTCAGTGGCCAGGAGCTGGCAAATTTCTATCCAAAACATAGGTTGTAACTGCAAGTAGTATATGCCAGAGAAGGTAACCTAGCTGTGCTCGTGAATTTTGAGATCACTGGATTATACCTGGATGTCACTAAGTGGTAAAAATATTATTATAATATTGTTAAAGTGACTGTTTGCCAACCTCTTTATTTATATGAGAACACATTCTAAAGACTCCATCCATTTAGATGCATTTAGAGTCATCCATTTAGACATGTGGAAATTAATACTTACTTTTTTTCTTTTTTTTTTTTTTTTTAAGGATGTTAGGGTTTGTATTGCTTACACATATGTTAAATTTAGTGAAACAATCAAGCTGGCCTATGAAGACCTATGTTTCTTGGGTAATTCACTTAGTTACAAATTCTTTTGGGTTCCACTGCTTTCCCAGAATTCTGCATATGGAAAAAGACAGATACCAGGAGTTAGTTTTGTGTAACTTCGAAAAACATTAGGAGTTCAGTAGGATTATACCTAAACTCAAATATGTGTATATAGAAATATATGTCTATATATGAATATATCTTTTTTACTCCTTAGAAACTAGTTTTAAGAATACTTCTGTAGTGATAAAAGGTTGTACTAGAATGTGGAATTCTGTCTTTTTTTATTTTTATGTGTCTATTCCTCTTTTTAGAAGTGTTAGAGACTTGCATTTAGTTTTCTTCCCCATGTAAACAATTGCTGAGACTTCTCCCTGATCTTGGTGTATCTTACAGCTGTGTGCAAAAAGCTATACATTCCTGTCCTTGCTCATGTTCTCAAAACAAGCTCCACATTCTGGTAATGTGGTCGTCAGAAACTTAACACTTGTGGGTGGCCTGAAGGATGCAACAATAAAGGTCACAGAGCCTAAATCAATATAATTCTTTTCATGTAATGGAGGTTTTTGGACCACTCTCTGTCCATGTATTTTGTAAGTATTCAAACTATAATATGTTTAACTAACCAAACTCAAGTTTGATTGAGAGGTACAAACACAAAAAGCCCCCATGTCATAAAGAAAACTATAATCTAGTTTTTACTTTCCCTAGAATTAATGCATATTAATATGAAACAATTAAAGTATAATATAAATTTTGTAATGATACATAATGTCGATGTGTATTTTGCATACACAGAAATTTACTTAGAAACAAATTTGAAATGACTAACCATGTCTTGGTGAGAAAGTTTCTTCATTCTTGTCCCTCATTTTTAAATGAAGAATCTCCCCAAAAAAACAGGCTATCAGTGTACAAGTAAATAATGCAGGAACATTTTAATTTAGTCAGCTTTTTTTTTTTTTTTTTCTCCATAATTTTAAAGCAGAAGACTTTCCATTTTAATATTGTCTGGACTAATCCTCTGAACTTTGCAGTATCTATAGCTGTTTCAGGCTTCTAAATCAGCAGTGAACATGATCATATGAAATACTTTTCTGGATTTTTTTTAATTTGGAAATTTGTTATAAAATGCTAGAAATTAATCTTTCTTTTTTTTGTAACAAAATCTTCTCAGTGATTTTTCCATAGAAAAATCTCAGGAATTTTCTTTTAGTTTTCTTCTTGTTGTTGAATTAGTTGAAGTTTCTCTCCAGAGTTTTATCCTTGGACCTCATGCTGTCTCTGAACATGTTCGTCTTTGGGCTGGGCCCAAGGATTATATCTTCCCCAAAATCACAAGCCTAAATCTGTTGACAAGTGAGTATATCATGGTCAGATGGATGAAACTGGTAGACTGCCATTCAGTCCACCCACTCTTATAACAAGGATGTGCTGTATAGTGCTTTCCACATTATATTTGGCTTCAAACAAGAAAAATAACATCTTTAGTATATTTTATAGAAGCTGTTCTAGAGGAGCCACTTAACAACCTAATTTTTACTGTCTAGTTCATATTTCACAACCATAACTATATCCAAGTTATACCCTAGAAATGTTGCCAGTTGTGGTGATAATTGTGTGTTCGATGCATTTTTTCTTTCATGACACTTTCTTATATAACCAATTTTTCTCTGTTTCTGTAGTAGATTTTTGGTGCTGGATGTATCTCCTAAATTATATTTTGTAAGGCACCACAATTGGAAGACTTATGATTGTCATGAAGTCTTGATAAAAATTTTATTTATCACAGATGGAAGAGAGCAGCTTTTAAGATGCAGGTTCTTGCTGACGTATTCTTCATTTCTATTATCTTCAAGAAAACTAATTGTATACTTGTAAATGGGATGATATTTTAACAAAGAAATAACAAATAATTTCATCAGAGCAGAATTAGTAAGAATCTGGACTGTCTAACACCTTGGGTTCTGTGAAACAGTAGGATTTAAGCTGTTGTTAATTGCTACCCCAGAAGTCTTCTGTTCCAGATCACCTGCCTTTGCTTCCTCCTAAATGTCTCAGTAGTAAAAAAATTGTTGCTGAAAATTGTATTTGAAGATGTTGATATAAACTTCAAGCTTATTGGATTCTGTGCAGCGGTTTGAACAAGTGCATGTTTCATGGGTTTTATTCAAATGCCATCAAACCAAAGATGCTTTAGCCTCTCACATTTTATCTGGGCACTCATTCTTCAGTGCCCTAAATACAGAATGCCATGTTTAAGTAATGGATACCAACCAACAGGAAGTTACATTTTAAACCAATTCTCCAGAATCCCACAATACTTGCAACTAAGTTATTGATGTGTTACTAAAGATAATAATCAAGAAGTCACATATATCAGAAGGCAAAACTGGATGTCTGCAAATTGATTTACAAGTATTACAGCAATGTTAAAACTTCATGTTCAGAACTTGTATTTTTCCCCTTTTTTTTATTTTTTAACTCTGACAGGTTTCTGGGAGGGGGTAGGGTGGGCAGGGTGTGCTTAGATTTTAAGTCTTTAAAAAAGCTCAAGAACCTGAAGAAAATCCTTCTGTAATTTGCAGTGTTTCTCTGAATTTTCTGACCTGAAACCAAATGAAGCAACCTGAAATTACAAGTCTACCCAATTTTACTGTGCTCTAACTGCATTCTTTACAGCCTGACCCAAATCTTAGGTGTATAAGAATGCATGCTAGCCTGGTTTCATAAACAGTAACTGCAATAGTGGCAGCAAATTGAGTTTTGTACAAACAATGGAAATGCAGTGCTTGTTGCATTGTTAAACGTGTTGTTTCACATATGGATATTTTGAAGTATTAGGCATTTGTGTCTTACAAATTTCTATAGCTTTATCTCAGCAGACTGGCTTATCATATCAAAAATACTGGTATAGCTTTAGGCAGGTGCCCTTTGAAAATCATTAATTGTTTTTTCTTCCAGAGCAAACCCAGCAGCAGCTTACACAGAGCTATCTAACTCCCACACATTGCCTGTGCAGTCAGGGCAATCCCCAGAGCCCAGTGGTTCCCACTCAGTAAGTCAAACCCTACTGATGAGGTGGAAGATGCTTATTACATGTAAAGTGCATGTCATACTTTCACCTGATCTTGCTAGAGCTACTGTGATTAGTCAGGAATGGGATGTTACTGGTTTTCCAAGCAAACCTCAGCTTTTAAGAGGTGGGAAACTATGCTGTAGGTAGTGAGGTCTTTTATCTATAACAAATTAAGTTGTATATCTATGGATGTCCTGTAAGTCTTCATTAGGAAAGGGCTCTTTATTTCTGTCTTCATTTCTTAATAATGTCAGTTCACAGGACATATAAATCCTAAATTTCAGGTTTTAATCTTTGTAATAGACTGAGTACTTCCAGTTTAGACTTCATGGTTTAGCTCACCAGATTTTTGGTTTTTTTCTAATGGCAGTTCTACTTAACAAAAAGATATTTCTTTTCAATTTATAACTGTTTTGTTTCAGAGGGTTTTTCTATCAGAAATTTGATCCCTACTATTTTATACACAGTTTCTGAGCCATTCTACCATAAAATAAGCCATCAGTTCCTGCCTCTAGTTGAAGGTTACAGGCGAATATGAAGAGTGTACGAGAAAGGATAAGTGTCAATATTATATCTTTTCAATTCATCAATATAAATGTCTCTTATATTATAAAACTGTGTTTGGCACAACAGCAGAGCATAATCACCAAGGAGCTGATTTACTGAAAGTTAATAATTTCAGAGGTCTGGTCATTGTTGGAGGATTCCTAATGAATGTGTGTGGGAGTTGTAATATCCTTGTATTTTACAGTTGCTAATGTATTAGTGCAAGAGGAATTCCTCAAGAAAGCCATCATTTTGGAGTTTCTAGGTATCAGGAAGAATATATAATAGTAACAGTTCTATGCTTTTCTCTGTATTCCCTTTGTCTGAGACCATCAAAAAAGTCATGGCCTCTTTCAAGGCTCCAGAGCCAGCTTTTCTTCCATTTGTACCTGGACCTATAAATGAGTATCATTTGCATCATATATTTTGTCATTCACATTTAAGATTGATTTATAAAAACCCCAGTGTCTTGCATGGTTGCTGAGCTCTGGTCATTTCTCCTCCACTTCTGCTTTCACCTTTTATTTCCGTAGTACTTCCTGCTGCTTTTTCTTCATCTTCATCCTCCCTTCCTTTCTCATCCCTGGGAATTTCTCCATTAAGTTTGAATTCTCCTGTTCACCATAAAGGGTCTAGTTCTATGGTTGAACAATCCTTCAGCACCAAGAGATCTTTTTAACCTTCTTCCACCTCCTTTTGAAACCACTTTTACACTTACTTTCCCCCAAAAATAATTTTAATAACTGTTTTCATATCATCATATCTTCCTTGGTCAAATGACCAGTTGGAAAAAATACATTTACATCACAACATTATGTTACCTTGAGGAGCAGAGCAAGGCAGTAATAGCACCTCTGAAGCCAGAATATACCTATGCTAATTGTTGGCTTAGAGGTCCCAATATATTTTAATTCTTTGTCCTACTATTCTTTGTCCTACTTACCCTACAGTGCTTTAATTTTACATGAAAGATAATAGCTGCCTTATCTCTAAGGAAACTGGTCTTGATTTTATTAACTTACAGGACAGAAGAATAATTGGCACATATCATTGTCCAGAAATGTATTCAACAAAGGTATCTTTCATTGTTTTCTAATGTTTTTATCCTCAGAGACTTAAAATTCAGGTCTTGACCAGTTATGGTCATTAAAGATCCCATGGCACTTTTTTACAGTGTGATCATCTCAACTCCAAGCACCTGGCCAAATATCAATTTATGTAACTGTTCTGCTTACCCAGCATTTCCCACCACCACTCACCCACCCCATAGTTTCAATTGGCTACAACATTCTCCATTTCCTCAACTAAAATAAAGTGTGTTGTTCTGCACTGTCAGTCACCACATTTCACCCCAGAGATGATTGTGCTTCACTGGGAAGTGAAGTGGTTCTTCTTTCTAATGCTTGTAAAGCGCTTTGGGATCCTTTTGAATGGGTGGTGCTGTTTACAATAAATGTAGTTCACTGTCATTCTATCTCAGGTGTCACTTCGTTACAAAAGCATGTTTTAGTTAGAGTTGGGCGAATCTACTTGGTGGAAAAAACATTCCCAGCTCTCTCTAATCTGACAGGGAACCTTTTGTCAGAAGAGTTAGATTAATTTCTTCCTCCCTTCCTCCCTTTCTTCCTCACATTCATTTGTACTTCTGTACGGGAACTTTTGGAGTTCCTTTGGGTTGGAAATTCAAAATACCATGAAAAACTGCATTTATTCTTATGGTCAATTCATTGCTCCAGAGGCAGGAGGGTCAAATTAGTGCTCAAGAAACACCTGAACTTCGTGGTGTTTACCTGGGTATTGTAACACTTGAAGGTTCGCCCATCACTAATATTTACTGTATTTTGAATTATTTCTTCTGAGAAAGTCTTGAAATATTGAAAAATGCTGTGCTTCAATATGAGTGTCATATGTACAGAAGAAGACATTTTGCCCTAGAAGATAGTTTAGAATATTGTTTAATGTTTTTTCTGCCCAACACCACTAATCTTAATAACTGCTTCTGAGATTATCAGATATCTGCAGCATGTTGCTGCATTAAGAAAAAAAAGTTAACTGAAGTGATATCATATTGCTGAAACATGTCTGTATCTAACTCTGGCAGACTAAAATAGCCTTTCTTGCATGTGTGTTGCATAGAATGTATGCAAATATGTAAAGAGCACTCAAATTTCTAATATCATTGCAGATCAAAAGGATAAAATGCTTAAAGTAGATTCATCCTAAGAAGATTTAAGATGTGAAAAAATTTGTTGGCCCTAAAATCTTTCCAAAAATAGTATCCTAGAATGCACAACACTGAGGTGAAAATAACCCAGACTCTGGGCTAAGGGGTAAACCCATTACATTAGTGGATGTTATATCATACTTCACCTGATGTTACTGGAACTAAAACTTCTTTTCTTGAGGTTATATGAAAATACAGAAAATGTAGTTTCCAAATGACTTTGCACCCCTCATGTAGGAAACTTACCTCTTGTGGTTTTAGACATTTTGGGATCAATGAATGCCAAGTGCCTGTAATTAATTTTTTTTATTTTTAGGACCCTGAGAATCTTATCATTGGTCTGAGATCTAATAACAAAAATGAGTCCCCTTTCATTTTACCCCAAAAATCACAAAAGAATTTTCTAAATAAATGCACTCACTAGAAAAAAAAATGTTTGAAATCCATCCTGAGAAGTTTCACAGATCTATTTAAAAGCTTTCGCAGATATATGCTTTTGTTGGTATTATAGTAGCAGAATACTACTTTTACCTTAGTTTTGTCTGATGCACATGAGAACTGATTTGATGGCCTTCCTGGATAGAAGCAGTGTTCCCTCACTATGCTCAATATCATGCTACAGAGTTCTTAAAGGAATTTTTCTTGAGTTCTTGCTCAACTTTCCCATTTTTCCAGTGCTTTTCAAGTAAAGATTGATCTCTCTAACGCAATAGGAATTTCAAAAATTTCATGTGGCTGTGATGAAAAGCAAACAAAATTTAAAGATTTTGGCTGTTTCACATTGAGTCATGACATTTGACTTAAAACTAAAATATAATGAAACTAGAGGGGTGCAAACTCACTAAGATCAGGGGAGGAAAGTGAGAGAGAGGGAAATCTGGCATCTCCGCTATGCCAGTTTTTGTGCATCACTTGAACAGATGTAATCACTCAAATGACAGTGTTTCAGTAGGTCCAAAGTACCTTTGTGAGCATCTGACTTCTCAGTTCATAACACTGTGCAGAGGGTGCTACTAAAATCAACTGGTTTAACCCAGTTCTCTCACCTTGCCATGGTAAATATTATATAGGGGGTTTAATAATGGCAAATACAGTCTGCACTGGGCAGTGCAGGGAGGTACCTGCTGCTGACAACTAGTTTCTAAATATTATAGAATACACTAATACCCTGTTATTGTTTTGAAATCCACAAGTCACAATTTTTGCACTTTGAGTAATAATCACAGAATATATTCTGTACATGATAAATGAATAATGTGGCTGAGTTATTCTTAAAGAAGCTCTGGGACAATTTTTCCTTTTATTTGGCCCAAAGTATATCTGTACCATCATACCATCACTAATTCAGTGTAATTAATTAGCTTCTCACTAGCTATTCTTGTTTTTAAAGTACTTTTACTTAATTATAATCTGTTATCACACAATTCAAAATACATACTTAGAGGGAAGGCTGAGAAGAATTAGAACTTCCTAAATTACTTTTATTTGTTTTCTATAAATGGATTCTATAAAAAATCTCCTATCTCACTCCAGATCTACTCCAGATTGCCTAAGAGTAGAATTTAATTCTTTATCTTTGAAATCCTCTTGATTGTCTAAGGGGATTCTTTACAATATTGTTTTAAATTTTTTTTTCACTGAATTGCCTTTAAAGAATGCATATTAGCTAAATCTACCCATTGAAACAACTGTTCAATTTGCATTTGATGTGATTACATTCTGCATATCTTTTTCCTTGCTTGAAATTGCAGATCTCTGCTATTCCAGCAGTGAGGTCTCCACAGCATGCACTGTATCTATGAAACTTACTAGCACTGGGGCATGGAGTTTCCACATAGCTATAGTTAGACTATGCCATTGCCTTTCCCCAAGTAATCAGCACTCTTGTTTGGAATATGGGGACCTAAAATGTGCATTCTCTTATGCAGTGCTCTGTACCTCATTCATAGAGGCAGAGAGACCTCGCGAATAGTGGAAGTTTACGTCAGAGCAAAAAAGCTTTTGAAAGAAGAAAAAACAAAACAAAGCAGATTCTTTTCCATTTGATTTCCTTCCAAAACCCTCGTAAAGTTCAATATTTGCCCATATATCCTACCCAGTGGCTGAATCCCACTTTCAGGAGCTGAGCATGTCCTCTGTTCCCAGGTATTGCTTGTGCTTGCTGAACATCGGGTCTAGGGAAATACCATTTGTTGCATTATACTAACTGGCCCTATTTCTCCTTGAGCTCACAAATAAATGATAATAAATATAAGCACAGCTATGCTTAAAGTCTTTTAGGCTGACATCCAATAAATTAGTAATGTCAGCTATGGCCCTTATCAGCATGGCTTCAGTGTGCAACTGACTGGGCTTCCTTTCTCTCCTGCTAATTCTGCTTTCTTATTTTTTACAGATGGATCCACATGAAAATATTTTGTTGAGCACACTTGAAATTAAAAATGAGATGGCTGCCTCTGAAGCTGTGATGGGGCTTGGGGACCCTAGGAGCACAATGCTGGCCTATGACACTTCGAGCATCCAGTACCGGAAAGCCGGTTTGCCCAGGCACAGCTTCGGCCGCAACGCCCTGGAGCGACACGTGGCACAGAAGAAAAGTAGGCTACGGAGACGTGCATCGCAACTGAAAATCACCATCCCTGACTTGACTGATGTAAATGCCATAGATCGATGGTCTCGCATATTCTTCCCTGTTGTTTTTTCCTTCTTCAATATTGTCTATTGGCTTTACTATGTGAACTAAGGAACAAAGCCACACAGGAAGCAAGAACTGGATTTCTCTTCAAATCGGTTGTACAGCCAAAAGTGGGACTTAGAAAAATTCTATTCAGGACAAAAAAGTTATTTTAAAACACCTTAGTTGCTGGCCCACTCTATGGTCTGTTATTATAATGTTTTGGTTGTATCTGCTAAACCACATATATGCTAAGTTACAGTATGTACATATCCCCTTATCAAAATAGAAGAGAATTTTGAGTGTAAAGGCAAATTGGGTTTTGAAAATCACTTGTCTCATTGTCCCTCACTCTTTTTTTCCCCTTTTTTGTTTTTTTTAATGGCCATTTGAGTTTAGTGGTACAAATTATAGAGCAGCATTTGAGAAACAAGTTTTAATTTCAACAGCAGTACATGCCATTCCTAGGGAAACTGCATATCCAAGGTATGAATCTATATTTAAAGAGTGTACTAAGTTATCATGCTTATGAAACACACACACTTTACTTTTCAAATGTGTAAACTTGAAAACAAGTAGTGCCTATCATCTTTCCAAGATGATGATGGTCAGAGGTTTCCCAACCATATTCAGGAATTTCCTTTTATTTATTGAAAGAACTAAACCTTTGACTGATAATACTGGGGTTGGGTGTTTGCACAGAAGCTGAAGCAAGAAGCACTAGTTTCATTTGTATTTTAAAGAGAGAACATATGCTCACAGTCACAGTGACTGTGTTTGGGATCAATAGAGGAATGTAGGGTCAGTATAAAAATGCATCAGCACTGAATGGGTAGATGCTTCTGGGTCAAGTTGAGGAAAGGGAATCATCTGTCCAAAGTGCCAAAACTGGTTGCCCAATTAGTAATTCTGTAGATAGCTAAAGGAAACCAGTGGTGCCCTGCCTTTCTCTCAGGTAGGGAGAGTGAGAAAGCAAGTAGAAAGTGCAGGGGCAAGGAGACAGGAGGCTACATGTACATAAAAGTGTGCACATGTGTATGTATGTGTAGATAGATATATATATACACACACATACACTGTGCAGATGAATGCTGTCAGTTGTACATACCTTAGTCTGAAATAGTCGTGTGGAGTTGTATGATTTCTTCCAAGTCTGCATCATTCCAGCATTATGCTTCCTGCTGTTGGTTAAAGGTTCTGTACCTCTTTTCAGCAGTTGAGATCTGAGCATATGTATTTCTGTACAAGTACTGACAGGGTGTTTTCTCAGTCTGGATTAGGGAATACCATTTGACTTTTTGTTTTCCTTTATGCACTGTTCTAAAGGAAAGAAATTGGTCGCATTTGCTTTAAGAGTTTAGGTAGACTCTTGAATGTTTCCTGCTTTAAGGTGATTTCCATTGAAAAACTAGAAAATTTCAGTTTTTCTTTGGGGAACTTCTTGAATTAAACATTTGAGGTTTTTTCCTTCCATTGAGCTTTATTTTTACAGGCAAAATAGAATAGAAAAAAAAATTAGAAAAAAATTTTGTCACTTATTCCACTGTGGAACTTTTTTTGTAATGAAAACAGCAGTCACAAGGACTGTATAAAAAGAAAAAATTATTGATGGCTTTTACTAGATCAGATCCCCAGTATTGACACAATGTTTCAAGAAGTGAAAGCCACATCTGTTGCATCCATACTACCTCTCATCTGTGTACAAATTTTTGAAAGAAACTAGAGAGCATAAGGGTTTTTTCAGGGTACTAAAAAATGTCTTTAAAATATTTTTCATAAAGTATTTTTAAAAAATTTTTTGTTCTTACTTTAAAAGAGTGATTTTCTTGCAAGTTTCTGTGGTTTTATTTTTGTTTCCCCCTCACCCCCCCTCAGCTGACAGTGAATGACAGTAATAGGAGGAGATTAGTTCTGGGAACTAATAGGCAAATATTCGGACTTTTTTTTGAGCACTTCATATGCTTATTTCTGGTTCAAATGGGAGAGGATAGTTTCAGAGTCTGAGATGAGATTTGCAATATATCCTACCTGCCAGGAAGTTGTGTACATTCACACACTGCCTCCAGGCTGAGACTCTGCAATATATAGAGACAAGTTTTCCTCATGTGAATAGCTGTCCAAGTCAAAATTTTGCTCTTTGTTCACATGCTTAATTTGTGACTGCATCTCATGCATAACAGAATAACCTTTGTAGATGCACTTGGGATTTCAGCTGATAGGTATGAGTCACGTTGGAATTTTTTTCCCAATTTTAAGAAATGGGGCCACATCAAAATTCAGTATTTCTCTTGGAAGTCTGTTCCTTAAAAAGAATATTAATTACCCTAAATGAAAGCAGTCTTATAGTATTCTTCTGTACAAGATTTTCTTTCATTTCAGAAATTGCTGCCAGCTCCTTTTTTTGTTTCACAGAAGCAGAGTGTGACTGCAGGGAGTTCACAGCCTGTCTGTGGTTGATACACATCAAATATAAAACCTTACAGAGAATAGGTTGTCTCTCTGCATTGATAACTGCTTCAGCTATTACAAAAACCACAGAGATCAAATCCTGGAACTGCACATTCACTTTTCTGAAGCTAAAGTACAAGCCATAATACTCTCTGATGTTGCTATTCAGAGAGTGAAAGAAAATGTTTGGTTTCTGCTCAGGTGTCGCTAGGAAAGATAAATTATCTGTGGGGAAGAAGCACTTTTGCTTTTATTATGTCCTTCTGGCTATTAATGTATAAAATTAGTGAAAGAGAAAGATTCTATCATTTTGTACTAAGGCTTAACACTGTGATATAAAAAGATGGGGGGTGAGAAAGGCTGGTGAGGCAGTGTCACGGAAAAAACGTAACTCGAGCCCAAGGTGAGCACTTACTCCCGAGATACTTGAGTGAAAGTGAGAAATTATGCCAATGTACTTGAGGTTTGCTATGTGTGCTACCCTCCAGGTAAACTAGAATAAATTTGCTTTTACTTTAGAATTGACCGAAAATGAATATTCTAGATCTTTTAATCATGTTAATTGTTGGTTTCAATAAACAAAATAGCAAAGTTAATAATTTAGATAAAACTTGTAATATAATTATAGGTGCACATTTTATTGTTCTATTAGAAATAGTAGCCAGCAATTAAGGTGTTTTTCATCTTTGTTAAATTCATGGGCGAATTATGACTATAACATGGCACAGTTTTAATGAAATCTTTGAGATCAATCTGTAAATATATACTGTACATGACTGCTAGTAAGTATGATACACATTTTCAGAACTGAAAATTCATGCAACATATTACTGTGTTTGCCTAAGGAATGTTATGTTTCTCTCCTATCACAGTTCAATGACTGGGAAGAAAGACTCAAGCAATGACATTGTGACCATTTCTTTTCTCATTCCCAGGGGAGCAAAATAGAGCCCTAGATAACAGCATGTGGCAGAGTTCTTCAGAGAGTTCTTACATTCTAATAAAAAGGACATAAAATCTGTAAGGTACAAAAGCACAATGCATAGACAAAATGAGTGGTGGTCTTACACCGGGGGAAAATACACTATTTATTTCAGAAAAACATGCATTAAAATTAAACCTCAATTAGTTTTCACTATAATTATTAGACTGTGTTCCAATCCTGTAACACAGTGCTAAACATAAGTGAACAGATGTGAAACATTGTCCAACTGTATGTGCATATGGACATACTCCCAAATGTCTGTATGGACATATGTGTGTATATATACATATGTGCTGAGTATATATATATGCACACACATTCACATGTTGGTGTGTTAAAGGAATAAGCTAATAATAGTTTTGTTTCTACCATCAACCAGTGTATGAATATATTTTTGAGAAAAAAAAAAAGATTAACATATTTAGAGAAAAACCAAACAACTTACTATACAGGGTAACTGGGCATTTCTATATCAGCAGATCAATACTTATGATTCGTATGGAGCATTGCACCATTTGACATGATGATAGTACTGTACCTCCTTGCATCTGGAATTAGACTAGTCCTCACATTGCTTGCCTATTTCTTCTCTCTCTTTTTATAACAGCATTGTCCACTAGTAAGTTTTCAAAACTAACAAATTCCTTAGGGAACCAAGATTTTAAAAAAAAGGCAAAAATAGTAACTACTTCTAGAAAATAATCTAGGGTGGGATGGCCAGGGTACAATACTATATCAGTAGTGATCATAACATTTTGGTATGTGTACATAGAACATACAATGTGAGCAACCATAACTTAAGCTGAACGTGTGTAAATATTATCAGATTTCTTAAACATTTTTAACTTCTAATTTGTACTTTATGGTAAGGCAGAAAGCTAATTCTACTTATGGTTTAGGTTAATGTGTCCTAAAATTATGTAAATAATTAAATAAGCTGTAAATGAGCAGTCAATAGATACAGTATTTGTTTAGTGACTTTTTTTTTACTAAGTACAATAATTGCAGTGCTCTAGCAGAGTAATTTAAACACCCTTTTGCATAAACAGATTTGGACTCCAGGTATAAAATAGTACAGGAAGTGCTGTAGTGTAAAATAGCCCAACGTGGCAATGTTCCTGCTGGCACAGTTGATTCTTTTGTATGGTCAAAACGTTCAGGCCACACACACAGTACTCAGATTAGCCAAAACAAACAGAGCCTGGTTTTCACTTACAATAAGGCACCTTTATGTTGCTCCAGTGAGTGGAGAGGTGAAGGTGTCCAGGGTAAGCGAGAATGCAGCTGTTGGTGATTTCATTACAGAAGCCTGCATATTGCATCTGTCTGATTCTGAAATCTGTATCTCTTATGGTATCTAATAGTAGACATATTTTTCTTTAAAAAAAAACCCAGGATGTTTGACTGTCATCAGATAGCATAGACCCCCAAAGCCAAAGAATCTTCACTCCAGAAATTGTTTAAAAGGGAAATCTAAAAAGTCACTGCTTAACACCAAAGGTAAAGCTTAGTAAAATGCACTAGGAACTTTGTCTAAATATTTAAGAAGCAAGTGGAATGTTGTTGATCAAAAGGACTGCCCTATTCTACTTTGTAAAAATAGTAATAATTTAAATATCCGTTATATAAAATTGAAATATATCATCTCTACAAGAATATGCAACACTAGCATTTCATAAATATAACGTTATTTTCTTTGTAAGTGCTTTGACAAAAAAAAAGGAAACTTAAATGATGAAAAATCTCACCTCTACTTTCATACTAAGGGTTGTATTTTCTTAATGTTTTTCAGACATGAGATCATCTATTCCAATTTGATAGCATTTTGTATGTTTTCACTGTTCCTGTCATTTGGCAGATACTCACCAGGCTGTATGGTTCATGGTCTGTCCTGTTACTTTCAGTAGAAGACAAAAAGAACATTTGAAACATAATTAATTCTGACAAACTGCCTATGATTTTACTTCTATCATGGTTTTATTGGCATGGGTGTTTAAATGGTTCTGTTAGTACTGTCTTTGCACAGTTCTGAGTTATCTTTTTTTACTTAGTATTATTTATTTCACAATGTAGTAATCATCAGCCTTACTAATGACCTTGTAGCCTTTCTTATATGCACATAATGCACATTTTCCAATGGCTAGAAAATGCAAAATACTAGTGGATATCATTGCATCAGATCTTCATGTCTTTCTCAAAAGGACTGCTAACCTCTGGGATATATGAGGTAGTAAAATGATGATTGTAAATGAGTAGCACATAAGAGATATTTTCTTGAACTTAAAATTATTGCAGCCAGTTTCAGCATGTAAATATATAATAATGTTGGCTAGTGTGTAATTCTTGAATTAAAAAATATAAATAAAGAAAACCTAAAGTATGTATATGTAGTTGTGTTGTGTTGGGCAGGTTCTTTTCTCAAAGCTGCAGTTTTCAGTTCTCATCTGAAGTGAATATCTCTGAGTTTGGGTCAGAAAGGGACTCAGAAGTGGGGTGTTGAGGCACCTGAAATGTCCTTGTAGGATGGGAAGGGGGAACCGTAAGATGGTGTTAATTTGCCTGTGCAGCCCTTGGGGGACTTGAGTAAGCAATGTACAGTGAGAAGCCTGGTGCTGGTCAGTAAGGAAATGGTGAGAGGAGGGGGAACAGCTGAAAAATCTCGGAAGTTCAGTAACTCCTCCTCAGAATCAACTCTTGTGAATCTGTTACCGATGGTGAGTTGCTGGTGTCCCCCTTACAAAAATATGGAAGGGTCTGTTTGCAGGGGGATGGTATTTCCTTTTATGGAAAACAGTCTAAATGGTCTTAAATCTGAATATGGGGACTTCAGATATGGAAGTCCCAAGTTTCATTCCTTCTTCTTCCTACTTATCATCTAACAGGAGAGATTCTGGATGACCAAGTTATTGTCCCTTTCAGAATGGTGGATTTAGGAGATTTTCCTGTTGGAGTGATTCAGTTGAAGAACAATTCAAGGTGAGCAGAGCTGACGAGAGAGCAGTCAGGCATGGTCATGAGAGGCTCTGACTGCTTTGGACAGGGCCGTAGCAGGGATCAGAAGCTGGGTCTCTTATGGTGCTCCCAAGATGTAAAATGTCCAGTAATATAGGTCTGGTTTCGCTGCTTCTTTCTGTCTTAGTGGAATCTTGAGCCTTAAATATACTTCAGATTTACACTTGTTTGCTGGCTATGCTGAGTGAACAGTTCATGTCTATTGGTTTTTCTCGTTCTCTGCTGCCCCAGATCTAATAAAAAGAAATCCATAGTTGTATTTCCAAACCCCAAGTATCACTACATGGGGGACATTACAGGGTGTTTACGGGTGGCTTTAGCTGCACATTCCCGCAGTTGATTCTTTGGCTGATTCAACCAGGGGGAGCAGATGGAGTACCAGAAAAGGGAACAAATGGCTACCAGACAGAAGGCTGCCAAAGGCTAAAAAACTGCCAAATTCTCATTTTTGTCTGGAAATGCAGACAGCAGTTGGTAATTCCTTTTGAAGCTGTCCACCTGGCTGTTCTCTGTACCAGCCCCACAACAGCACTGCTTTAATGACTGATCTGTTCTGTCTCTCTTTTCTGTGGATAAAGGGCACCACGTCTGCAGAGAAAGAGCAGAGGTTGAAGATGGGAAGACCTGAGTCTTACAGCTGATACTGAGGTGAGGAGCTGCTGGGCGCAGGATGATGATTCTGTCAGGAGACATAGAACATGAGAAGTAAAATATTCCAGATTGTTAAGGAAAGCTCAAATATTACTTGCTTCCCTCACTGTTTAAAATACCACGTCTTCCTCTGAAGCTTCTGAAAAGGAGAGTAAAGTTCTGAAAAAGCACAGTTGCTTTGTTACAACTCTGTGATATACTGTTGCCCCTTATTCTCAAGATTATTAAAAGCTAGGAAGCAAAGTATTTCAACTTTAAGACTGGTTCATGATTTTAGAGACTAAAAATATTTCTGTTAATTGGTGAGTATCATTTCCAAATCAAAAATGTCTATGTACTATTTCACTTGTCTGTATTTATAAATGCATTTTATGTTATCACATCATACCAGGAGTTAAATCAACTGGCACAAAAATAAGGCTAGTACTATAGGGTATTTGAATAATTTATTTCATTTACTCTTAGTTCTAACACTTCATGATGTGTAACATGGCCTCTCCTTCATTCAATTTACTAGATTGCAAATTAGAAACTTTAATAGCGACTTCTTATGGGTAAATTGTACTGTTGAATATATCTTGATAATCTAAAATTGACAAAACATAAGAGGAATTATCATATATCACAGGTCTTAATTTATAAAAGGAAAATCAGTATTTTAAATAATGAAATTATGCATCTGTCAAATACTGAACAGCTGTTAAAAAGTGAAATAATGGGAACTGGCATCTAACACATTGTAACTGCTGCATATTAAATAAATGTAACATTACAACTACATAGCAAGTATGTTCACTAACATAAATTCTGAGGTTATCAAAATTAATGACCAGCATGACATTATTAATTCATAATGCTTGTAATTCTTGAGGGATATCTAAAGCAACTCATTTATTATGGTGTTCATATGAGTCTAGTCAAGGGATATATTTATAAAAAAATGATGGTTATGTCAAGAAATGTGGTTGGCTGTTCAGGTAATGAAAATTGCTTATATAAAAGGAGATGTGCTTCCCTTGGCTGAGACTCTGAGCCAGGTTTTCTGGGGAGAGGGGGAGTGCTTGTTTTAATGTTAGGGCAAAACTTTTGAATACATCTTATTCTTGCTACAAAAGTTTGGGGTTTTTTTCTCTCTTTCTGACAGATTGTCAGAGCTGATATACTGCATTCATTTTAGCACTCCAATGACTAAGGGCATGCTTCCAGCTGAGACCACTTTTTAAAAATTTTCTCTTTTTTGGAAAGAATATAGCCAAGGAAACAAAGCTTGCTTAGGTTCCCTTACAAACACTTTAAAAACTAAATCATGTAAACTACACATTTTTGGTTTTGATGCTGTTTTGTTTTCAGATAGGACTTGACTAGAACTCTGTGTATAACTGTGGGCATTTATGGTCACACATACTCACATTTTTAGCTTGATTGATGTGTCTGAAGTCTGCTGCTTTCTAAGCCTACATGAAACTAGACTGTGACCTTTGAGATCTCCTTGTTAAATGTTCCCAAAGATTATTTCTGACTAGTCTGACTGATCATGTCAGTCTTTAATCTTCAACCTTTTGTTGAAATTTCATGGCACTAATGCTCATGAAGGTGCTGTGAAGAGACATCACAGGCAAGCACAGGAGTGCAATGTCATGCAGGAGACAGGGGATGAAGTCCTGTCGTATGCTCTTTGACAGTAGCAAAAAGGGCAAGATGTGCAGTGATAAAACCACAGCACAAAGCCAATTTGGTCATGGTAGGGTCAGTGCAGTTCCACTACTGAGGGTGATATTTCCACTTCCGTGTCATGCAAAGAAATTGTTTCTTAGGTGAGAAGACATTGACAGGAGAAGGGATGTGGATAATAAACAGATCAAAACCTACGTGTCAGGACAGCAAGATTTATCTGCAAGATTTGCAGACAAATTGGATTGGTTTTGATCTGCTGCTGTGTTTTAGGTTATGAAAAATCAAGGGTTTTTTATTGCTGCTGTTGTTAGTCATCATTCAAAAGATATCTGAATTAGAAATATGTGCCAAACAGACAGAAAAAAAAAATGCTGGACAGAAAAAGAGGGGGTTGGGGGGAAAAATAGTGGGGGGAAATCCAGCCAATTCCCTCCCATTCTCCCAAGCAGCCACAAAGTGCAACCTGTATCACCTAATTTATTTTCTTCTTTTTTCTCCCACTCATATTTTAAAATTAGAAGGTTTTAAGACTGTAAGAAGACAAACTTTTTTTTCTCTTTCCCCAACCTTAATTTTAATTTTTTCTTTCTTAGACAAGTTTGGAGATTTAGCGTGAAGACACTGGCTAATTCCAGCAAAAAATATAAGCCTTAATTGGTTTTGGAAGGGTCTCTAGATCTCTTTAAGAAAGGTTAATCATTATTTATTTGCCTTCATTACTACCCAAAGCAATGTGATTACTGAACAGATTTGACATTCAAACTAGTTAAGGATGAGAGAAAAAGGCAGGGGGAAATCTTTTGATGAGATCCAGACAAAAGGAAGAAACAAAAAACCAGAAAGGACAGGCAGATGAAAAGTAAAGGTTGTTTCCTGACTCATTCTGTAAGATCTTAAAGTAAATACTGCCTGCTTCTCTGGCATAACGTTTCCCTGTCTTTTAACAGCAGTCCAGCCATCCATCACCTGGGTTTTCCCATTTCAGACTGCTTACAGGAAAGTGATATGAGGTAACACCTCCTGGTGTTGATGAAAGGAAAGGATGTATGGCATCCAAATCCTTACATTTTCCCTAGATGTATATTTTACATTTGACAATACTTGAACGCAAATACCAAATCCTGCTCCCTTTACTCTGCCCAGGGTTTCAGAAGGGTTTCAGAAGATGTTAAGACCCGTTTCCATTTACTGTGCACATCCTGACACATATTTGAGTGGTTGTATCAATGGAGGAGGGGAGGGAAGAACTTTCTTCTTGAAAAACTGAGATAACAAGACAAATCTGATGCCCTGTAAATAAAAATGTTTTGCTTAGATTTTGCAAGAACTCATGCATATTTCTATTCATGAAATAGAAACTACACTTCATGCAAAATTTGTACACTGCTAAGAGAGTTGGCTTTGTTCATTTCTCCAAGAATTAAAGTGACTTATTTATTCTAATGAAACAGAATGATATGGACATTGGAAAATATAAAAAGTCTAATGTCCCTCCACCGTTCTTTAGCAGAGGCAGAATGCCTCTTCCTAGATTGTGTGTTTGAGACCCAGCTCTGAAAGAGGATGATAATTGTGTGCAAGCACTCACACTTTGGTATGAGGAATTGAATTAAGATTACCAAAGCTTTTGCATATTGTGGATTTGGAAAGAAGTTCTGGGATTTCCAAAAAGTTTAGTAGACAGTAAGCCTGCTATCAGATTGGGATTTGCCTCAGGTTTGCATCCCATGTGGCATCCCCCTTCTTCTCTCCTGGACATTTTACCTCAACTATTGTTGAATTAGATGTTAAGTATCACATTAATAGTATTGTTATACCTGTGCCTTAATTGTATCATTAATTGATAACTGCAAAGTATTATGTAACTAGAGCACTTTGTTACTGTTATTCTGAAGGAACAAGTGACAGAATGGGAGAACGTTAAGTGAAACTCTCATCATGTTAATAATATCTTTAATAATTTCTCATGTCATCAAAGGCTTGTAAGAAATTAGGATATAAAAATGAAGTTTCCAGACCTTGAAAAGCAACGGGTTAACCTAAATTTTCATCAATTGAAAAGTGTGCAGATCCCTGCACTGAATGGACATGCTAAATATGCCCTTGTGTTTTGGAAAAGAGAACATTTAATCTGCTTATCATTTGCCATACTCTGTGGAGGTTGTTAGGTGTCACTCCCCGGTAGCCATGAACAGAGCAGAGACACGCACACAGTCTACCTGCAAGGACCATGTGAAATAATGAAGTAGCAGATACATCACAAAGAGTGCCTTTGTAGACAGCTGGGGCCTAATTAGTTTGCAGCACAGCTGAGGAAGGCAGAGCCCTTGACCCTGCAGGTAATCACTGTATTTTGTTAGTGCACCAATTACGATAAAGCACTGCCAGCACAAACAGCACAAAGGCATTTGCTGTGCACTTGGTGAAAAGAATTGCTAGTTATTAGTCTGCTGAAAAAGTGTATTTTGATCCTTTGTATTTGTTTTCTTTATTTTAAGTTCTTACTTTAGACAAACAAGAGATTTTCTGTTTTGGCTTTTTCCTTTCTGGTGACCAGCAGACTATCGCCCCACTGCTCCTGTCTGATCCCAGATAAGTGAGATCTTCAACATGATGTTCCTGTAAGACAAGTAGACCCACATTCCTTACTTCATTAGAACCAGCTCCTTTTCTGACTGCTACAGTCTATTATGGTTAGTCCATTATAAATTACATGGTGTCTCCAGGGACCTGTTCTATACTTGAAATATCACAAGACTGCTGTCATAATGCTGCAGAGAGCTGCTAAATTTATATCCACTAAAAATGTGTTTTATTTTGTAGAGTAACCCACTTTAACTTTGATGCATAAATGGGTTGGTTTTCCTTTTCATTTAAGGATTATCTGTTATTGTCTGTTCTTCCACAGACTTAACTTGCTTAGAAAAGGCCCTTAGAAAATCTGTTATTTGTGCTTGGTGTATTGTGTGATTATCATTATTTTATGAAATTTGGACATACTTCCAAATTCCCCTAGAGACAAAGCATGCAAAGGTCAAGTTTGTCTGCCAGCCCATGTAAATTCTATCAGACTATATAAACAGATAACAGTGGCAGATTGGCTCCTGGAGCTTGTGGTTTCCTCTGCTCCTAAGCAGTTTGCACAGCAAATAGACAGAAAAGACTGTGGAGCACAAGTTATCCTAAAATATAGATAATGGCAGTTTACTTGTATAGTTTTCAAATGTGCCCTCTGAGACAGTTTTAAAAGCTTTTTGCCTTTTCTTGTTTATGAGAATAAGAATCCTTCAAATTCCACCCTGTTTTTAACAAAATTTTAAAAACCAAATATAACTCTCTGATTCCATGTTAAATTTTCACCCTCTTAGAGGAGAGAAAGGGAACAGACTTAGGCTTAAAATGCCTTCAGGACACTATGTCCTATAAATCGTTATCTGCAAGAAGTATGTCCACAGGAATTCTGCCATAAAGCTTACTTATAATAAAAAAATATGCAGTAAGACATTTATGCTATTAATTGATATGGCTTCTTGACAGGGTTAAATAGCTGATAATATATTCCACTCAGCAGAAATTTATAAATTAACATAGGGAAGAAGAGAGGCAAGAAAATTTGAAAGTTTTCTGGTTTGATTTTTTTCTAAATCACCTCAAGATGGTCAGAAATGGTCACTAGCAATTTTATTCCTTTCAGGCCAAAAACGTCTCCTTGGTCCTAAGTGATTGCACACAATCTAAGAAGTTGAACTAGATGATTGCTGTAGGTACCTTCTAACTGAAGTATTCTATTCTATTCAGTTCAATTCAATTCACTTTTGTCCTGAGAAAATAGCGTGGCATCCACTGGTCCTGAAAACCGTGGAACTGATGTACAGTGATAATGAACTCTTCTGGGCCTAAACTCAATTTCCGCTCTTGGACAGGCAGAGATGGGTGATGGAAGTTCTCTTCCTCCAGATGTCTTGGCTTCATGTATTATATTTAGTTGAATGTTGGGCTATGTTACAGTGGTAGTCTTTGCAGTAGTAAATATCAAGCTGTCCCAGCTCGTACCCCTTCCTCTTCTCTTGGGAGTCCTTCTTAAGAGAATAATAATCTCTCTTTTTAAAAAAGAAGAGAATTGTGGAGTTACTCAAGGAATCCAGGGGAAGGACTCCTTGCTGTCTCTGAATGCTCCTGCTGTTTCACTATTCAAAAGAGAGAATATCATACATCTCAATATTTTAATTTAAAATTTCAAACTGAGAATGGTTATCCTGATCTTTTTACAACATCATGTGTCCTGTCTCCTGATTTTTAAAATAGATTTAAATAAGTTGTGTCCGTTACCAGCAGTGCATAGGAAGAGTTGCATTCAATTAAATTTAAAACACATTTTCAAAATGCAAGGTCTAAATAAGGTTTGTTCATGTGAAGACTTGAAGGAGTACTTAAAGTACATACAAAGCCATATTCTCTAACAAATACTTTTTTTGCTCAGGCAATTTGCTAAACTTGCCCTTTCTGTGCTTGCATTAAAAAAACCTGTTTATGTAGTGGTGTTTGCAAATTTCTTTGGACTTTAGAGTATTTTAGGGAGAAGGTATACACAAGTGAGGATCAAAGAAATGTACATACATACCACCATTTCAAAGGAAGTTAGTGAAAATGTCAGGAGTCTGGGGCAAAAAGTTTTGAGGCTTTAAAATTTGAATCTTGTAGGCTGTGTGAGGTCTGGAAGCTAATAAGCTCTACTTAATCAGCTGGACCTCAGGAAAGTTCATGCATAACCTGGAGGTTCATAAATAATAAAAAAAGTATTTTTAAAGCTGATTTTAATGAAGAACCAGAGTGTTCATGGGTTAGCTTTTGAATGGTAAAGGTTAATGTAGACTGTTACTACTGACTGGTATTTGTCCTTGTTTGGGCTGCTCCTGGATAGGAAAATCTTTCAACAATCTAATTAGGAGTCTTGTGGGGCCTGGAAACACCAGAATTTCTTGACTAGATCTGATGATTCCACAGAAGGTATTTAAAATAGTCCAGAAGAATATCAAAAAGGACTCTTTTCAGTACTATAAAAGAGAATAAAAATATGAATTTTGGGTTCATATTCACACTTCTGCTGCGAGCAGTAGTTTTGTACCATTGGAAAGCATCAGCTTTGCAGAAGGTGGCCTGGGAGACCTGGAGACAACCAGCTGAGTGCAGGTCTGTGGTGTGACCTTGCAACTGTGACACCAGTTGCATGTTGGGTAGTACTAGCAAGACTTGAGGCAGCAGTTAAGGGGGAAAGTCTCTCTTGGCATATGATGGCTGTGTTTAAACGACACACAAAGGTCAAAAAGTCCTCTTTAAAGCAAAACAAAAAAAAAAAAAAAGGAGTGGTATGTTTTGTACTTACAGTGTCACATTACTGTGACATACAAGGAATAACTGAGAGAAAACTCTCATTTTTTGACGAGACTATCTCTTTACTCAGTTTTGTGGAAATCTTAAATAAATGTCATCCCAATGTTAAGAAAATGAACTATCTAGAACAATTCATATTATTTGAAGAAATAAGGGACATTTAAGGAAAAACTCTGAGTTCAAGCATTTCGTTCCATTACATGAAACAAAAGCCTGCTTATCTGCAAAAGTGTGAATCAGATCCTTAAGCACTGTGCATTTTCTGGGGATTTAGGCTTTAAATTTCAAGCTAGTTTTTTCATACAAGCAACACATTGCTTTGATTTGCTCTTGTTTTGGCAGAAGGTGCATGAAAGAATCAATTTTTCCCTTTCTTTTTCAGGCAGCTGCTGTCCTCTATCTTAATAACTGCTGTCTTAGCTACCTCTCAGGTCCCTTGTCTGTCAATATATTATCACAGAGTTATCGATTTTTAAGGATAGTAAAGGAAAAGCTGTACTTTTCCCCATTTTTATTGCACAAAGTCATAAATATATTTTTTGAATCCATATAAATCAATGGATCAATGCCATGTATTAGCAATAATCTCCATAGTTCAATTTGTGTGAGGTTGCTTCTCATTTTGGTTTGAATTTGGATCCTAGTCATTTTGTTACAACAAAGAATAAATATTGCTGTTAAGCTTTCTCATAATACTTATCATTTTATAGGTATCTGTTGTATCTTCCTTTCTTTTCTCTCTTTACCTGACTAATGATGCCACTAAAGTTTTAAAACATGAAAAAGATCTCTGACTCTTGGCTGTACATTAAGCATATGGTTGTATTAGAAATGTTAACAGAGGTATCATAATATCAGTTATAGTGATACCTTTAGCTGGGGCTTAGAATGAAAAGCTGTACATGGTTAGAGGGGAAAAAGGGATTTTACCTTGGTATTTATTTGAGGATCCTTAGGTGCAACACATCCAGGCAGGGAGAACCCTGCAGAGTGCCCCCCGGAGAATGCACACACACGATAGTTCACGTATACAGTTATAGACCTTGCATATTAGCATATCTATCACAGATTCCCCAATGAGAGGCTCCAGAGAAGCCCCTTCCTGAGGAACCTTCCCCCTGCATGGGTCTATCTTGGTTTACAGAATGTGTTCTGGAGAGGACCTTGGCGTCTGGGGCTCTTTGACCCCCCAACTATGAGGCTTCCACGATGTTTAGTCTCTTGGCCTAACAGAACTTTGGGTCTAAGCTAGTTATCAGACGTAGGGAATTACAAGTATGTGGGCTAAAAGCACTAAGGATACATAAAGCTGCATAAAAAGAGTATATGAAAGGGTGTATATAAGAGGGGTATAAAAGCAAAAAATCATCCTGGCATCAATAGGAGTGCTACTATTTAGGAAGCTGAAAACAAAAAGCAAATAACCTTATGGTAGTCACAACATTTTAGCAGCATCCTTATTTACATTAGCTTTAAAGTATTTGCTTTAGAAAATTATTTGATCATTTGTAATGGTCTGTGCCACTCTGTGTATGAAATTGTGGGACACAAATACGCACTGAAGAGATCTTTGAGACTGTGGTCACATGAATATTCTGGTGACTAGGAGAGAGGAGGCTGAAATGGTCAGATGGCTCAGTCCAGGGGGTGTTGTGCCAACTGGGGTGTCAATTTTTATTCATTAAGGGAGAAACCTTTTTTTTTTTTTTAATGCTTTCAGCTAATTTCTTGCCTGACGCTGACCGCTAGCTGCCCAGGGCTGCGCAGCGTCTTTACCGCGAGAGGTGTCCTGAAATAGGACCCAGCTGCAGCGTGGCAGACCGTGCTGGCTCCCTGCGAGGAGCAGACAGCAAGTCAATTACAAAGCGGCAAAGGCGAAGGATGAAGGAGGGACTCTGTGTGCTTACCAATCCTTTAATCCAGTGGAGGGTTGGTGCCAGAAGAGCAAAAATGACAGTTGATAGGACTTTTTATATGGGGGCGGTACAGGGTGGCGTACAGGGGAACAACCAACCGGGTTAGGGCAACTGGGAGGTGACAAAGAGGATACAACCAGTGGAACAGACTCAGGGGAGAGTTCAACATGTAACAACCTATGAGGAACCGAATACAATAGAACCTTCTGGAAAACATGAATATTCAATGAGGGATATGAATAAACATGAGGAATTGCATAACCTAGGGCGGAGAAATCTGGAACCAATAACTAAACTATATGCAAACTAAGTCCCCTGGGGGATTCTGGGAACTTGCCGTGACTGCGATGTTACACATCGGTGCCTTGGGTGTTAGACCTGGGTGCCTTGGGTGTCAGTCTTCTGGCTGAGCGGACTCTGGCTACAGCCACATGCACCACAACACTTGCCATTGTTTTTTGAAAACTTGTCTGCAAAAGTGATACCAGTTCAGTTGCACTTCAATTAGTGAGAGCAGAAAAACTGGTTACTTTTACTTACTAATAGTCATGGGGGTTATGATAATGAATAGAGTGGTGGATGAAAAACACAAGAGAAAATGACAACATGACAGCAATTACATTTTCCTCCCCTTAAACTTATCAAATGAGGGAGATAAAACATACCCTATAAGTGGGAAGAAATCCAAAGGGAATTAAGGGGCAACAGAGTAGGTACAATATAAAAATTCATTTTACTGGGGTGACACGAGAGAAGAAGCTGTGGTGCAGGGGTGAAGGGCAAGTGTCAGAAGAGGTGAGGCCATGGACTGGAAAAAATGAGTCTTATTTCTGACTTATTACTCTGAATATTTGCTTGGAATTTCCCTGCTTTACCATTCTAATAGCTGCTCCCACATAGCTGCCCACTGGTGTTCTTGGGACTTTTCCTGTTACTTTTCTTAATTCCTTAAAGGTGCCACCTGTGCTCCTTGCCTGGGGTTTAGAAGGATGTTTGGAATTACAGGGTCTTGGTTTGGCTTAAATGGGCCAGTGTGCTCCTCCGCAAATCATTCCTTGCCTGGAGCTGACTATGCTTGGGCTCCCTGCAGCCCCAGGGAAAGGTTTAACCAGAGTTTAAATAAATTGCCTTTCTATACTGGTTTGGAGGACTGTTACACATGGGACTGTGTTCAGATTTTGTCTATGATAATGTGAATCCTCTGGGCCATAGGAAAAGTCTTCAGAAATGGTAAGGAAGCCTGCCTGAGAAATAGAAGCTCTGTTAAAATTAGAGGCATTTGACATTTTTTCTTTATTCTGAACTGAAACAAATTCAGACCATGCAAATTAAGTTTGTGAAAACATCAAAGAGCAACAATGGCTGCCGGCAGCCCAAGGTTTGAGATATTGTTCCCCCTGATTCGTTAATGTCATGGGCAATGTTCCAAATCTCCCTTCATTAGTTTGATGAATATTTAAAGAAGTATGGGAAATGGCACAGAATACCAATATCCCAGTGGTTAGGCTGTATTGGAAACAGATTTAATCACACTTTACTTCATCTCAAAAAAATCCAGTATCTCTTGCACAGTGAGGTAACAAGTTAGTACATTGATCTGCTCCATGGTAAAAGATAAATGGAAGTTTGTTACTCATTCCCTGTAAAAAGAATTCCTCCCTCAGATGTATGGCAAACATACTTTAAAAAATTCACAGAAAACCTGATGTGCCTGCAAATGAATGCCTGAAAGGCAAGAATAATCATCTCAGTTCAGTCCCGTAGACTGTAGACACAATTGAATCCTACAAGAAATCAAATATACAAACTCTGACTTTTAAAAAGCTAGATGTTTCTCCTTGAATCAAGCCAACAATATGCAAGAAGCAGCAATATTTATCTATTTAAAGGCAGAGTGACAGAGAGAGATTCTGATCCTATGAGACTATAAAAAAGTCTTCTTTAAAATCAGGCTTCTATTTTTTCCAACCTTTTTTTTGTCTAAAGTATTTCTAGGAATTTATGCCTTCCTGACTAGATGAGCTCCTCTTGAAGAAAGTTGTTATTTGATGTTGTCGGAGGCTGAAATATTATAGTTTATGACTTAAACATCTTCATGAAGGACCTTTGCCTATTACAGCAAAACTGTATTACAAAAGCTGCAGAGAAGACCACCATAGCCTGAATAGGCCTTCTGACTGAGGCCCTGAACTGCTCGCTGATGGACATAAACTCAGGTTTGGGGAGAAAAGAATACATTCACAGAGGGACCAAGTTTAATGCCTTCGGGGTGGAGACCACAGCCCCAGGGTTATCAGCTGCCAGGCTTGAACAGACCCTCACACCAAAGGGTGGCAGGGAGAGAGGTTTTGGGTGTGTGGTGAAAAAAGCTTCTGGTGAGAGGCAGTGAACACCCATTCTCTGCTGTGCAGACCAGTTTGGCTGTGGGCCCCTTTACCCTGGCAGAAGCTGCATCCACATGAAGGACATAGAGAGTGACATGCACCAGAGCACTGTAGCAGGATGCAACAGATCCACAGTGTTGCAAGTGACAGTGTCAAACTAGCCCCCTGCAAGGGAGGCACCTGGGTGTTCCCACCTGCCGAAAACATATATTAATCCACTGGATTCTATACTTTACGGCATGGCGGCGGTGGGTGGTGGGGCACTCTCACTAGCCTGAAGACCAGATGGAGGGGAGCAACAAGACATCATTGGGACCCCCAGAAGTGTGATATGTTTCTACCTAACCCCTGTCACTCTCTCCCCAGGCTCCCCCATGCACACTTCTTTTTCTCTTTCTTTCTTTTATCTTTCTTTCTCTTTGCCTCTTTTACTATTAAATAAAATATACCAGTCTTTTGACACCATCTAACCTCATTTGGTTTTAGTCATGTTTTTTGGGTATATTTCAAACCTTTCTGGGTTTGATCTGCTTTATTTGCAGAGACTTAGTTTCCTCTGCTATTCTGTGTTTAAACTGGATCATAACAGGTGTGCTGTAGGGAAATCAGAATGTAGTCCAAATTAAATCAGCAGTTTCTCATTTAGCCGCTATTTGGACACAGGGGAACTTAAATGTCAATGTAGAGGGACTTCAAAGATACTGTCTTGATTAGTTTCATCTTATATGAATTTTTGCAGTCTGCAGAACATAATTTTTACATTCAAACAGCGGAATGGAAGACATTAGGAGCTATTGTAGCGGTTTTGTTTGCATTTGTCCCTTCTGTGAAATAAGAATAAGGAGGAATACAAAGCAGGCACCACACTTTAAAGAATGTAATGAAATTTATTACTAAAACTAAATAGTAAGAAAGAAATAAGAAGGATTTAAAGCAAAAACCCCCTTTTCCCTCCATCACCTCCCCTCTTTTCCCCAACTTGCACAAACGACAACATACAATGATTTTAGGTCAGCATTATAGGTTCTTAAAAGTTTCTCCACTATTCAAGGTGAAAAGTTTTTTTTTTGCTCTACGTGGTTTCCCAAACTGCTCCAAGGACAGACAGACCCCGTCCAAAAATTCTGCTGCTGTCAAAAACAATCTCTCCCATAAATCTTTCAGTCTTGCTGAACTGCCAGCATGGGGCACACATGGGGTGTATCTTGTTTTAAGGATAAGCATCTTGGGGTGACTGCACAACAAGCAAACTCTAGCTTCTCCACAATGTCTTTAAAAGTTTTTTTATAGCTTCAAGGTGACCTGGCATGGTCACTATTTCCTTTCCCACAGGCTGCACACAAAAATTTTATCCCCCCATGTCTTTAAGTGGATTAAAGAGAAAAGAACAGTTTGTGATATTACAGTTTTTAACCATGGCCTGCAAAAAGCATTTTTAAGCTCCGCGTTGAGCGCGACTCCACCCTTTTGTCCTATCACCATCTTCAGCTTTGTCCTCCAGAGAGTGTAAATCATGTCCTGCATGATTTACACTCTCTCTCTCTCTGACCTTACGTCGCTGTGATCCTCCTCAGGCTTTATGTTGGAGAAAAGTCTCTTTGCCTTTATGCAGCTGGTTCCTGAACTCGACTCTGGTTCCGTTGGTTGCAGAAAACTGCCTCGGTTCCCTCTGAGATCTGCACATGATCCCCGCATGAAGGGGGAGGGGTGTCTCCAGTCCTCAGAAGCCGCGCCGGGTGGCATTGGCCAATGCAGCAGCTTAATGGTTGTTCCTTTGCTGCCATCGGCCCTGTGGGGGTTCTCCCGCTGCTACCTGGGGCCCGTGCCTCGGGGCTGGGAAAGGGGAGGCCTGGGCTAGCTCCTCGAGATGGGCCCGGGGCCCATTTTCCACCCCCTCTCCCGTGGGAGGCCGGAACACCAAAGGGAAGTTCCTTCCTCTCCCCAGGGCTTAAATATGCAAATTTTGGAAAGACCTATTGGTCCAAATAATTGTCCATCAACCCAGGTTCAAACCACCACAGCTATATAGAGAAAGTATCATAAAATACTTCTCTAAACATAGATTTTTAAATCACTGCAAGTTGACAGATGCAATCACCTCACTACCAGTCAGCACAGGGCACGATTACACCAAGGATATCGATCTGTTGCCTCCACATTTCATAACCCACAGATCAGGTTGTAACAGTGGCTCTCACACAGTGACCCTGAGGGACAAAGGCTCAGCAAAACCTGGAACCCTGATTTTGTAGTAGCCCACTTTATTGAGTTACCAGCTGATAATGTGAAATACTGAAGTCTCCCTGGGTTTTATTGGTTTTGCATGGTGCTTACTGAAACAGGCCACACTCAAGGTGCAAGCCTAACATCCTATGCATTTGATGCCCATTTTCACATGCGTTTAATACTTGTCTTAATTTTTTTTTGGATTGTGACTTCAGTGGTAAAATATTCAATAAACTCTAGGCACAGAAGCAAGTTTTTTGCTCAGGAAAGCATATACATTATTAATATATTATTTTATTAATAATATGTAATTATTCTACAAGATACAAATTTAGATATGAAATCACAGTGGTAAAGTTTTGCACATAAACACGACCTACTCAAGAATTTTTCTCTTATCCAAACTAAGGAAATAGTATGACTGCAGTATTTAAATTCATAGTACAGCAATGCTGACAGAAGAATCAAGTATTATATGTGCATTTCTGGAATATGTAACTGTTGAAAACTTCTTTTAAAAAAAATCAGAAAACCTGAGTTATCCCACGTCACTTTGTGCTTTTGGCTTTGATTTTTGTCAGAATTTTTTAATTTGGTTTGTTTTTACATATATGTAACTTCCTGCTTGTCTCAGTTTAGAGACAATTTTAGGAGAAAAATACTCTGAAATGAACATTTCCTCTAAAGAAAACAGATTTTGGCACTCCCTTCCCACCGATACAAAAGAAATTTCTTGGATGAAAGTGAAAAAAACTGTTTATTTAAAAAACAAAGTGCCTCCAGGGCACGGGGAAAAATTAATCACTGTTAGATATTAAACCTCCTCACTGTGGAGAAAGCTGGTGGCTTTAGAGTTCTTTCTTTAGCTGGCTCAGCTTCTCCCAAAGTCCGGAGCCAGGATGCAGTGTCCCTGCAGCCTCCTCACCAGTCCGCGGTGTCCAGCTCCCACCAAAGGTCTGGTTCTCGGACCAAAGCTAAGCCGAACAGTTCCAGAAGAAACCACAGAAGTCACCAGAGAATTGCTATTGCAGTCCTGGGAAAACTTGCCTCAGCTAACAAAAGCCAAGCTAGCTAAAAGCAAAAATGTAACTCCCTCCCCACAGCAAAGCTGAGCACACGGGGGAGCGAGTGCTGAAACACAACCAATGCCAGAGCTCCCCCGGCTCCCATTCCTTCCCCGGACCCAGCTTAAACTTACAGGTCCCATTGTTGGGCAATAAAGCACATGATAGGGGAATACTGTATTATCATAAAATCACCCCAAGACACTGCTTTTCATCCAAGAATAGTTTGTAAACAATAATTATGGACCAGGAGACCTACAACTTCACATTCAAGTCTAGAGCTTTCATGGCATCAGTGTCCGAATAATGTTGATCCTAATGGCTACTTGGTGCCTTTGGATAGAGTAACTAAACTTCACAGGGAGGGGAAGGAGTACTGCCAAAACATTTTAAGTGCTATCTCAGCAATGTGGAAGACCTGGCATTTCCCACTGCCATTTTTCAGTCTTAAAGTATGTCACGATCCGACCAGTG
>VYXC01002596.1:647434-762270 GCA_013397175.1 Platysteira castanea | reverse complement strand
AGGGAGGCGATCCTGCCCCTCTACTCAGCCCTGATAAGGCCATGTCTGGAGCACTGTGTCCAGTTCTGGGCTCCTCAGGACAAGAGAGATATGGAGTTCCTGGAGCAGGTCCAGTGGAGGACAACAAAAATGATTAAAGAACTGGAACATCTCTCTTATGAGGAAAGGCTGAGCAAGCTGGGCCAGGTCAGCCTTAAGAAGAGAAAACTGAGAAGGGATTTGATCAATGTATACAAGTATCTGAAGGGAGGGTGTCCAGAGGATGGAGCCAGGCTCTTCTTGGTGGTTGTAGCTGAGCTACAGGACAAGACATCAGCAGACCATGAAGCACAGGAAGTTTCACCTGAATACAAGGAAGAACTTCTTTCCTGTGCGAGTGACTGAGTACTGGCNCCCAGAGAGATCTTGGAGTCTCCCTCATTGAAGATACTCAAGAACCATCTGAACACAGTCCTGTGTGACATGCTCTAGAATGGCCCTGCTTCAGCAGGGAGGTTGGACAAGACAACCTATTATGGTCCCTTCCAATCTCACCCATTCTGTGATTTTGAGATTCCTCTGGATAGGTGAATGGTCCATCCCTTCAGCAGGATCATGACTTTATCTAACCAGTTTAGAAATTTGTAAAACTGATTCCCTTGTGGGACTTGATCTAGAAAGTGCTGAGTATTTCCTGCATTCAAGCACTAATTCCCATTGCCTGCTCAGGAGAGATTTGGTTGTTATTGCTCTTTTTATTCCTTTTTTTTTTAATAGAAGGAAGGGAATTTTTTGGCCCTTCTTTCTGATGAGAAGGACTAAGCTACAGACTCATTAGGATATAGAATCAAGAGCTTATGAGCTGAAAGAAGTAATGGATCACTTTCTCTAAACCCTGTTGGCTGACATGGATTTTGTCAAATTATTATCTTTTGAGCTGCACATCTTTGTGAACATGCAGCTTGTTTCCTTGGGCTGTGCTCTGATTGCTAAAATCTGATATAGCTTCTACAGCTTTTGCTGTAGGGTTTTGTGGGAGAGGGTTTTGATCAGATTTATGTCGGCTTCTTTTTCCATGTGCTAAAATGATATAAAATAAAATCTTGTAGAAATCTGTTTTATAAAGCAAATTTAAGCTGTTGCACCTGTAACATAGACTTAATCATGTTCTAAACAAAAATAATAAAAAACATCTGAAGTCTCTGCTTACAAATTTCCTTTAGAAAACATTTACTGATTGTACCTGACTTGTTTTTCTATGTCACTGTAAAGACAAAGCAAATGCTGATTAAAGCAATTAAAAGTTTCCTTTGTTTGCACAAAGAGATGTATTCAGACACGGCTTTTTTCTTTGTAGACATCTTAATAAGCACCAGCAGACTGAAATAAAATCTGTCATCAGTTATATTTTTTTTCTTGGACTAACTGTCTAGTTCACATACATATTAAGAAAGATTTGTTACCCAAGCTTCCTTATATGTTTTCTATTTGTTGTTGTAAAATGGTAAATGTTGAAATAACACTAGATCTATCAATCTGATAATATAATGCAATCCATCTGACAGCTGAAGAGAGGAAAAAAAATGTAATGACTTATATAGTATTTGAGTAGTGCATTTTTTTGTTGTTGTTATGTTTTTCTTCAAAAACACAACTGTGCTGTTTGGGTGTCTGCCACCACAGAGGGATATAAAGCATTATTGTGGATGGAGGATTCAGCTTTAGCAGAATATAAATTAACTGCCGTGTAAATATAAACATCAATTAAGTTCTGTCACTTGTTAAATATTTATTTACTAAAATGATTTAAGCAAAAAAGCTTGCTGAGGGGAAAATTGCCTGTTTCTATCTATATACTGCTGGTACCTCTTAGGAGCCTGCTTTGTTTCTATTGTTTCTTTATTTATAATCTCTTGTGTGTGGTTGCAGAGGTTGCTATTTCAAGCAGCTGAAAATTTAAGGTATATTTCTGACCAGTGTTGAGCGGTATTAGGCATGTAACTCCCATTATTGCTAATGGGAATTAAGCAGATAAATACCTTCTTGCATTAGTGGATAAGTGGACTTCCATTTTCTAAGGTGACAAAGACTTCATCTGTGCAGCCGGGACATGATTGCACACGGCAAGATCGGAGCAGTGCCCAGATACAGAGGGGAAGAATAAAACGTCTGCTATGTATTTATCCCTTTATTCTGATTATCTCATCAGAATAAACTGTCAGTAGCTTTCAAAAGATTGTTAGGCTTACACAAACTCACAGGCAAACATTGTTAGGTTGCATGATCTTTTTCAGCTAGATGATGTACCTAGAGACATTTATGACTTTCAGTTGTTCCTCATTTCTTCCTCATATTAACAATATTATTCAAAAATGGGTTCCTTTTGACTTCTATTGTCATAAAATAATTATTTCCGAATAAAATATCATTAAATAGAAGTTACAGAATTAGTCATTTGTACCACTGGAATATCCACATCATCATTTTTCTTTCCTGGAAGAATGATTCTGTTTCCCTCATTTGCTCCTTGTGTTACACTGGATCCATATTTATTTGGTTCAGGCAGGTCATAATTATTTCAATAAGAACCTATATATTTTAAAGAAATGTCTGTAAAAAATTTAGAAGTGAAACCTAGTCCTTTTCTGGAAATACAGGTTGATTGGATGCAAGTGAAACTTTCTGGATTATGACTTTACTTCACATCAGGCTTAAAATGCAGAATGTTTCCATCTGATAATTAAATATGAGAGAGATCAGATACAAAGACATAAGAAGACACTGACAAGTTCTAAATAAGCATTAAAATCTTAAACTTGTATGTGCAGAAAAACAGCTCCCTGGAGCCAAAAAATTTTAAAAAGGGAAAGCAAAGTTTTCAAGCCTTCAAGACGAGGCACATACTTACCCCCAGCTTTACTGTTTAATCCCTTTAAGTACAACTAACCATGTCAACACAGAACCAAACCAGTATGTACAAACCACCCAAAACCCTTTAACTGGTCACTGATAAAAGGCCCAAGAGTTAGGTGCCTAATTGCCATAAATACTGATTCCCTTAAGTTCTTCTCGCATTCCATCTAAATTTTCAATAATGATAGCAATCAGACAAACCATTTCAAAATCCTAATCAAATGTCTTCTCAGAGCATTCATAAAATGAAATGCTGATGCAGCACATTCTGTTTAATTGAGATACACTTAAACTAGGAAGTCCGCTTAATCAGGATGTCTCTCTGGAAACAATTTAAGTCCAATGATACTTAATGGCAATGACTACTGCTTAATGTGGATGGCAATTCTGCTTAATTGAGATTTCTTCCAATGATGTAGTAGTTTACAGCTCTACACTTTTAAATAACTAAGACTAATTTTGTTATGTTTTATGTTTTACTAAATGTATTTTAAGTAAACGTGATGAATTGACTGGAATAACATTTGCGAAATGTTAGTCTCTGTAGCAAACCAGGCCTTATCACATTAAAAAGTCCATGGGGGGCATGGAAAAGTAGGAGGAGATATGACAGTAACATGTAAACTGAAAACAGTAGTGTTAAAAGAAAGGAGAAGATTGTCCATTTTTTCTGTGTATGAAACATCTAAATTAAGTTGTTTTAGTGGAAGAAGGGTCCAGAATTCAGTTTTGAATGTAGATCAATGTATTTCTGAACCTCTGAGTGTCAAAAGATGGGGAAGCAAACAAACGAGGCACGTAAGTTAACAACAAGAAGCAAATACAGCACATCCACCCTGTACATATTGTGGAGGGCAGGAGGAGAGATCTCTGAGGTGTCTTTGTGGATGTTCCTGGCAAGGTCCTCTCACATATAAGATGTGCCATGAAATAAAGCAGGAAGCAACAGGTTTTAAGTGGAGCTATTCAATGAAGACCAGTGTGTAACAGGATTATCAAGCACCTGAATAATGGATAAAGTAGAAAGCCTCCAGGATGGATGTTAAAGGAAAAAAAAGTACGTGGGAAAGGGGTCCAAATCCTGCTCAAGACTAGCCACATCTCTAACCCGTGGAATATTTACATCACAGAAGTAAAATGGAAAGTTATGTGTCCCTCACGGGTACCTAATCTAGTAACTGCATAGAATTTGCTAATGACTGGTATATTTGATCCACATGAAAGCCCCATCACCTACAGAGTATGTGCATGTGGAAAAGGTAGCTGAGACTATTACCATTTTACAAATGGCTGATAAATGTAACTGGTACTGCTTAACAGAACTACTGTGCACCTTTTTTCAGCACACAAAAGCTTTCTAGCCTTGATGTATCCAGAGTGTAACTTGGGATGTGAAACCACAGACTCAAACATGACTCAGTGGGAATTTGTTAGAGCAGCACGGCTTTAGGCTGATTTTATAAAAAAGGGAAGTCCAGTGCCGTGATTAGGTGAAGAGACAGGCTACATTATGTAAAGGAAATCTTGGAAGAATGTACTGTTGAAAGAGAGTTTCTCTTCTGGGGAAAAATTAGATACCAATTTTGCAGGAAGAATTACTAATTTTTAAAAAGCACCCTTTCTAGAGTGGACCCTGCCAACTGAGGGAACATTGCACAGCTATTACAGCTGACAAGCATATTCATCAGTTTCAAATCTAACCTACTTAAACTTTTTAAGAACATTTGAGTAAATATTGTGTTTTTATGACAGTAGGGTTTGTGGCTAAGGAAGTCATAATGCTGCCACATTTCACCCCACTGTCTGCATATAACTCTGAAAATGGTGCTTAGCTCTCACCTTCAGCACTCTGTCTGTCCCTTACCCTGTCCTATGCTGAGACTGCACATCATGCCAAATTTAGTGTGCTTGCTTTACGATGTGCAGAGTAACAAAGAAACCTGCTACAGTCTTTAAAAAAGTGAAAACACAATCATGTTTTGCCTAATACTGCACTTCCTTCCACTATTTCCTACTTGGTAGCTGCAGCAAAAATTCTTAGAGGTAGAATTTAATATATGACAATCTGTCAAGACTACAAAAATCCCGAATAATCTGTAGCAAATCAACGACTTCCATATCATCAGCAAAGGAAGGTGGTTCAGACTTGTTGAACCCTAGTTATTATAGGCTTGAACAACTCCTGATATAGAGGAGAGATATGCATGATTATGCAGGCAAGCACAAGTTAAGTAAAGCTAACTCCTGCTCACTGCAAATCTAATTGACAATTTTGTTGCCCTTCTCTGGCTATTTAAGAAGAGTAGTGAGGTCAATGGTAATGACATGTCTCATGGTTGGAAAATGCCACCCACTTGGTTTCTTTTTACAAGGCATTGATTTCAAACTTCTAAGCTCAGCTTTGTTACAAGGAAAGAAGAATTTTAAAAAGCCTTGTGGAGTGAATTTTCTGCTTGTGAAAGGTGACTGGCTGACAACTGCAGAGACTGAATTGTTCTGTTTTCACGGAGGAGATGCTGTACCTTTGCATTCATTCTTTCAGTATTACACTGTCAGTTCATTGTCTGCTTCCTCGTGTTTTCATATGTACTTCAAACTTGATCTTGTGTGGTCACTCCCGGGATGAAAGTTTCTATATGTTAGACTAAGTCTCAAGACTTATTAAAAGCCCCAAATTAATGACATTTGTCAAGATAAAAGATTTTTCAATATTGTTTATTTTAAAGAAATAAGAATATAGCTTTCTTGTTGTGATCATTGTGATTAACAGAAATTAAGCATAATGGAAACACCTTTATTTTTACTCTATGCCCTGACACTGTGGATTCAGATTCAAGTACTTTCAAAACCTACTGATTAAAAACTTGATTTTTTTAATACTGGCTATTTGCAACCTTATAGTGTAGTAGTGATATTCAGAGAGCACTGGACAGTTTATGAGCAGTGGTGAGAAACTTCTCAAAATATATACGTGGTGTATTTCTCCTCAAAATATATGTTTTACAAACATTTAGTAATGCGGAACTCTTTCACTGGAAACTGGATTTAGCTCCCACCTGTGACACCTATATTTAGGTGTGCAAAAATAGATGGTTATGTGTGAGCTAAATGTCTGCCAAAGCAATTGATAGAATTTAAAAAGTGGCCAAAAGCAAAAGTTGATGAAACATTAGTTTCTATTACTATTTAAGATGCCTCAGACTATTAGAGACAGTCTCATGTGCTGTTACATATAGCACGGAACCTGTGGCAAACACACTTTATTGGAGTGTCAGACACTGGATAGAGAGGTCAAGTAATTTCAAATGGTACTAGTTATTTCTGGTTTGGTACAGAATTGAGCCATTTTGGAGAGAGCTATAGGTCTTTTTGAGCAGCTCTCCATTGCCTACAAGAAAAAATCAGACAGATCCCTTAAATAGTGACACCTACACTTATATAAATAAATTCATATGTACACCATCTGAAAATCATCCAGTGATGTTCTACAAGAAGTTTAGAACCATTTCTGGGCCCAGTTAGCAAATCTGCTTCCTTGCACTAGATCTAATGAAATGTGAAAGGAGTGACACAGTCTCTCACCTTAGTTCCCTGGCCATGTCATAAAGTAAGATTTCCACCTCACTTAAGGACTCACAAAAGTGAAACTTATGCCTGTTGTTTACTCTCTGCATCACACTGAGTAATCCCATACTCTGTCTACAGTCAGTGAAGCTGCTACAGGTACTGCAAAAAATTATTGTTTTTGTAGAAGCATTGAACACTTGTCTACTTCTCCTAATCCTACAGAAGTTCATTAGTAGCAGCATCTTTGCCTAATACCTTATGACTGATACCTGGACTTCAGTAAGGCTTTTGACACTGTCTCCCACTAGACCCTCACAGACAAGCTGTTGATGTATCGGCTGCATTGGCAGTGAGGTGAGTTGAAAACTGCATGAACCGAGCCCAGAGGGTGATGATCAGAGGCACAAAGTCCAGTTGGAGGCCAGTAATTAGCAGTGTATGGCAGTAATCAATATTGGTTCCAGTCTTGTTCAACATCATCATTATTGATCTGGATGATGCAGCAGAATGTACCTTCAGCAAGCCTTCAGATGACACAGAACGGACAGGAGCAGCTGTTACACAAGAGGGCCATGCTGCCCTCCCAAGGGACCTCGGCAGGGTGGTGGAATGTGCAGGACAGGAACCCTACAAAAGTTAAACAAGGAGAAGTGCAAAGACCTGCATCTGGGGAGAAATAACCCTAGGGATCAGTATATGCCAGGAGCCGTCCAGCTGGAAAGCAGGTTGGCAGAAAAGGACCAGGGGGTCCTACTGGACACCAAGTTCACATGAACTAGCAGCATGCTCTTGGTACAAAGGTGAATGGCATCTTGGGCTGTATTAGGCTAAGAATTCCTAGCAAGCTGAGTGAGGTGATCCTTCCCCTCTACTCAGCACTGGTGAGGCCACACCTGGAATTCTGTGTCCATTTCTGAGCTCCTTGGTACAAGAGAAACACGGAGGCAGTCTAGCGTAGGCCCACTAAGATGGAGCATCTCATCTATGAGGAAAGGCTTGGAGAGCTGAGACTGTTTAGCCTGGAGAGGGTTCAGTGGGGATCTTATCAATGTGTATAAACAGCTGAAGGGAGGGTGTAAAGAGGGGGGATCCAGCCTCTTTAGAGTGGTGTACAGTGGCACCTCTTGACCAGAGACAATGGGCACGAACTGAAACACGGGAGGCTCTATCTGAACATGGGGAAATGTTTTTCATTTTCATGGTGGCTGAGCCTTGGCACAGGCTGCCCATAGAGGCTGTGGATTATCTTTGGAGATAATCAAAAGCTCTCTGGACATAGTTCTGAGCAACTGACTCTGGGTGTCCCTGCTTGAGCACAGGGTTTGGACCAGATGACCTCCAGAGCAACCTTCCAACCTCAACTATTCTGCAATTCTGTGATTAGAGCATTCATCAAAGATGTGAACAACTTGGACTCAAACCTTCCTCTCTGATTTCAAATACAGAAATTGGATCTTCCAGATGCGAATAAACTCCTATCTAGGCAAGACTTTGAGGTTCTATATTTCAGGGTTAGTTACAAAGCCTTGTATGTGCTTTAAATACCACAGCCAAGGTTGTTGGGAAATACACACAGGTCTTTTAACAGAGCACTATTTCCCTGTTGAATCATACCTCTTTACCCTGTGCCTTTTGGAGCATGGAGGTGCTAAGAAATTTATATTAATAAACATACTTGCAAGATTTCCTATATAAGGTGCTTAAATTCTCTTCTTGAATTGAATAAACGGAAGGTGCTTATCTGAACTACCATGGGGAAAGAACTGTGACTCAGAAGTTTGTAATCATTCCCTTTAATTTCTCTTTTGTTGTGCTTTTTTTAGAATTTAAACCAGTCTTCCCAGCTCACGACCAGTAAATTCCTGAGAAGACAAATTCCCAAATCATTCCTACCCCGTCTCTGTAGTCGAGAGCAAATAAAAAAGCAGGAGTTCTGAAGTGACTTAACTACTCAGTAACTACTCAGGCAAGATGAAAAGGCACTCTGTCCATTTCATTCACAATGTTTCCACTGCATGCAAAATATCTCTTTATTTTAACATTGTAAAGAAAGCAACAAATGACTGATAAGGTTTCATTTTGATTCTTAACTCCAATGAAAATGGTCTCCTGTGGCTACTGGGCAAATTAGCAAACATTTAATTGAAACACAGCTCAGAATGTAGACGTGCCCATAAGCACCTAGGAAAATTTAGGTGCCTCCAGGGTTCTGTGCCAGGTGAGGAGGGGTTATTACACAGAATAATAGAATGCTTATACCTGCAGTTCTGCCAACTCTTCTTGCACTTAAAACCCTGGCCTTGAGGTCATGTGAATGTGCTTGGATTTCATTTTAAACAGAAAAAAGGAGTTTCTGGAATCGTAATTGAAAAGGAACTTGAAAACAAGAATTTTAAAAACATAAAACCAAAGCAAAAAGAGAGATAGAATTAATATTTGTATGCATATGTAAATTACTTCTATGTATATATACATATATATATATATATATATACACATAGCTAAAACTAACTCCATCTTATTAAGATGGTCTTTGTTTTCTTTAAGGTCTTTCTTTCATCTTTTGCTCATGAACATTTATAGTGTGGGCTGGTAAAACTGTGTCTATCAATTTTTTGGTACAGACAAATATATATATTTTTTTTTTTCCTTGATGAATGAACTGCAACCCATACAATATTTAAATGTTACCTTAACAAAACTATGAAAATAGTTCTCCAAATTGCAGTTTCCTGGTGCAATAGAGAGATGTGTGTTTAGTTTTACTGTGAGCATCAAAACCTTCAGGATTGCCAGTATTGTAAGAAAAAGCTAGTTCCAAGTTTCATCGCTGGAGTCTTTCAGAACCTCATCTAACTTCAGCAAATAAAACCTAGGCTGTGCATTTACTAAAATGAAAAAATATATAGTCTACACACATTATTTTATTGTTTAAATGGTTCTCATTCATGTTTCATTTCAATAATATTTCCCCAGCTTGTAAAGCTTATGTTACATTGAGCTCCTCTTTAAATTCACAATGCATAAAACTGCCAGGTGGCCTAATAACAGAGTGCATTAACAGATTGAACTATAAATCAGATGGTTGTGTTCACATACTGTAAAAACACCACCATTTTCTTTCGGATCTGAGTTTGTACATAGAGTCCTCAGAGAGTATGATTGCTCTCAAATATTAAAAAAGCCCATATAGCTCAATTTTAACATCAAGATTGATTTTATATTTCAAACATAAAATTGTTCTCTTCAATCCTACAAGAAAATGTACACAAAATATGATCTAGTTTTGACACAGGAAAGAAAGGAATGGAAAAGAAGAGGGAGTTTGAATGTTTTCACTGATGTCAGAGTAAGAATGTGACTCTAAACTGAAAGTACATCTTGCAGCCCTTGTTACCACTGAAAAATATATGACCTAGAAGAACTGAACCTCTCTAAAAAGTGGCAACAACAATCACAGGTTGAGAATATTCTGCTGAGGGATGGATAATAGTTTACCATGAATGCATTGACTAGCTTCTTAAAGTAACATTTTCAGTGAGTTTCATTTTGGTTTCCCTTACTAAAACAAAGTAAATTTATTTCTGTGAGACTAGAAGCACCAAATAAATTTGAAAAGGGTATGATTTCATTTTAGAAACCTCTAAGAATAGCAAGAGGCCAGTATTTGTATATTTGTGTGTTTTGNTAATTGAAAAGGAACTTGAAAACAAGAATTTTAAAAACATAAAACCAAAGCAAAAAGAGAGATAGAATTAATATTTGTATGCATATGTAAATTACTTCNGCAAATAAAACCTAGGCTGTGCATTTACTAAAATGAAAAAATATATAGTCTACACACATTATTTTATTGTTTAAATGGTTCTCATTCATGTTTCATTTCAATAATATTTCCCCAGCTTGTAAAGCTTATGTTACATTGAGCTCCTCTTTAAATTCACAATGCATAAAACTGCCAGGTGGCCTAATAACAGAGTGCATTAACAGATTGAACTATAAATCAGATGGTTGTGTTCACATACTGTAAAAACACCACCATTTTCTTTCGGATCTGAGTTTGTACATAGAGTCCTCGGAGAGTATGATTGCTCTCAAATATTAAAAAAGCCCATATAGCTCAATTTTAACATCAAGATTGATTTTATATTTCAAACATAAAATTGTTCTCTTCAATCCTACAAGAAAATGTACACAAAATATGATCTAGTTTTGACACAGGAAAGAAAGGAATGGAAAAGAAGAGGGAGTTTGAATGTTTTCACTGATGTCAGAGTAAGAATGTGACTCTAAACTGAAAGTACATCTTGCAGCCCTTGTTACCACTGAAAAATATATGACCTAGAAGAACTGAACCTCTCTAAAAAGTGGCAACAACAATCACAGGTTGAGAATATTCTGCTGAGGGATGGATAATAGTTTACCATGAATGCATTGACTGGCTTCTTAAAGTAACATTTTCAGTGAGTTTCATTTTGGTTTCCCTTACTAAAACAAAGTAAATTTATTTCTGTGAGACTAGAAGCACCAAATAAATTTGAAAAGGGTATGATTTCATTTTAGAAACCTCTAAGAATAGCAAGAGGCCAGTATTTGTATATTTGTGTGTTTTGATATATATATAAAAAACACACATCTATGCATTAAAAATTTACAGAAGAAATAAATTGTATTTTTCTGATATTTTGTTTCCAGGAGAGACAAAACAACAATGAAATTTAGCAGTTGTGGTTCATAAGATCATAGGATAATTCATGTTACAGGGGAATTCAGAAGGTCATTTAGTCCAATCTTCTACTCAAAACAGGGTCAGCTGTGATGAGGTCAGACTGGGTCAAACTTAGGTCTTGATGCAGGGGCTTTTTAGCTTCAAAACAATGAATACACCATCTATTTTTCAGTACCTACTGTTATTACAGTTGGTACATTTGTGGCTAAGAGTACTAACTAGTATCATTTTAATCGCTAACTTCTGAGTAAGATTGCAGAATTTCATCTCATGGCTAAGAAAAACATGTATCAAGAAATAGCAATGAATATATGGTTAGCATTTATGGGCCAAGCCATGTATGTTACTGTGGTACCTCTTATGAGAGGAAATATTTAGAAAAATAAAGCAATCACAATCTCATTCGAGAAAATGATTTTCATCAAGTGAGTGAAAACTATAAATCCATACCCTAAAGGCACCCATCAAGCAGAAATTTGTCAGAAGTAGGGCACCAGAAAATAAATAATGACTATTCAAATAGTGGTGAAACAGAATAGCAGCTCAGGATGTTAAGATATTGTCTGAATTTTATCTTTATATACAATGATATATCTTTGTATGTGCCTGCTGATGCAGGGAAGACTGGATGCAAACGTAAAAAAAAAATTCTTAAAAATGTTTGTGTGGCCTTTAGAAAATCAACTCTAATCATTTTCTAATGTTTAGGGGGTTTGTATCTGAGCTCTGGGTCAAAGACCATGGATAATTTTAAAAACACATAAATGATTTAAACACAATATCATGTTTTAAAGTGTTAAATAGTTCAAGTACTAAGTGTTTCAATGTTACCTGGGAAGTCTAAGATTTTCTATTGAGCTTAAAAGAGAGAGAATGGAATGAAAAATAAAGACTAATTTAAGACAGTAAGTTTTTTGGACATAGATGACCAATTTGGTCCTCACAACACCTGAAATGCCACCTCAACTTATCTATCCCATGAGACTATTTTCATCCCCTCCAACATTTTTTCACAAGGTACCAATGTGCACCACATTGCTGAAAGATAGAATCAAACCCCAAAACTAACAGCATAAAACACAACATTGAAGGTGCTCCTACTGGTGCTCCTACTGGTAAACATTTTTCTAGACAAAAGGAAGTTCATGTCTGTTCATTCTGTGAAAGAAGTTAAGAAATCAAGAATAGGATTCACCTTACTCTACCTTAGACTTTTAAGTTAAAACTATTTTCTTAAAATACATGTACACAAATAACTTAGATTCTTTGTTCATTCCTAAGCCTCAGTTCCCTAGTTTATCATATTACTTCACTCCTAAACTGTTTGATTTGGTTTCTTTGTTCCCTTATAAATAAAACCAGGCTTGGTTTTGTTGATGGTTTGTGCCAATAGTCATTCCCAAAAGATAGAAGAGGCAAAACTGAGCCAGCCTTGCCTTTCTTTGCCACATACAGCTCCAAAACCCTTTCTCAAGCACTGCTTTATATCCTCCAGTCAGGCCTCGGGGTTCGAAATGTACTCTCAGTTTTGTGTTATAAACACACCATCATAGTAACCTGCAACAGAGGTTTCACATAATTTCAAACTCTTTGAAATAGATGAAACAAAAATATAACAGTAATGTTTTAGTTTCGTGGGGGTAATAGACAGGGATAGGGGTCACCTGTTACAAAGGGAATTGTGGATGGAAACCAGCTGCTTCAAGTGAGTCTGCCCATGAGCAATGGGAAAGGGAACAAACTGGAAGTGAACCACTGAATAAATAAGTCACTAATAGAGTTCTCAGGAGCAGACATGGATGTTGTCAGGAGTGCATATAGCACTGGTCTAAGTTTCTAACCCTGGCTTCCATTATTCTTTGTGGACTATAAACTGATCAGTTTAGACTTAAGCAATTAAACTGTAAATGCCTAAGACGAATGAGATAAATCCCATCATCAGTGTATATGATGAAAATACAAGGAGCTGAGAATAAAATAAACTTTGGGAATATAAAAAAAAAAATAAGGTTAGAAGAATTACATAATTAGTAAAAATTTTAGAAATGGCTTAGAAGCAACAGGTGGTGAATAAGAGATGCAGAGAAGCACAAAATTGCTAACTTGAGGACTGTTCTTGCAACAAGCTGATGATTTACATTCTCTAAACCCAGAAGCTTTATTTAATTTAGCAGTTCATCCTGTTCTGGTCTCTAGTGTCTTCCTCCATCTACTTAAAGGCATTTTTCTACAAACATTACATTTTAAACAAGCAGTTCAAAATCCACTGTGCTGGCCAAGCACAGGCAAAGAAAGGCTCTGTTGCTCACTGTGCTTCATTTTTCTGAGAAAGAAAATTATTAGGAAACTGGGATGTGTGTCTATACTTTGGATAGACTAAGGTAACACACAAATGCAGAGATACCGTCATGAAAAAAAAATATAAATCTGTTTTTGCCCCAAACATCCAGGCTTGAAAGGAGACACCAGGGGCTCAAGCAATCTTCCTAAGAGGTCATAATACAACCACCAAACTGGGAAGTTGAGTAATTGTTTGTATAGCTACCCCATAGAGTCACACCTGCCTGCTAAAGCATTGCAATTTAAATGCTGTTACTCTCACAAGGTCAGCTGTGGTTAGTTCTCTTGTTGGGACCCTGGAGCATGGGTTGGAACAGCACAAATGAATCAGGCCTGTAATATGCAGACTTCAGCTCTTTACCATCTGACTGTACACTGTTAAAGTCTCTGCTTTGATTTTTAAAGAACACTCCCACATATAGAAGAAATCCAAGTAAAGAACTCCTAACATTAGAAGTGCTAATTAGATTTAAAATTTAATTATCATTAAAATAAATACATGATAACCTCAGAACTGTGATATTGTGGTACTACCCTCCCTGTTACAAATGCTTTTTTCCCATTCTCATAATACCTTACACACCTGTAGCTTTTCACTATAATATAGGAAAAGTTTTTAGGTTAAAAGGTATCTTAAAACATACAACAGCAGATATTTATAGTTATAAGTGTTGCAAAGTGATGCCCCTTAGCAATACACAATATGACATTTAAATAATGATGATCATAAGAAAACTTAGAACAAGGAAGCACAAAGAAATGGAGTTGAGCTAATGACTGCAATTTGCCACTGCTCAAATCTTTATAGGATTTATTTCTTCATTTCAATTTGCATTTCTACAGTAACAAAAATTCTTTATCTCAGCACACGTACCTCAGGAAATTATTTTAAAATCCAGTTAATATGCCAACTCAACCAGCATACTCAGCATATGCTACTGGATAATTGTGAAACTCAGTTTTCATTCTCTGATGCTACTCTGTTCTTAGCTCATCTAATCTCTTCTTCTTTGTGCTCAGAAGTCCTTGACTTTTTCTTTTTTTTAAAACAGCTAGCCCTAGAACACACAAAATTTAGAAAATACCGGTCACAATGGGCATGCTGAGTTTGTTGTCCCTCCAAACAGATAAAATGTCCATGCAAAAATTAGGCAATCTAACGATGACACAAGTTGGGTATCAACCCCCTTCCCATTTCCTGAGTTGTGAGGCCTAGTGCCTTTCTCCACGCTTAGCACTGCAGCACCTGAGGCACACAGATTAATGATGCAACCATAAAGCTTGCTGAGGTGGCTGCCCAAATATATTTCTGTTTCTTTCGCTTATTGTTTTCCGCTAATGCATTCTTGATATCAAACATTCAATGCAAGTATTTATTCAGCTTCATTTGATTTCTTATTATGTCCCACTCTTTTGTCAATAGTGCTTTTGGAGAGAATATTTTGAATGCTCTGCACAGTAAGATTCTTACTGCTGATGTCTTGATAGAAATTGGGATATTGATGCCAAATGGTGGGTATTGATCTAAATTTGTTTCTTACCTGTACCAAGTCAAAAAGCCAGTAGACAGATTGTAGTTGTTAGTGCTGTGTTGTGCTGTACTTCTCTGGGCTGGAACAACTTTTTATTGCTAAACCACAGAAACAGTGATCTAGCACTTACCACGGATATTTTATTGATATTCATGATTTACTCTCAAGGAACAATTAATATTTTCCTCTGATTTCATGAAGATATTGTAGCTTATAAAAAACTCAGAAGAAGAGAGGAAGAACAAGAATTTCAGTAAAAGGCTCTGTGAGTGTATGAAGTTTTACTTGCTCTCTAGATATGCAAAGATCCATGCACTCACAGCAAATCATGGCAGTGAGAGCTGAAGGAGTCTTTTTTACCACCTTCAACCAGGAGCAATCAAAGTCAGTGGGATGCAAGACATGGCTTTAAACATGCAAGTACAGGTTGATACAGAAAAGAAGTGTCACAAATGTATAGAACAACCCATCTGATCTACTCACATGAGTTTTGTGATTTTATGCAGAAACAACATGGTCAAGTCATGATAAGCATAATGAAGAAAAAAAAAAAGAAAAAAGTTTTAAAGAGGTAACTTAAAACTAGAAAGCCTGTTTCATACAGTCTACTGGGATCATACAACATTCCTGAACAAACTTTCAAGCCAATCCTAAGCTTGTTCCTCTGTTGATAATGAGTTACAAAAAATTAACACAGACATGAAGAAAGATGACAGGAGAAATACAACTAGATTTTCTACAAAGCAGCAAAACACAAGAAATGGAGACAGTGAAGGGAGAGAAGCAAAGGATTATGGAGAAGCAAGCATCAGCAGATAAGAATGTAACAAGAGAAAAGAAAAGTTTTAATTAGTAGTGTTAGCACATTAAAATCAACATGTTAAATTAAAACGGGGGAAGAGCGATATCAACATTCTACTAAAATTGGCATGACTTAGACCAGAAATGGTCCCTTTCAGTCAGAGGCTAAGAAGGTTGTAGGCCAGTGATGGAAATAGTATGCTATACATGTCAAATATTAAAGATCAAAATATGGAAGCTTTGCTTAGGGGAAAAGTGGAAGAACAGATAAAAAACTTTGAAGGTCACAAGCCTGTAGATTTATAAATAAATTAGTACCAAAATTGCATAGATAGCATCTACTGTACACTTATTTAGTAAATTATGCAATAACGACTATTCGCAGACATATGGACAGTAATCTGTTATGATCCCAAATTCCAGAAAAAAGAACCTATCAAACCATCACCCCACCTACCTAGTTAGTCATTGGAAAGAAATGTTATTACATAACTTACTGAACAACCTGCCATCTCTGCAGGAAGTACTACTAAAATAATATAAATAGCAGAATAAAAGAAATAAAAGTTTTCAAAAGTGGGCAGTGTGCAACTGAAGAGATTTTCATTCTAGAATGTCATCTTATGTTCCTCCATTTTCTGCCTTAGTAGCATCCTGTTTAGTTTATTGGGGGTGGTGCATATGTTACGAGCTCTTTGAGAGAAAGAGAACCAAGCATAAACACCTATAATAAAGGGGTGTATTGTAGTTTGCAGTAAATGGTGAGAAATTAGCAAATTTAGTCAACAGATTATTTTGAAGTAACATCTAAATTATGAGATCGTATTTCAGCATAGTTTCTCTCCTTTGATTGTAACAGGTGACCAAGGCAGACATAACACGTTTAGATCTTAAATGCCTAAATTAGAAAGATAAAACCCACTCAAGTCCCTGGATTGTATTTTTTTAGCACTAACAGTGCAGTTCTGATGTGTTCCTAGGGCTTCTGGGCCTCCTGCAATACATCTAACTGAACAGAATTCAACAGGCCAGCAAATCAATGGCAAGGTCAAAGCAATGAGTTAAGAAAGCATTGTTTGCCACAGACTTTTGAAAGGCCAGGTGGGAAGAAAAGGCAGTAGTTGTCAGATGAAAAGAAAATCGTGGATTCATCTCTTCTATGTCTTTACCTCTGGGTGAGACCCTTGCAATAATCATTATTGAAATTTGTCTTTCATTCTGCCAGTTTGAACTTATCAGAGAGTACAATGGCGTAATTCCCTGTAGTTTTCACTTGGACTCTGAAAAAAAACCAACCCAGTTGTTGTTTTACATTAGATTGGCTCTTTCCTGGCAAAGAAGTCCTTTTGAATCACACTAAGATAGTAGGTCCTGTTTGATGGTTCATTGCAATATCTGGTAGGATTAGACTCTGACATTTGTAGTGATTCATCTCAAACAGATGAGAAGCTGGCATTGCTGGCTTTCTGCACCACTGTCAGGCAACTTACGGTTCTCAGTTTTGCATTGTTTGGGCTTTTTTTGAGTGGTGTATTTTGGGACTGTCTTCATTATTTTTGAAATTATCATTGTTGAGGTTTTTTTCAGTATCTACTGAGTTATCTGGTTGGTGATGAATAGTGCTGCATCCAGCTGGCAGCCAGTGGAGTCCCTCAGGGATCTGTTCTGGGAATAGTTTTCTTTAATATTTTTATTGATGACATGGATGAGGGTATTGAGTCTTTCATTAGCAAATTTGCGGACGACACTAACCTGGGAGCATGTGTCAACCTGTTGGAAGGTAGGAGGGCTCTGCAAAGAGACCTGGAACAGTTGGATAGATGGGCAGAGTCCAATAAGATGAAGTTTAACAAGTCCAAGTGCCAAGTCCTGCATTTTGGCCACAATAACCCCCTGTAACGCTATAGGCTGGGGACAGAGTGGCTGGACAGGGCCCAGGCAGAAAGGGACCTGGGGGTACGGGTTGACAGTCGATTGAACATGAGCCAGCGGTGTGCCCACGTGGCTGAAAAGGCCTGTGGCATCTTAGCTTGTATCATGAATNAGGTGGTGTTAGGGCATGGGTTGGACTTGGTGATCTTGAAGGTTCTTCCAACCTGGTGATTCTGTGATTCTGTGATTCTGTGATCTATATTGTATTTACCCAGTTACTTGTGTTCACATAATTTTTCTATATGTTGATATATTAATAGTGGAATCTGCAGTATCCTGCATGAAGCGTCTTTTCTGTTGAAACAGAGATTTCTGATATTCGGAAACTGCCAAAATAACGGCGTAAATATGACTCACTGCATTATCTTTGACCCAGTGGTGATTTATTTGAATTCCTGTATCACTGCTTCAGCGTACTGTCTTTCAAAAAGGAAGATACTAAACTGAATATTCTGAATATTTCTAACGACTGGTATTGCACAAGAGACAACCTCACAGGGGTGTGATTGTTAATGCTTTTCTTTATCTCTAATAAACTCTGTTGTGACCGTTAATGAATTGGCTCTAATGCAGATGTCTATAAGAGATTGCAGAATGCATGTTATTAACCATTGTGACCTGAACTGCATCCTGTCACCCTAAGTACTTCTTCCTTTCAAAAGCACTATAGGTTGTAACAAAATACAGTCACTCTTTAAAAGGTCAACACAGTGGAAAGTCACTGGAGTCAGACTGGAATAACTGCACAAGCAACCTGGCTGAACTTGTTTTGTCTGAATGGTAATCAAATCTGTATCTTCATATAAACTTTTGTGCTTGCTTAGCCTTGTTTTAAAAACAACACCTTCTAGCAGTTGGGATCAAATCCAATTTTACACAATTTAAAGATGAACTATATAAATATTACTTAGCATGAAGATGAAAAGTAGAATTACACTTATAACAGGGAACATATTTATCCCAAAATATTGCTCAATAACATAACCACAACAGCCATTATTTTAATTAAAAATACCTTCTAATCACTATGTGTTTTGGAATAAGGAAAGAAAATCTCTGCCACAAATACACATAGATGCACCGACTAACAGCCATCTTCAGGAAGAAGACAATGATGCTGCTATTACTGATTATTCATCAGCTTTAACATGTAAAAAACATCGTATGTTTGGATTGGAAAAAAAAGGAATAAAATTTTATCTTCAATGGCTTTTTATAATTGCAGTATCTAATACTAAAAATAACCTTCCTTTCAACTTAGAGCTTGGATTATAGACCAGGATCTTACAACAAATCAGTCTCAGTGTGTTAGGTCAGGTATCTAAATCTTCAAATTGTTTCTCACACTAAAAACAAATAGTGTTAGAATAATCTGAGACATTTTCATTGTATTTGGAAAGGTTCAGATGTTAAGGTTCAGCCTAAGATTTACTTCAGCTATAATCTAGGCTATAACTAAGTCTTCTCCATGAACACAGAACATGATGAAAACCAGATAATTTCTTCTTATTCACACTGTATGGGATGTTCAGGAATGAAAAAGTGAAACTCACCTTTCTCCAATAAACTTTATATAAATTAGAAGTTAGTTTTTAAAACATTGTGTAGAGTGCATCAGAGAGAAGGCTAAGCATTGGGTAGCTGAAATAGGATAGAAAAGCAACCTTTAAGTGTCTTGACTTTCATGTTAATAATATCGAACTTAGTGAGTTCTTTCCAATGTTTTACTTGCAGAGCAAATATTTTCTCTTTCAGTTATTGAACTCATGGTGTGATGTCAGCTAATGGCACCTTCAATTTCTTTAACTAATGAATAAAGATCACCAGAAAAGTGATGAACTACTACAAAGTTTTAAAGGAAGGTGAAACAAATGAGTTTTTACATATAGTTCAGAGATTATTTTCTGGGTTTTTTTGAAGATCAGCAATGTGGGTTTGATTATGGTAGATGCTGGCACACAGACAGACATCTATAGGTCTAAAAGGTTCCAAGTTATTTTAGTGACACAATGTGGTAACATTCAGCTGATCTCCCTGGAGAATACTTGGGGTCTGGTACTATACAGAAGAAGAAAATGTTCAGGGAACCTGGCTTCTGTTTTCATTTTTGTTACTTTCATAATTATCAATAACAATTCAGAGAGAAATTTAAAGTGTTACTGAATTTATCACTAACCTGGCATTTCCAGTATCAGGAGCACTCAGTTGTATGCTTTCCTTCCTGGTAAGGATCTAAATACATTTATCAATGGACTTGACAACTTTAACCATGATGAAGTTCTAACAGAGATCCATCTAGGCTGATGTAGAAACCTAATAGTAGCTTACCTTACAGTCTCCTCGGGGAAGATAAAAGAAGAATATGGAAAAAAATTAGAGTGAAATAATCATCTGCTGAGGTTGACACCAAGTGTTGTTGATTCAACTTGTCACATTCTCCAGGGCTGGGATACTCTCCTCTTTATTTGCTCTCAGCTATTTATTTGCATCCCTGTAGATTAAAAAAAATGATCAAGGGGATTAGTAAATTGTAAATTTGCTTAATTGTTAGGGATGGATTAGGAGAGCTATCATTATAAATTGGCATTTGTGGGGTCCTTGCATTTAAACTCATAGTCATTCTAGAATTACATTTTAAGTGTCATTGCCTCTGTTGACATTGCAGAGTAGATTTGTAGTGTTCCCAGTGTTTACGTGTCTGGTTCTGAGTACTACAGAAGCACTGCTGATCTCCTGGCCCCTGCAAAGTAGTTTTAGTGCTGCTTTGTGTGAAGAATTGTCAAAGGCTGCAAAGGAAACACTGCCTCACAGCCTGCTGGAGTTCTATACAGGACTCCTAAAACTGGGATTCACCAAGCCTGTGGGTTTTTAAACATACCTTGATGTTTTCTATGAGCTGGCAAATCTTTCTGGTTTAAGATTGGTTGAATTTAGGATGTGTTAACCAATAAGTTTTAAGTATTTAGTAAAAAAAATCCTACCAAATTTAAATACCTAGACTTCTTTTCTTTTCTCTTTTCTCTTTTGCTTCCCTCTTTCTCTTTTCTTTTCTTTTCTTTTTCTTTTCTTTTCTTTTCTTTTCTTTTCTTTTCTTTTCTTTTCTTTTCTTTTCTTTTCTTTTCTTTTCTTTTCTTTTCTTTTCTTTTCTTTTCTTTTCTTTTCTTTTCTTTTCTTTTCTTTTCCTTTTCTTTTCTCTTTTTTTTTCTCCAGAATATCTTAAACATTTATGTGACTATCTGAATTAATATCAGTTCTTCTCCTTACTTTCCTGTTAATTATTGTTTCACAAATCTTCTTCCAAAACATTTTGTGTGATCCACTGTCTTCTGGTCTTGGTATAATTGAGAGGAACATATCCAATGCCAAAAGAGATCTATTTAAGTGAAGATTAATCGTTAATATATGATATCAAATAACTTGGTTCAAAGTTATACGTCCTAATTTAATCTCTTCCAGATACATCCTAGTTTAATCTCTCATTGATTCAAAAGGAATTTATCTAGTTCTGTAAATCACAGCTCATGCTCTGCATATGCTGTTCATTCTAGAAATAACATGGCATAAAATCCTCTACCTATTCCCAGTCATTAATTTTTCAACCATTTACCAAACTGTTTGTTTTGGGGGTTCTCCTGCCAAAGTCACTTGTTGCTATTTTGGACTTTCTTGAGTACAGCAGGCATTTATTTTAAAAGTACAAATAAGGTCCTCAGTTAATATCAATTTCGTCACAGAGGGTATGTATATTTACAGAAAAGGAAGTTTTTACAGATGGTTGCAGTAATGAGAATATGTCTAGGAAAAACAAAGAGTAAATTAGCAAAACTGAAGTCCAAGAAACAAGAGCCTGCAACTGAACAAAATAAGGATAAATATATAAGATACTTTTAACAAAACACATATGAATCTAAACATTAGCATTGGATGATTTTTTGATGGATTGATGGCACAACGCTGAAATTTGACATACTCCTTGTATAAAAACATGATATCTTTAAAATGTGTCTTTTCAGGTTGAAATAACCTCTACAAAGTCTACAGATTCAGGATTATATTTTTCAAAATAGCCATTTGGTAGCCTTCAGTTAACTTCCTCAAAGTGTTTCTAGAAAGCAAAGACAGCTAGGTGAGATCTCAAGCTAGAAAGACAGAGGAACATAACTGATAGAATTCAAAGAGAAGGACAAGAGAAATCTTCCAAGGGCCAAATTTTAATGATAGAAAAATAAGTTGGAATTTCTTTGAGGTTAAAGTCTGGCTCAAAAGTAGCAACAAATAAAATTCTTTATCTTTTTTTTTTTAATAAAAAGTCTCTGTGAAGCAGAAGTAGTCCACAGACATTCTAGCAACATTTCAGTATAACCAGTCAGTTTCTGTGAGTACTATCATGCATGTATGTACTACAATGTGTGCAGTCAAAGGAATGGTTTGCAGTCAGGCACTTTATCCATAACTAGAAATAAATTAAAATAACAGAAGGAAGAAATTAAGCAAGTAACAGAATAAGGATCTTTATAAAGTTCAGTTGTTACACAGCTGGAGACTGCACTACAGCGCACATGTATACACAGTCAGTGGGTACTGAGCCTGCAGTTTGATCTTCAGCATTTTGCTGCTTAAGTATTAACCATGCAGCATCAAAGGTCTCTTTACTTTTTTTTGTTTTCTCAGGTTGACAAGCTACTTACTCTAAGTAACCTGACTTATCTATAGGGCAGATCAAGTAGATAAATATGTTGTTTTCACTCCTGTAACCTAGGGTTCCAGAAAAAATCTTCCTAGAAAAAGAACTAAAATACAAATTTAAGGTAAACCCTATCTTGTGGTAAATCAAACACTCACATTTTGCCCATAAAATCAGAAATAAGGGCACACAGAAATCAGAGACCTTCAGCAACAGAGTGGGTATGAGGCTGTAAGGTATGAGGACCTGGAGACCTTTAGGTGAAAATGAGGGTGTAGTATCCTTCAGTATGAGCACACACAAGCAAAACTGACTGTGTAAATTATGACATTGCTTGAGTTGCTTATTTGAGGAAGTAGATACCGAGATAAAAATTGAAACTTTTCTTGTTTGGTACCTGATATAAAAGAAATGCAACAACTTTTCTATCCAGTGCTTCAACATTATCACCCTGACCCTGATGACTATGTGGTTAAGCCACATGCAATTACTAACATTTATCCACTTCCATAAACCTCCTTTCTGTGCAACCTTTAATGGATTCTGTATCATGCTGAGATACATTTAACAAGAAATGTAATGTAAGAGTAGTGTTCTATTGCAGTATAAGTTAGAATAGACACTTTTTTTTTGGATTTGAAAAAATGTTTGCATCATTCATAAGCTGACAGTGCTCCTGTATCACCACTACAGAGAAATATCTAATCTATCTTCTGATGCATTGAATTGTTGCAAAAGAACTGATTCTTGATAATAATGACAATACAGTTCCCAAAAAAACTTCAGTATAACATGAACATAGCTCATAGACAGTATCCAGAAGTTTGAATTTAACTTTGCAGTATAAGCTAAATTTTGGGGACATGATGAATCCAGCACCTGAATTAGAGGCCTCATGCATGAATCAGTTAAATCATACATATTATCAAATATTTAGCAGCTTATTTACAAACATTTTTTGGTCTTTTTTTTCCCCTAGCGATGAGATATAAGAATGATACTGCACCATAATTTTGTTTCCATTTGCCAAGAAACTTCAACTGGTCTTATGTGACTATTGTCTGGTATAATATTTCTCAATTGCCACCACGACATTTTCTCCACAGAATGTCACACACATGCTGATGTGCTTATGAAAAATGATTAGTGGTTAGTGAAAAGAACTGTCTTATTAAAGAAAAAGAAACTCCTATGAAAGGAGTTTTGATGCTGCACCAAGACTAAGACGTCAGCTAAGTCAGCCACAAAGTCTCAGGTTGGTTGCGTCATATAATTTTGTGAGTTACAGGCAAAAGTAGATTTTAATAAGTGCAGTGGAGGTGTTTGTAATGCACTTTTCTTGAACAGCTCTTCAATACTGATTTAATACCTGCTATAGTAAAGGAGCTTGTACATGGATTTCATACATTTTATTTTATTGCACTCCACGTTATCACAACCAATTGTCATCCTACTTTATCTCAAATGACAAAACATTTTCTGTCTGTAAGCATGATAAAATCATTTCAGTGTTTCGAAGTGTTAGTTAACGAGTTAAGGAGTTCCAAGGATATATATATGCTTTCTTTGTCTGTTTCTAGTCAAAAAACAAATAATGATCTCTCACTGGTTAGCTTACAGTGCATTGCAACAGTATAACCAGACTGCAATGTCAGCTCTATGCAGAAGGATGCCCTACTGAAGACTAACAACTCTATCTCAAACAGTTCTCCAAACATTATCCAAAAAAAATTTCTCCCTCTGAAATATTGCCTCCTTCAGAATTTACTCTTTTTTCCCCTCCATTTTCCCCTCCAGCTTTACATTTCTATATTGGAGATTTTCATTTTCTAGAATCTGAAGGGAGCTCTAGATGATTATCAGGGCTCACTCACATTCTTTCTACCTGCCTGCAGATGAAAATTGCATCTTTCTTCTTTACACAGTCTTCCCACAGAGGCAATTTTTATACATGACATCATTTTCTTCAGTCAAACTACCAGTGTGATATTCCTTAATAATGTTCTTTGACCTTACATTCTGGTTTAAAATCAGTATGGTCATGACTGAGCACATCATCTAATTTCCCTTCTCATCTTTTATTTTTTTTGAGTCACTGTGGATCACTGCTTTCTATTCTTCTTTGTTTAGTTTCCCTCATGTTGTTCGCACATAAGCAGATTAAATGGCACAGCAGCAGACATCAGATAACAGAGGTGGGAATAGCACAGGGTAGAGATGTTCCAGCTGCCTCATACCAGCTACCCTGAGTACCAATGGCAGCTAACCACAATGAAACCAGACATCTTGAAGTTTAGTTTACTCTCCTTCTCACTCTTCATTAAATCCTGGGCTCTTATCATTATCAAGTAAGCTTGTTTAAAATTAACTCAAGATATTTCTACATTGTATTCAGTCACATATGGGGTTGAGTGAAAATATACCCTCAGTGCAGGCAATGTGTATTTGTTTTAGATTTACCGTAATTCATTTTATTGCAATGTTTCCTTTAATTCTGCAAGACATTTGTATACTTCTGCTTCTTTTGTTTTCACTAGCAAATAACTAATTTGCTTCTAGGTGCTAATGATAGCCAGGGAGCTCAGGAGAGGTAAAGTTGTGCCTAAAAAAATAAGATGAAAATTCAGAAATTATATTCTTCTTTCCTGTTTCTTATAATAGGAAGGTAAGAACATAATATTTATGGATTTACTGGCAGCAATTCCAATAAATACTACTTGCATATGAAATCTGTCTTTGCTTAAAGTAAAACTGAATCAACTTTCTGTTCAATTTCTTCAACTTAAAAAAATTATGTCATATAATTTCCCTCCTGGTCACATCTTCAGATCTCATTCACGCATTTTCAGCAGTTTACTAGTAGTCATAGTCTCGTACTAAACACAGCAAACTGGAAGATCCCAAGTGCATTTTAATGGTGTGTTATAGACATTAAAACCACAATCATTATATTAAGGGTTATGTTTTATTTTTGCTTTATTGCTGTATCCCAAAGTAGGCTGGGGAGAAGGGACATGGGAGTAATAAAATTTTCCAAACTTTATATTCAGCAATTGAAAGATACGTGAATTTCATACCAGCTTAGCTGTTTCTTTTTTTATTTTCCACGGGAATATTTACAGCTCACGAGGACAGAAAACAGGAGTACTAACATACCATAAGTACCTGTACCTCGTTATTTTTTGGTCCAGATAGAACACAGATACTCCAAGCAGCTAGAAAGACTCTATTCTAACAAGACTTCCAGCCCAGTATTTTTGGTCCCAGTGTATTCACATGAATATCCTACAATTCGTCTGTCATTGAGAACTGCTAAAGTGCTTGAACAGTTGAATTTAGTCACCACTCTATTAACCCTAGTTCTCTGTGGCAGCACTTTTCAGGGTGTTTGCTTTCTTTTATAATGGACAAGAGAAATCTACTCGCACAAAAATAAAAGGCTTGTATAACGCTGAGGATGAGGTGAAGCCACTGGATATAAAAGATGACAGATTTACTAAGAATAACTTACTTCTTAGTAACAGCTTTTACAGTATAGGACAAGTTATATTTACAAAGCATTTCACTTTAAACCTGGAAATAGTTTTAATGAGATCTCTTTCACATTGTTCATTTTAGATTACTTTTCATATCCAGTTTATGAAAACAAATGTTTAGCTTTTTTCTTTTCCCTTGGCAGCGTCAAGAAATTGTGCTGGTGTGGGACACACCAGATGAGTTCTCTGCAGTGGATCTGACTCCAAATAAAATTTAATAAAGCTGTACATGCAGTTGTCAGTAATGCTGGGCAGGACCAAACAAACTAAGAGATTTTCATTCTGGACAACAGAAGGAGACTAAAATTCTACAGGGTTCATGAAGGAATGTGATAATTTTGACTGACGTAAAATTTATGCTGTATATTTCTGATTTGTTGTCTAATCCCTCAAATATATTTACTTTATCCCAAGAGTTATATTTTTTATCCCAAGAGTTATATTTTCTATGTGAGGTCTAATTCCATCAGAACAGGGCTGCCTTTCAATATGAGTAGGCTCTTGTCTCTGGCAGGGCAAGCAAAATCATTGCCTTTAGATGAAAATGCAGTCTTGTACCAGTAGTTTTACTTCCAAGCCCTGCCCGTACTGATGTCCACAAATGCAGGCTCCCTGTTCATGAGCTTTCATCCCCTCTGTGCTGCTGAAGGGGCAGAGGCAGCGCTGGCAGCTCAGGGCTCCATAGCTGCTTGTGAACAACCAGGACAGGTTGGACAGATGGTGGCCAGGGAGTTCACCTCCCTCTCCACTGTTGCCTGTGGGCTGGCAACGAGCTTGCTAGATACCGGCTTGCAAATAAAATCAGTAATCAATATTTGAAAACTAAGGAACATCTCTATTTCTGCCCTAAAACTGGAGATTTCTTTCCCAAGAAAGCATGGCACACAAACAGCTGGTTCTGTATAAATGACTGGATAAAGCAGCAGGTACAAAAACAAGCAGCTGTCAGCAGGATTGCTCTAAAGCTGACATGCTTTTGTCAAAACAGAGGGCTATTCTGCTAGGGGCTGATATGTTTGAGTGTGTTTGTACTTCATTGTGTCAGTCCTTTTGTTCCCTCAACTTTGCTTTGGATTACCAAATGTGAGAAATGGTGAATCAATTCCCTATTTGACTATGATCAAATTAAAAGAAAGAAAGGAAGTAAGTGGGAAGAACAGGAACAGACAGGCTGGGACTGGGAAAGATATCGTGGTTGTTGCTCTTGAAAGTAGCAATTCCTTCAGCAAAGCCTTAAAAGATAGAGAGTTCTAGTCTCCCTCAGTTTGAACAACAGTATTTGAACCTACTGCTCACTTTTCTAAAGGGAATAAATATTTCACAATGGAGAAGGGAAGTTCACATCTCACATTTCTCACTTCCTCACCTCCTATGCCAGAGTATGTAAAGCTTGGGGAGGGGGAGATTGAAAAAAACACCTTAATAGTGATAATGATCAAAATTATGGGTTTTGCTTGCAGTACTATTCATGGATTTGACACGTGTCCAGAGTTTTAGTATACCTTGTATTGTAAATGACAGTGTAATCACAGTACATTGTATTGTTGTACAATATTTTATGTTGGGAATAAATATGCAACTTTCCACCATTCAGAAAAATAGATGCAATCTTATTTTTATTTATATTTTGAATTTACAAACATAGTCAACAACACTGAGAAAATTATATTCCTCACAATAAAATTTTATAGGAGCTGACAGAAATTTAGAAAATTTTAAAATTAATGTTTCTTGCCATGTGACTTATCAAGAATACAGTTGTATCTTATATAACAATTTATGTTATAACTGTGGCCATCACATCACAGAAAATTTAAAGAGGATTTCTGATAAGGAGAAGTATTACATTCAAGCAGAAAATACTCATCTCCTGGTTGTTATTAACAATTAATTGATGTGATGTCAGAAAACTGCTTATCAATCTACAAGAAATAGTAGGATACAGGATCTGTCATGTAAGGCTAAAAAGATATGGGAAAACCAACATTCCCTGGGTAATCCAGTAGTACAAAACCATTAGAGTATATTTCCCTTGCCTTAATTTCCTGTTGTTATTTTGGTTTGTTCATTAGTGGTTTTAGATTAGAAGAGTGACTGTCAAAATCTTTGGAGTAACTCTTCAGGGTTTTAGATTTATATAGTTTTCTCAGCCCTCTGAATCTTTTGGCTATTCTTGATTCTGGTGAACAGTACAGATGCTTATGAATTGACTTAACAGCCTGTAAAAAGGATGTGTTTTATGTTAAAGAAGAAGTTGGAGTAATGAGAAAGAGGTTAAGCAGCAGAAGAAATAATTTCTCAGGCAGATATCAACAACAGATGGTGATTTCTACTAGGAAATACATATAAGGATTCAGAGAATAAGTACTGTATTATGGGGCTTTTAAAATCCAATGGCAGCACCAACATCTCAGAAAAAGGATGTTGAACTGTATCTCAAAGTTTTAATTAAGACAGAACAGCAAAACTGAAAAGAATGAGCAGTATATGGATAACTTTGAAATAGTACTCACCCCGTCCATCATATACTCTGAACGCAAAGACTCACTGGAGAAGGTGAAGAAATGCTGCAAAATGATCAAAAGACTAAAGGACAAAATTTGAATGGATTTCTCCTGCTCAAAATCTAATGATGGATACCCAACCCCAACAACTTAGGAACTATAGCTGAGAACATACGATTGAGTCTCCAGCACCTGCACGTTTTGCTTTGAAAGTAGAGCTCCTTACAATGAGTTCCAGCTGCTCAGGGGCTGATCTGACTTGGTGCAAACTGAAGCGGAGGCAACTCCTCCTCCGTGAGTGGCATTAACTGTAGTAGGGGCCTGGCTGCTCCTCCTTCTATCCACAATGGGTTTCCAGTATCTCGATGATATCAAAAGTGGCATAAGAGCTTCCAGACTAATTCCAAAATTATACTTTTGTCTTAGTTTGAAAGACAGGTGTCTGCTTAAAGAGGGCAGCAGCCTCCCTTGGAAAAATGCAACTCCCCTCCCTCCGAATTATTATAATTTTGAAATTAAGGGGCTTTCAGGCAAAGATATGGGGAATAGGAATAATAGTTCTTTTACTAAAAAAAAAAAATATCTATAACAAAGCAATAATACAGAAGACTCTGATTTAAGCTGACAGTCAGGGTACGACCTGGCACCCTGCCAGGCAGGGTGGTGGTAGCAGTCCGATTTGATGAGAGCTGCAGTTCTCCTTGAAGTTGTTCTGTTGAAAACAGTGATCTTGTAGAAAAGGTCTGGTCCTCCTCAGGAAGTCCAGTGGTGGTTGTGTAGCTTTTGTCCTCTGGGAATCCTGTGGGAAAGGCTGTTCCTCTGGGAGTCCAGTGGAAAAAAGCTCTGACCTTGCTCCTCCAAAACCCCAGACTTTATCCTGGTGGGAATGCTTGGGTTCCTCCCCCTGGGAGGAGCATCTCACAATGGGATGGTGAGTCATAGGGCAATGCCTTGATGGGGCCCATTAACAGGAGATAATCCAGGAGCCAGTTACCTGTGAGTAATGCAGGAAGGCCTTGATGGGCCCATTAACAGAAAATAGTCCAGAAGGAGGAGGCAGGGAGCACCACCCCACCTGGTCTCAGTGGTAATAGAATATTTTTTCGGGCCCATCTTACACTATAACCTAGGACAACTTTTTTTTTAACTGAAGTGAATAACATTTTCAGAATAGGTTATGTCAGATTTTAAAAATAGATCTCACTGGAAAGCTTAGAAGACCTCTTTAAGAGCAATCTTCCCAAATGTGTGTGGTGTGCAAACTATCTTGTGTCCTTTTTCTTGCAGTTTACTTGAGGAAAGAAAGATATTATTAAGGCAGTTGTTTTGTGAAAATCACAAGCTTTCTGTGGTTCAGAAATATTGTCGCTGAAATGTATCAGAAATACAGTTTTTGAGTGCTGTTTGCTAGTGATTGCAGTGTTCATATTCAGCATGGGACATTATGGATGATCCCAGAGGGTTGTTAACAGTGTCACAGGGTTTAGTTGGAGGCCTGTCATTAATGTTGTCCCCAAGGTTCAATACTGGGCCCAGTACTGTTTGACTTACCCATCAGTGGCTTGGATGAAGGGACAGATGCCCCCTCAGCAAGTTCACTGGTGGCACAAAGCTGGGAGGAGTGGCCCAGAGAGCTGTGCAGCCCTTCAGAGGGATATTGACAGGCTGGAGAGGGCAGAGAGGAGCTGTCTGAAATTCAACAAAGGCAAATGCAGGCTCCTGCACCTGGGGAAGAATAACCCCATGCTCCAGCACAGGCTGGGGGCTGACCTGCTGGAAAGCATCTCTGCGAAGAAGGATCTGGGACTCCTGGTGGACAACGAGCTGTCCATGGGTCAGCCAAGGTCCCAGGGGGCTAAGAAGGATAATGGTATCCTGGAGTGCATTAGGAACAGCATTGCCAGCAGGTCCAGGGAGGTGATCCTGCCCCTCTACTCAGCCCTAGGGAGGCCTCACCTGGAGCGCTGTGTGCAGTTCTGGACTCCCCAGTACAGGAGAGACATGGAGCTCCTGGAGCAGGTCCAGTGAAGGGCAGCAAAGATGATTAAAGAACCGGAACATCTCTCTTACGAGGAAAGGCTGAGCGAGCTGGGCCTGCCAGAGACAACTGAGAGGGGATCTCATCAATATTAATAAGTATCTGAAAGGAGGGTGTCAAGAGGATGGAGCCAGGCTCTTCTCAGTGGTGATGAGCAACAGGCAACAGCAACAGACAAAAACTGATGCACAAGAAGTTCCCCTTGAATATGAGGAAGAACTTTACTTTGTGATTGACTGTGCACTTGCACAGATTGTCCAGAGAGGTTGTGGAGTCTCCCTGACTGGAAATATTCAAGGACCATCTGGATGCAACCCTGGGAAATGTTGTCTAGGATGACACTGCTTTAGCAGGGAGGTTGGACAAGATGACCCACTGTGGTCCCTTCCAACCCATTCTGTGATTCTGTGATTCCTGTGCTCCATTCATTCTCAACTGTAACCACCTAAATAGACAATATGAAGATATTAAAAAGTCATTAAAACTAAACATCCATATGTGACTTTTAGTTCTTTTAATGTGAGAGTTTCACTTAGTTTTATAAAATAGGAATTTACTTGCAATTCTCTATTCTTATCTATCTTTTATGGAGGATGTTTATTTTTCATAGTGAAAAACTGCTTGCTTTATTTTCACTTAGGTAATTTGCCATTCCCTGAAAACTGTAGTGTTTGCAGTTATCTGAGTTCTGCTTTGACTTTAATGCTCTTCCAGGTACAGTAGCTTCACCTTACCTTCTTTGAGGTAGGAGTCATCTCATTGATTGTCTTGAGTAAAAGGAAATGGCTCATGCATCTTTCGTACATTATAACAAATGTCCTTTTGCATTATAATTGAATGGTGATTGTTGTGTTCAATCAATGAGAAAGGTTAAGGGAGCTTCTCTGCCAGCATTTTTAATGGAGAAGTCGATTAAGATTCAGTTTAATCATTCTGGCTGCTTCAGAATTAAAGCAACAAAGACCATCAATGGCACTATAATTACCAGTCTTTCTGTAAGTTTACACTGCCATTTATGCAGCCATAAATTTTGTTATAATGCACAATGTGACCAGGTTAACTTGCTTTGTTTGTAATGCAAAATATTTCCCTTAATTGTGTTGTGGATAAGAAATAGTTGTGATGAAGTATATATAATGCAGCCTAATAGAAAAGAGAAAAACGAAAACCAACGGCTCTGTAGAGTCTGACTGAGGTGAATCAGCCTGATAGCTTGTGTTAAATAGTTTAAAGTCATGGCCTTAACCTTGGGACACTAGAGACATATTTTACTTCATTGAACATGGAGACTAGCATCACTCCCAGGTGAGTAAAAAGGGTCAAATATATTATTCTAATCCCTGTTCCAAACAGAGAAAAGGTCATTATACACTACCTATTGCATGCTGCCAAAGAGTGAAAAATTCACATTGGGGACATGGGTGCAAATCTATTTTAGACATGGCCTTTAAAATGTTACTGAAATGAATGATTATGTGGTTTTGAACAAGGAAAAAATCTTGAAATTGATCTCGTTTATTAATTAGTTTGAGTTTATAAAGGTCTTACTATAAATAGCTGGAAGACCAGAAGAAATTGCTCATTTCAAATGAGGCTATAAAAAAAGTTGTTTTCTTGTAAAATTAATACCGATAAATATGGTTATCCATTTAATAAATTATTCTGAATAGAAGATGACAGGATATCTTGATTTTCCAGCTCTTCCAGTAAATTAGAGACACAGGATTCTTTTCTTACTTTTCTTTTTCTTTTTTCTCCTTTTCTCTACTGGAATTTCATTCAAAAGGCATTGAGGACTTTTTTTTTTCTCCAAAGAGAGGGAAAAGATTTGACCAAGCTCTCACTAACTTAGAAACATGCTTTCTCCATACAGAAGCACAATTTCCAGAGCTCATGGAATCATAGAATGGTTTGGGTTGGAAGGGACCTTAAAGATCATCTAGTTCCAATCCCCTGCCATTGGCAGGGACAACTTTCACTAGACCAGGTTGCTCAAAGCCTCATCCAACCTGGCCTTGGGTCCACGTAATAGAGAAAAAGAATTATTCCTCCTATGGATATAGCTAGGTAGAGGCTTTTTTTCCCCCAGCAAACTCATATTTTATTGAAAGTTATACTTCCAGAGTGAACTAATTAAATTTTTATTTCACATTATCTAGCAAAGCTATTTGTGAAGTTGCAGGAAGACCAGAAACAGTAAAGTTGGTTCCATGTGGGAATCACCTGGATTTAGCCTCAAAAGTCAGTTTCAGAGAAACAAATTGTGGCTCGTCTAAAAGAAAAAATTCCTTCACTATGATTCAATAAAATACTACTGTAATTTTTTCCTATCCATTTTTATAACTCTTTATTTTTATTAATAGCACATTTTCTATCTTTTAGTTGTGCATTTTAACGAAAGATGAATTGTATTGTGCCTGTAGCTTAGAGGTTGCTGTTGTCCTAGAAGAGCTTTTCCTTCCTTTTCAGCAGATCATAAACTAGTTAGAAAGGATCATCTGACTAACAACAGTTACTGAATTATAATTAAAACAAATTAAAATATCATATCACACAAAAATTATTCAGCGCACAACTCCTGAGCTTGCTATTTGGTGCATAATTTAGTCTTCTTGGAAAGCTGGGTTTGAAGGTGTAATCAAAGATATTGATATACACAAATCTTGACCTCCTACTGGCTGTAAAACTTCATGTACACATGGTAGTAAGGTACTGTTCTTTAATGTATTTCTGGATCAAGCCAGCTCTTTCTGTAGCAGGAAATTATGAAAACCACTAAAGAAGACAATTCAAAAATCTAATTCCTTAAATCTGTCTCCAAAGAGGTAAAGACAAACATGTAAATCAGCTGTTTATGAAACATTCATGTTTGAATTTAAAAGGCATATCAGTATACAGTGAGCATCACTGATACTAAGTCAGGAGCTTAATCCTCTAAAGAAAACAAAACTCATACAGTGCGTAGGCAGCCTGGCATAGTTCCTGAAGATTTCATACATGTGAATTAGGGTGCGGAGGCTATACTTAATTTAAAAATAAGATTGACTAATCTATTTGAGTGCTTACTGCCTTGTAAGCAGAGAAAAGAGTTGCGTGCCAGAATGGAAATCATATGGGCCGGGAATTCCCCTTCTGTTGACCACAGAAGGTATAGGCATAATCCATCAAGAACAGAATGCATGCCATACTTTGTTCATTAGCATTTAAAGAGGCCGTTTGGCATCAGACAACAAATACAATTCTTGCAAGAACTTGGCAGCGAACTGTTTGTCAGTTAATGACAATCCACAGCTTTTTCAAGGAAATACTAAATGTTCCCAGGGTTATTTCTGAATTCTTTTCAGCATTAAGCTTGAAGTGAGGCTAACACATTTGTATAGCAGTGACCAACTTCCAAGAGAAAACATCGGTTCTGAACCTGAAATTGAAACAGATTTGTTGGCAACACATCAACAAATTGTGATGGAATTACAGGATGTGTGATATCACAAATCTTATCTTTACATTTATGCATTTCTTAAAATACATCAGTGTGTTTAACATCTCCATAGGCTACAGTCTTGAAAATGATGCATGCTATCTAGGACTTGGCTATCAATACAGAGGATGTGATAAAATAAAAAGAGAAAGAAATATAAAAAAGGACAAAAGCCCCTAAGTTTTTTTAGCATTAAGTTAATTAACAGTAGGGGTGAGGGGGTGTTGTTAATTGCTCTATCTATCTTTTCTCTCTCTCTCTCTCTCTTTTTGGTCATAGTTGAGAACAAATTATTAAGCCCAGATGTAGGTTTGATGCACAGCTGTGATGCTACAAGGTACACTGTTTTGTAAGTGCTGCAGATTTTATTCTGTCCTTCTATTGTAAAGGCAGAAACTATTTGCTATCTCAGGAGGAAGATTTTTATTTTTAAACTTCCACACAACAAAGCTGCAGGTTACTGCGACCTTTCCTTTCCCCCCCATTTTTTTTCTTTTCTTTTAAATATCCAGTCAGATTTATATGACTTAATTTTGTATTTGTCTTGTGTCTTAAAGTGGCTGTAGGGGGAGACGTTTTGTTTAAAGAACCACTGTTCCTAAGGCAAGTGACCATCCTGTATTCTTCAAGGTGGCTTCAGAATATTCTCAATTAAAACAATGTATTAAGCAATGAAGTAAGCTAGAAGCTGACAGAGTCGATCTTATTCAGCTTGAATTGCAAGCTTCACTGCTAAAGTTGCATATAGATGTTAAACTGAAAATGTACTGCTCTCTTGAAGATACTTCTGATGGAAACTTTCCAGGGAGACTATCAATAAATTGTATTTATATACTCTTGAAGATACTTTCACATCGAAGGAGTACTGGAAAGAAGTCTGAGGGTAAATGAGGTCCTCCTCCAGCATCAACAAACTTTTCTTTCACAAGCTTCATTTACCATGAAAATTAGTTAATAAGTACACAACTGGATCCTATATCCCATGAACTTTATTCCTAAAGAGAGGTGAGAGCAGATCATTCCTGAACGAAATGATTCTATGATTTTGTACAATGTAAATATGGGTTACTTACAGTTCAGGAAGTATGTTGACAGTGAGAAAATAAAATATTATTATCAGAGATATTAGTATAACCTTGGTAGCTGATCTGCTTCATGCACAGAGCAGCAGAAAAGTCAAGGTAGTACTTTTACACGCTGGAAGTTGGAGTGCAACTGACTAAGGATCATTATGATATGCACCAACATTCAGATTGCTGGCATACCATAAATTAGCCTCCTGTTTTTTGCTGATGGTGTTTCATTGTGTTAGTCATATTCAGTCAACACATGCTACAGTCACACTTCAATCTGCTATAAGAGAGATATCCTATAGCGAGCCTCACTACAAGGGCTATAGGACAGGATGCTCCAACTGAGAAGTCAGAATCCCCGTCGGCTCACAAGATAAGATAACTGTGCTACTACTTGAATGAAAAATCCTATCAATGCAGCAACAAAACAGGAAGGAAGTCATACTGAGGAAAATTTGAAGTATGGGCCACTCTGCTGGTGCCTGGAGCTTAGATGGTTGTTAACCATACTAAACTTTGTCCCTGGTTCTGCTACAGACTTCCTGTGTTCTCGGTAAGCTGAGAGTTTTCCTGCTATCTTTCAAAAATAGCAGGTCTTCTCCTGTATTATTATACATATGGGGAATAAGGACTCTAAAGACTGAGAGACTCTGATTCTGCAGAGCATGGATATTCATAAAATATATAGAAAAATAACTAATTATGCATAAATCAGAACCAAACAAAAAAGATCAGAGATAAAGCACATGAATCTATGCAGTCAGAATGAGTAGAATTCAGCTAGCTGAACCTTAAATTTATGGCCTAGTCCTGGCTTTCCTTTATAATAAATGGAGAACTACAGCCACCTCTAGAGCACAGTTCATCTAACCAAACACAGTCTCCTTTGGAATAAGATGTTCTGCTCTATTGCTCTCCAGTGACTATAAGGAGCCTACAATCATTAGCTCACCTCTAGACATCCAAATTAGATGGATCCAGACCTCAGACTGTAAGAGAACATGGAGCAGTCTCCACATGCAAGACCTGCTTTTCTGCAGCATTTTGTTACTACAATGTGTTTTGTAAGTCAGGTTGGTGAGCAGTGTGACACTGGATAAGGCCTCAGTCTTGAGCAGCATTTTAGGCTCTGGGCTGTGCAGTGTGGAGTTTGAGGATCAAAAGAGAATGGTTTGGAAGAGGTATAAATCCTTCATATGTTGGCTGCCAGAAAAAGCAACACTGATAATTTATATTGTTATGGAAATAATAAAGTTCTACAATCTTGTATACATCTTTTTTGGGCCCTCAAATTCACAATAAAATCATTATTTCATGTTAGGAAGAGCATGATCCTGAACACATCAAGGTAAGAAAGAGCAGAAGTATATTATGCAGAATGATTGGCAATCATAGGCTGAGGTAGACTGATCATCCAATTAAATCATAGAATATTAAAAAGGTCAAAGTAATATACATCTAGCCTAATTAATAGACAATGAAATAAAATTCTGATTCACATTCTTCAATATAGTCCAGTCCTGAAAACAAAGTACCTGCTTTATTTATGAAAGTAGTTCCTTTGACATCAGGGTACTTCATAAAGGCATGTGGATCTTTGCCTATGGATTACCTTACACGATCAGTGTCTGAGACATTAGTTCTTCCATACTGTTCAGGCAATTTTACCAGAATACTTAATTTTTTTCATTCCTTAACTGCATCTTATAAGGAAGCTCATATAATCCTTTTTGTCTTAATGAGCAGTAGATAAAGATTCAACCCTTTAAAACTTCATTAGTGTGTTGTCCTAATGATATCAAAGGTATAGTATAATTCAAACGTCAGTTCTATGTCTGTCTTCTGTGGTTTATGTGGATTTCTATTAATATTTAATTTGGTTCATTACCTTATTTATTGTGTGTTGGTTAAAGGAATTCAAAGATGGAGGTGCTGTGTTAACATAAAAGTCTCCTCACACTGAAGCAGGAACCAAATATGATGCATGCACAATAATGTTGGGACTTTGTTTATAATAAACATTTTAAATGACTGACTTTTTCTCTACTAATACTCTAAGTAGGATGATCTATGAGATTTCTAATTTATTCTTGTTTAAAATTTAACCATGCTTTTTTAAAGCATATCAATTTTGTTAATACCATGTAATTAAAACATGTCAGTGCACAGCAAGTTTTAGTCTAAATTAATGACTATGAGAATTATTTTAATTAAATAACCAATTATAGAAAAATCGCAAGCATGAGAGCTGACATTTAAATGAATTTCATTTAAATTGCTTCTTAACATTGTCCCATCTAGGACACTAATGCAAAATGAACTATTGTATCAACATAGATTATCACTACTTTTGTATGCACATAATGTATTCATATTCAATCACTGGAACAGAGCTGAATATTTTGTATTGATCTGAAATGTCTATGAACAAAATACGACAGAATAAGCTGAAGCAAAAACAAAAATCCCCCGTAGTACTGTGACACAGTACAGCTGCATTTCTTGTTTGCACACATATATTTTCATATTTCAGTTCTTCATTCACTTATAAATTCCGTTTTGCACTTAATGCAGGGTGAACTTCTAAAAGTGCTGAGCTTTCAAGTGACTTTTAAAATTCTGTCTCTCTTGTAAATACACATGAAAAATTATGATGGGCTGGCTATTCAGTTTTCATTTTGGATTTTAAAAAGATCTGTTAGAAACATTTGCTGGAATACATTTTACTTACTTTTAACTGGATAGGATAGCCTACACAGTTAACTAAATTACTCTTCTGCACTGCACAAATTGTTACTGCATTTGTCTAAGAATCACATTTGATTTAATCAGATGCATGGTGCAAACTGTGCCAGGAAACTCCTGAAGCTGTATTTAAAACTGAGTAACAGCGTAATACATTGCAAAATTGTTCTTCTCTACTGTAGCTTTAAAGATGTCACAGGAAAAGGGGGAAAAAAGAATCCTGCATTTTTGTTCATTGATTAACCAGTAGTGTTATGTATAAATAATGTATCTGACAGTATGGCAGCCCACTTGGGACATAGTGCCATTTACTACAAAATAGGATGCAACATGCAACTGAGCAGCAAGAACAAATTAAACATCTTTCCTTGGTAACTTCAGCATTTTTATTAGGTGGTAAACACCACAGTGAGAAGAAAAGCAGATGTAGATACTTCAACAATATTAACCTTAATCTAAGTAGAGACACAAAATAATATTTATACATTACTGAAAAATGCTTAACCTGTGTAAGAAATGTGTCGTCCCGATCTCTTTATGTTTTATGGAAATCCTGTGGAAACCAGTTGATATAGCTATAGTATAAAACCAGAATTTCGTTCCAGAGTATTGCAACTGAATTTAGTGAAGTATTATGTGTCATTTTCTCTTGTTAACTTGTAACACAGAGATATCACTGCAGTATATACTGAAGGATTTGCAAATTATCTTTTTAAAACTACTGCCTTTGTGATGTGCTGCTATTCTAAGTCAAATTAAATTAATATATTAGAACTTGTTATTGTTATATTTTTTTGTAAAGGAAAAAAAATTTACTTCATCTGGCAAAGGATGACTTCATAATCAGATATTTATCTCCATGTTAAAACAGTCATTTTTCATGAAATCATTTTCCCCCAATCAAGTACAAAAAACCAAAACACCAAACCAACAAACAAAAAAATTTTGTCAAGATAAAAATATTGAACAGAAGTTTTACATAGTTATCACTAAAAACAATGGTATTTGTACTCTCAAATTAATCCAGAGGAGTTAGGTAGACAAACCTTAATGAAAAACAGTATGAGGTGTCAGCCCAGCTCCCTTTGCCCACTGTGGAATTTCCAGTCACTGCATTAAATATTGTTAAACGAAACAAGTAAGTATTATTCAACCTGATTCAATACCCTACACCTTGAATTTGTAACTGTTATCACTAAATCACGTGATCACTAAATCAAAGTATCTTTCGGTGTATTGAGCTAAATACCCAATTTAGACTCTCGACTCGTTGTCCTTTTCACATACTGCAAAAGCTGCAGCAGTTTATGTCACATCCACAGAATAATTAATCTAATATCCCCTCATACTTAATAGTTACAGTGGTTAATGTTTATACCTGAGGTAATTCCCACTGCACAGAGAAGAGGATTATCCACTTGATCAAAAATAAATCTTTTCACCCCTGCACTTGAATCTGTACCTCCCTGGGGAAGCTGACCATAATTTCTCTCTTGCTGTACCTCATTCTACAAGTGATGAGCCCATTTTGCATGGCCAATATTGCATAGAACACTGGGCTTTAAACAGGACAGTAATTCAATCAGGGTTTTTTTTTTTTCCCAGGTCCATCTGGGAGCAAATTCCTGTTACTCAATTGTTGCTGCTAAAACCTGAAATTCATCATTTATTTCCCAATGCTGCAAGCTGATGAGATGCTGCAGGTTTTTTTATCCCAGAACATGAAATAAGCTCAGCTGGAATGGTAGTAACTGGAGTTGTAGCAAAAGGAAAATAGTTGCTGACAGACTACCATCCAGTCTGAGGTACGGAGAAATAGAGAATGGGAAAGACAAAAAGGCAGGGACAGAAGAGAAAAAGGGCAAAGTTTATCAGGCTGATTTCAGCATCCAAAGGAGATTGGCACCTGAACTGGGATTCACAATGGCTGGCATCCTTAGCCATGTAAGAGCCATGGTAAGTGCCTCTCTGAATGCTGACCCAAAAGCTGCACAGGTGCCTAAGCAGGTTGGGAAAGTCATCTGTGTGCAAGCTCCTAACTATGACTCACCAGCCCTGTAAATTTTCAAATATTTTATTGTACCTGGCTGCACATAGGGGTTTTTTTTTAATTATTCTTTTGGGTTGTAAATGCTAGGCCACATCAAATGGACACATGCTTCAGGTGACTCAAAGGAAAGGCAGCTTCATGCTCAACTGATAGGTTCCCTGTGAGTCATATATGTCTGCTTCAGAAACAATTGTATGCTTTGATTTTGATTTGTAAATCTCTTCTTTTTTTTATTAACAGACCCAACAGCTCTGGAGGAGTAAGCTGGATGCCAGTCAATCTCATATGTCATCAGCAAAGCTATTCTATCTCCAAGTTTCCCTCTGGAATGCCAAATGCCTCCCTTATTTGTACCTTCACAACCCTGCTGCAGACAAGGTGTCTACTCAATTGTAACAATTTGGCCTGAGAAAACTTTATTGTTGACAGTTATTTTCAGATCCCAGTACAAGGTTTTCAGTGCTGGCAGTTTAAAAGAAAAACATTTTTATGCTCAGTCTGAGTAAAACTAATGCAAATTCACAGAGACAGAACAAAGAACTCTACCATGCATTTTTACAATACTTTTTCAGAACTAGTTTCCTCCTCATCAACAAAAGTAGCCCTATAAATCAGTCTAGGATGATCATTTGCCACATGACGATTCATAAATCTTTGAGGAAGGCTCTGCAGAGGGATCTGGACAGGCTGGATCAATGGGCCCAGATCAACTATGAGGGGCAGCAAGGCCAAGCACTGCCCTTAGGTCACAACAACCCCATGGAGTGCTACAGGCTGGGGGAAGAGTGACTGGAGAAAAGTAGTGACCCCCTAGAAAAGGACCTGGGGGTGCTGGTTGACAGTGGCTGGGCATGAGCCAGTGTGTGCCCAGGGAGGCAAGAGGGCCAGTGGCATCCTGGCCTGTGTCAGCACTAGTGTGGCCAGCAGGGCCAGGGCAGTGATTGTTCCTCTGTACTCAGCACTGGTGAGGCCACACCTTGAAGCCTGTGTCCAGTTCTGGGCCCCTCACTACAAGAAGGACACTGAGGTGCTGGAGCTTGTCCAGAGAAGGGTGACAAAGCTGGGGAAGGGTCTGGAGCGCAAGTCCTGTGAGTAACAGCTGAGGGAGCTGGGGTTGTTTAGCCTGGAGAAATGGAGGCTCAGGAGTGACCTTATCACGCTCTGCTACTGCCTGAAAGGAGGCTGGGGGTCCATCTCTTCTCGCAGGCAACCAGCTATGGGACAAGAGGAAATTGCTTGTAGCTGCATCAGTGGAGGTTCAGGCTGGACATCAGGAGGAATTTCTTCACAGAAAGGGTTGTTAAACATTGTAATGGACTGCACAGGGAGGTGATGGAGTCACCAGCCCTGGAGGTGTTCAAGAAACAACTGGACGTGGCACTTAGTGCCATGGTCTATTTGATAATGTGGTGGTCAGTTAAAAGTTGGACTTGATAATCTCAGACTTTTCCAACATAAATGATTCCGCAATTCTGTGATTTGTGTTAAACTTAAGCAAACTTTCTAAAGAGTCTGGTAAACATCCTAAAGAGTCTAAAGAAAGCTAGGGAACGTGCTGCTGTATTTGCATCAAGGAAATTGTCTTTGCCCACTGAAAGAACAAATCTAAATGTAACAACAGATGAGAAAACATTCATAATGTTCTATTCCAGTAGACAATTATGGTAACAAGTCAGGGCTGATTTTTTCTTGAGTAAAGATTACCTCCTGAGTTTTATTGCCCAGCTCTCCTGGAAGTCCATACATAGTGCAGTGATGGAAGCTATGTAAAAGTTCAAGACAGAACACCAACAGCACTAACTTCTGTGTGGGATTCTTCTACCTAACAGTTTAGACCACATTGAACAGAATTTCTTGTACATATGCAATTTTGCGTAAGTGCCAGGGAATGCAATCTTGACAACCTTGATAAGCTCTAAAGGATGTCCCAACTAAATGGTGAGCACCAGTGTTCAGATTCATCTTACAGAGAATGAAGAGTGATATGGACAGTTTTACAGAAGTATTTGAACTGTATTTGAGTTTGTGAGGGGAAGGAAAATCATGCCATCTCCTGGTTTATATGCTATTCAGTCAGTTACCTATGTGTTCACTAATAGTACAGTCACATCCCAGCTGTTTTAACTGTTTACTCTCCAGATTACTCCAAACACAGATTTTCAGTCAACTATTCAGGGAGTAATTCCATCATTTCTGAATGATCTGCAGAATAGATTTTAGTAAGGATACCCAAAACTAATACAGAGAACTGAAGTGATAATGGAAATACAAAAGACCCTTTTGTGAAGTTCTCCCTTAGAAAAGGACACTGTGTTTCACAACTGAATTCTTCTACCTTCAGGTTCCTGCTATTGGATCTGTTTTGTGTCTCTCTTCTCTTTCCTTTCCTGCTGTACTAAGTATCTTTTCTACTTGCAAAAGCCTTCTCTCCAAAAGAGATACATGTTCATTACAGCCATGTTGAGTATTTATCTTCTAGGGAAATGAAACAATTTGAGGTCTTTAAGTTTACCACTCTTCAACCTAATCTCTTTTGTAGCTCCTTTCAGAACTTCTCTCAGATTTCTATTGCAACTGTCAGGTGTGACAGAAAAACTGAGCCCAGTATCCCCTTATTACATTTTTTCAATGTAGCTAAAAGATTCACACTTGCTTCTCAAGACCCTACTTCTGAAATGTTTGGGGATTTCATGCTCAGATGAACCTCACGACATCCTCTATCCCTTATCTGGAATTTACTGCCTCCTGTTCCTGAAACACAGCTGCTCATCATGCACATGATCTTGTTTTGTATATGGAGTAAAATAAGGCTGCCAGTTACTGTCTTCTGGCCCTGGCACAACACCACATCAGCTATTCCACCAGCATCATGAAAATTATATGAGAACTCTCAAGATTAGCTCTCAAATTATCACAATGGAAGGCAGCAATTCACAGAATCATAGAATAACTCGAGCTGGAAGAGACCCATAAGGATCATCAAGTCCAACTCCCTGCTCTAACCTCTAATACTTTTTCAGTCACAGGACACAGTTTCTTTTCACCTAAGTGTGACCTTTCTGCTCTGTTTCTAGATGGCGTAAATTTGCATTTGACTCTACTAAGTAGTTTGCTCGGTATGAAATTATTATATACTAAACAACTTTAGGGAAGACCTTATATTATTGCTGTCACTGGTATAGTCTATAGGAAAAGCATATGATAGTAGTTTGGGCTTGCCTAAATGTAGAAAAAAATACTTTTATTTTTATTGCTTTTATTGCTTCCATCTCAGTTAATGTAAATTATTATCTGTTTATTCATTACTGTTTTATTACTTCATCTTATTTTTGTTGCAAGGAATAAGAATCCTGCCAAGAAGAGTTTAAACAGAGAGACAGACTCTTATCTAGATATTTATTCACCCTAAACAAGAGTATTTGCCTAGCAACTTGAGCATGTATTTTGGTCTTAAATTAAGATCTTGATCAAAAATAGAAAATAAAGATATTTCAGAAATACTGATGTTCTAAAAGCAATCCTGTAGCCTAAGTTCATTCTATGTAACTTGATACTAAACACATAGACAGAGAGAAAGAAATAGTCACTTCCACATGGCAATTCTAACTTTAGATAATCTGAACTGTTGTATTTGCAGAAGCAGAAGAGGAATATTCTTAGAATTTCTTCTGCTGGTTGAGCTGGAGAATTAATGGCAGTTATCAAAAAATAAGTGGCAACAGAAGTAAGAAGATAACAGAAAGAATTAAGAAAGTGAGGTCGTTATGCTTTCCACATTTGGAAACCACTGGGGCAGGCAATTACAGAGACAGCAAAGGGGATTTCAACTTCCAGTCTTTTGTCAAACTACAAAGCAGGATTTGAACAGAAAAAGAGTAGGCGAGAAGTTAGTCTTATTTTAGGTGTAAGTCCATCTGCTAGCAAGTCCAAAGTCAGCCCGAAGCAAATCATGCTTTTGAATCATCACGATAATGGTGGATCACCTTACTTAGCACCAAAACTAAATGAAGCAAAAGCTTTGTTGGAATCCAGTGCCAAAACCTGACATCCATAGCATCAGATCATAGAAGATACAGCAGATGCATTGTGAAACAGCCTTCATATCTGCTTGCTGTGCACAGCTTCTTAGCACTGCATTGATTGTTCCAATCTATTGTCATAATTTAAAAATTAAGATTATTTAAAAGCAAACTGAAATACTTTGCAGTTCTATAAAGTTATGTGCACTTACGCTCCTGCAAGGAACAGGGAGTCGGACTCAGAATATCTCAGGTTGAAAGGGACCCATAAGGATCACTATGACCCTATTATTCTATTAATCGCCCTCATGCCCATCTTTTTCCATTTAGACCACTGGTAGCCTGAAGTTAGGTGTGAGAGTTATACAGGATGAAGTCAGACTTACATGCTTACTCTTCTAAAGTTTTCCCAGGTTGTTGCTGAAATCCTTCTACATGTACTGTTTTTAATGTTTATAGTAAGTGAAAAATGAACGATTTAAAAGAAATTTTATTAATAATCCTGTATGGTTAAGGTAATGAAGTCTGTGGCAACAATAAATAAGGTGCCCACAATTTCCACAAGAAGTGATTAGCTTCCCCTAGCAATGATTTTTGGCATTCAAGATACTTGCTATGGATGCAGAAAAATAGGGAAGGGTTGCAGCTCTTCCCATTGGTAATAAACTATCCCATAAATAAAAATTTGGTTTGTTTCCTTCTTAGGAAAATTACCTTTACTGCTTGGATAGATTTTCCAATATATAGGTCAATCTTGTCCTAACCTTTTCTGAAGGAAAATGAGAAATGTTCCCTATGAACAACATAAGGCACATTGTATGTAATGGCACTGTTTGCAAACACCAAGTAGCAGCAGACTCAAGAACTGCAATATAAAGCTATCAATTAATTTTGTTGTAACTGTATGCACCTGTGAACAACTGCTTAATTAAAGAGGCAAAAAGAAATCTCTCACAATAATGTTTCAAATTACTTACATTTATGTGACTCAATTAGTTGGAGTGGATAAATACAATTGGAAAACTGCCATGTGGACTTCTGGAAATAAAGAGAAGATAGAACTGAAGAGATACAAACCAAATGGGAGGACTCAGGCAGATAAATAGAGATAATTCTCAGAGGTTCATAGGACTATACAAACAGAGAAGATAAAAGAAAAAAGATTCTGTGCAAATATATATAAATACCTCATTTACTGTCACAGAGATCTGCGTTCACAGATGGGAATATTAAGGAGATTATTTGCTCTGGTCAGAATATGCACAGGGCTCAGATCTGCTTTCATTTTGCCATCAGATGTATTCATCCAGTTCCCTTTCCCCTTAGGGAGTGGCAGAGGTATTACTGCTATTTTAGACATACTAGAGTGTCTTGTCTGCCTTCTAAATATTCATCCAAAAAAGGTACAGGTCTTCCACAGTCTCTGGCCTATCAGCTTGCCCTAAATGCATCAGGTACCTTGCAGGTGCTTGGATCAGGAGTGCATTTATCACCTACAAGTTCCCTCTCCTAAGCTTTAGCTCCCATTGTAAAGTGATTCCAAAGCCAGTGAACCAGCTTTGGGGGAGTCTTAACTAAACTGGAGAATGCTTTCTATGTGAGCACACCAAACTCACCCTCTGGGACCAGACTACAGATAGTCCAAAGAGAAAAAATGTGAGATGAGAGTGGTGTGAACACGGAGCCTTGAGCACTGCAAGAGTGCTCCTCTTGGATTTCATGAGCTCCTGATGCAGACATAGCCTAAGGCATTTAAAATTACACCAGACACATTAGGCAGTTGAATTCCTTCATTTTCATCTGCCTGCTTCAGAATAGGATTTAACCCCATATACATGCAAGCCCATTGCTGAAAATGCCTTTTCCTCACCTTCACATGCAGTTCAGAGTTGCTCAGTAGCATTTTAGGAAAGCCTGCTGCTGACAGACACTGTCTGCAATGGGGTGTTTTATTAACACTGAATGATTGACACTGGGGGGCTGTTAAACAACTCAGGCTTTCCCTTCCTGAGAAGGCTCATGTAGAAATGGCAGAGAGGATAAGAGGCATGATGGATTACACTTCAAAATTCTCTCAAATGTAGGGTCTAAAATCTGTTCTAGATATTGCTTGTTAACTCTGTCTTCTGAAAACAACTCCTTTTACTTTTTAAAAATAACTTTTAAAACTAGCTGCCTTACCTTATCTCACAGACCCAGGGGTTCTGTTCCTTAAAGAGTGGCCAAATACACCTGAGTTGGTATTTGGGTCAATGATTTGTACACGTACATTGTAACTGAGCAGTGGGATATTCTTCCAGGTGGAGAGGGGAGCAAATGCCCAGGGCAGAAGAAGGAGCAAGACCTGGTGAAAGCCAAAAGGCAAAAAAGGCAAAATGATCATTTTCTGTGGAAAAAGAAAATCATTAAGCCATGTAAAATTTTAGACTTATATTCAACAAAGCAATCAGTTGTTCGGCTCTTTTTCTCTGCCACTCTGGAATACTTACTATATTGGTTTACAACAGATAGGGGTTCAATATTCAAATGCATACAAAAGTTGCTCTCTTAATATTTTTGAAATACACACTGAAATGAGTTTTATTAAGACACAATTGTTCATATGTTTTAAAAGAATATCTGTCCATTTGAGGCAGAAGGTCTACCAATATATTTTGGATGTTACAGGACACCATTTTCACTATGCTAGTATACTAAAAATACTATATATTCAGTTTTCTTTACTTTCATTCCTTCTTTAATTTTGATTTCCCTCACCTTTTCTATTTACCTTTTTTTGTAAGTGCAGCTCGAAAATCTAAATTTTCCTCATAATTATTGCTTAGGTTTTTACTTTAATTCTATGTTTTCCACTTACATCAAGGTCATCAGATATGTATAGCTGACCCTACTGTTATCTTCCTTCCCCAAAAAATCAAATCATGCAGGTAAAAGCAAAGGACCTGAATAGATTTGTTAGCCAACCCAGTCTGGCTAGGAAAGTCTACCTGCGACCTATAGGACAAAACTCCTCACACTTCTAATTGAAGTCAACTACCCAGCTGACAGGCAAATATGCTTTTGAGGGCTCTTTTGCTGCTGTGATGATAGCATCTTGAGGTTGTTCCCAGATGGAGGGGAGGGAGGTAGAACTGAGAGTCAGAGAGTGTGACAGTCGCTCATCTATCTTGGAAACACTGAGGAACCTGGAAATGTGAATTAAATTAGGCTGTGCTTTCATGAACACTTTAATTTAAATTAAGTACAAAATGCTTCTGAAGAAGATGATCTCTCCAACCTCTCTCCTCTCTCTCTCTGTTCCCACCTTTTCCCTTGTGCTAGCACGTGAGATCTTATGGCTACCTTGTAAGAGAGGTCTGGGAACTGGTCCAACACCCAGCTTCCCAAGTAGTAAAACTTTTAAGTTGGATCAGTTCCTTTTGCATAAATGCTAATGGGGGGGTGTGGGAGTGGAATATGCGGGCAGAGGAAGAACTGAGGGAATTAGCACTTTCAGTAGTAGTTGGGGTTTAAATCATCTCAAAGCCATTGTAAGCCACACTCTGAGTTGCCTACAGGTCTGTGAGTGCAGCCCTCAGCCAACAGGACTGAAAGCCAGCACTGCTCTTCACAGACAGCAAATATGTGGTCCTAGAATAACATGCAGGAAAGCTTCCATTTTTAGCACTTGCTGCAGTTCTTTTAAGACTAGTCAAACTGATGTAAACTGCATTGCAATCTCAAAGATGAATTGTGATAGCAAACTGAACTTTTAAAACAAGCGAGAACAACAATTTCAAATTTTTAAAATTAGAAAAGTCCCATGCTTTATTTAAATTTTATTTTTTTTTTTATTATTATGTGTGTGTGTTTTGGGGGGAGCAAAGGACTCAGGTGTCATAGTTATTAAAAGAACTGAAAGTTGCTTCTGTCTAAGCCTATTTTGATCATTAATGATCTAATAAAACTACGCTTGTTTAAAAAGAGAATGTAGGGGTAAGGGAAACTGATGTCAAAAGAGATATGCAGGAATACAGTTTCCTAGCTACTTTTGAGTGATAGATAATTGGTTTTTTTCTTCTCCATGCTAGATATCTATGTACTACACATCAGTAACAAACCAAGCAAAGGTCCCAGGTCAAAAACCTTGGCATCTTTGGAAGCTCCTCTCTGCTTTCCAGCACAGCAGGAAACACCTTCAGTTATCTTCTCCTGGTCAGTGCAACTGTGAAGATGGAATTTGCATGCTATTTGTACAACTGGTATCCAAAGTGATGAGAGGCATGACAAGGCTGCACAGTGGGAGCACAGTAAACCATCAGAGTCCCATTACATGTCATTGTGCAGAGTGCAGAGTGCAGAGTGCAGGGTCGAACCTGTTGGACCTGTACAACTGTGACCTTGGTGTGATGTCTGCTGTGCACTCCACAGTGAATGCTGAGGACCAAAATTATACCATATTACACTTTTTCTTTTCTTCCAATATGTCCTCGGCCTAATTTCAGTGGCTGGGCAGCTGTAGGAATGCTGATGAGTGAAATGAGGAATGCGTCTTTAAGGTGAAAACTGTGCCCAGTTCAGAAAAGTTAATTCCTTCCTTCCTTCCTTCCTTCCTTCCTTCCTTCCTTCCTTCCTTCCTTTCTTCTTTTCTTCCTTTCTTCCTTCCTTTTTCCTGATCTACAGTTCATATATGGGACCACCAAGGACTTGTCACAAACTGAAGGAAATGCGCATACCTAGCATGAAATCCTTTAACCAAACACAGACATATATATATATATCATGTAGATGTGAGCTACCAGTGGACTGGTCATTCAAGATCCTGTCATTAGATGTTTCTGGGCTGCGATTCACTTTATTTTGAAGCAGAAGTCTACAATAGGTCAGGTGAGCTGGAGACTAGCAAAACATGCTTCTCTGCATTGACTGTAAAGGATGATTAGTGAAGTAGGAAATTACAGTGCAGGAATCTAAATCTGGGCATCAGGAATACACTGAATATATTATTTGTTCTTAACTCTCATCTTCATCGTGCTAATCTCTAATAAAACAGAAGATAATAGGCAAATCTTTAAAGATCATGTTTGACTTCAAGTTTGTGTGGGCTTTTACCCATGGCATTCAAATCTGCCACAAATTAATTGGAGTTTTTGGAAAAAAACATTTCACATATTCCCACCATTCTTAACTTGACTAAATCGGCTAATTTTTCTGCCCAAAATGCATTTTCCAAATGGCATGATGATAGTGGAGGTGTATGTAGAAGTAATAAATGAATGAAAAATACATAGAAAACTTTTCAATTCTTCAAGAAAGACCTCTGTTACTTTTCCCCTCAAGTGCCAAGTAAAACTGTGACTTGAATAGGTTTGGCAAGAAAAAAATCTTACTTAAAACAGTTCAACTGTAATGCCAATTTCTTTACAGGAATATATTGATTCCTTCTTGCAAAATATTGTTTCAATCTAAGTTTTGAAATTGAAAATCAGTTTTGAATGGCAAAATATTGTTTGTTCAATGTTCTGTTTTCAGAATGCTTTTGTGCTACAAAGGCATTTCACCGTTATTCTCCCTGGTTTCTTTATCTGAATTTAAAAAAAGGAGAAGAAGGAAACTTTGATGCATTGTCATGCTGTGATGGGATATGTTTTTTGATGTCTTTGCATTGCCTTATTGGTCTTTATTATTTAAATGCCTGGTTTAAATTTATATGATGAATTGAAGTCTAGGGGGGTATACCCATATTAACTGTAATCCAGCCAGCACTTTGGAGTTTTCTGCTACCCATATTACTTTTGATTTCTGTGGCAAATCTCCAGGTTTGAAGTTTCATTGCAAGTGCCTGAAATCGGAGTATGATGAGCGTTGTTATTTTCATTGTTTGGAAAACAAAAATGTACCTCTGATAATTTTTGTCTTTGATTACTGCTTCTTCAAAGGATTTAAAACAGAATGAAAGCCTTTGAAAATTTAAGAGATGAAGAGACATGAGAGTTATTCTGTATGCACCAGATAAACAGATGTCTTAGCTTTCAAACTAAACCCAGAAAATATAATCACAAGCTTCATCAGAAACAGATAACAATCTAGGTGCACAGTACTTTACATTTTACTAATGTGCAATGGGAGAAATAATAATACTACTTCCTTCACTTGTCTAAATATTTGTTTCAGACTAACAGCTCAAAAAACATGTTAGTAATAGCAAACAAAATATGATAAATTCCTTTGAGGGGGAAATATTCTCAGCATAATGTCATTATAAGCACAAGTAAACACACTTTGAAATGTATTTGCAAATAAGTAAGACACTCATAACACTGAAGGTATTAAATTGTGAATTCCCAAATTAATAGGTATCAGATGTCATGAGTGCTTTTCATCCTGTGTTAGAGGCATACTCAAAAGTCCCAATAAACTTAAGTTGAAGTTGTAGTCATCCTTTGGATGACAGGGCTCATTCTTAATATGTGGGAAAAAAGCCTGCTTGGAAATATGTAACACTGCTTAGAAATAGCTGATGGTGTGCATTAATAAGCTAGCCTCTGCAAAATAATTTCCAAGAAATTCTGGAATATGGACAGATTTAAATCATCCACAGAAGAATCATGTAAGATCCTGGTCTTCTCATGATCACTTCACTGAAAATTGCACTTCCATTTAGAACTCAAAGGAGAACTTTATCTTCTTGGTGGCACCTATGTCTATATGGCACATCTACAGAGTGATCCTTGACAATCAGACCAAGAGATACACACAGATTCATCACCACATTGGTTTGGGCCAGTTTCTCTGATGGTCCTCAACTGGTGGGTCACATTTCTTTCCTAGAAGGTTTCCCTGTGGCACTTATACTGCATTTTTATTTTTGTGTGTGTATTCTCAGTTCTAAGGGTCTGAATGGCTGTGAGGACTTGTGTTTCCATCTACAAGATTAAAGATATATAACATAAAGCTGAGGGAAATTGTGTGGCTGAAGACAGTGAGGCTGCTCAGGAATGAAGTCTCTTGGGACAAAGTAGGAGGCTGTTGAGGGAGAAGGGGTAATATCATGTAGCTCAGACACCGAGATAAGGTCCACTGAGTGACTTATTCTCAGATATGTGCCCTGACTTTATGATAGAGGTAGTTGTAGTGCAAAATGGTAAGGTAAGTAACACTTAATTAGTGTGAATTATTGGGTATCCAGTACATTGCTTGCTTCATTTCACAGTAAACACATACTTTCAGACCTGATTCTGACCTTGATTTATACTGATGTAAAATAAGCAAAACTCTATAGTATTCATATTAATGGAAGAAAAGAGCTGCTTTGAGTCAGAGCTCTTGTGGATGCTAAATTTTGTCTGCTGTCTTGTCTTAGTGCATTTAAGAACCATGTAATTCTTAAAATACGTAAATAAGATATTTAATAATTCAAATACTTGGTGTATATACGAAACTGAACAGTGAAGTTGGGTTTATGCTACTCTCCATGCTCTGTTGTCTGTTTATGCTGCTTTCATGTTGGTATCGGTGTGCCCTAATTTCTTTCTGCCTCTCTCTAGGTCCCACCCTCTGGTTCCCTTTGACACTAGCTTGGTCTTGTGTCAGTTGAATATAAAACAAATGTTAAGGGAGATCTTTTCCAGTTCTGGAAGTTCCCAAGTAGCTAAGCTTCATTTCAAGACTGTTTTGTTTAGTTTGGTTTGGTTAGGTTGCAAGCAAATCTCTATCATGTACACGGAGAGAGAAATGGTAGCAAATAACTATGCATATAAATTCCTATTTATTGAAAATGAAACTATTATAGCAACATAAAAATCAATGTTTGTCCAATTATTTTCTTCAGGCAGTACAGTACATTGCAACATAGTTTCTCATTAGATTAAATCAAAACTCTTCTTAAATACCATTTTACCAGCTGTTACTGAATAAAGTGTGAAACAAACAGTTTGTAGTATCAGATATGTAGCTTTCTGGCATGTGTCTTTGCCAGCTTTACAACAGCTGTGTATAATGTTTAAAACAAAGAAATACGTTCGATGGTTATTCTTCAGTTTTATCAAAATTCACCTTTCTCTTTCCTCCTGAAGCATTCTATACTTGTGCTGAAGTAAATCCATTGCCAGGAGAAATACTTTAGCACTCATTTCAAGAATTAACAAGACAGGGCGAAAATATTCCTTTAAGCAATCACACATTAAGAAATTACTTAGGAGGATGGCTTAATTTTTGTTATTTATTTTTGCTTGGGGTTTGAGTTGGTTTTATTCCTCTCAAAGAGAGATACAATATAGTCTGTGCAGAGACTGCCAAGGCATATTGGGTGTTAGGTCTGTGTATCAAAGACACACTCATACATCTGTAAAGCTTGGGTCCTCTTGAGTTTCTGGATGCTGTGACTCCCAAAACTAATCTCAGCCTATTGAGTGTAATTTACACTTAATCCCTGATTTCATAGGGTATCTTCTGTGAGATGCAAACAGTGGAAGCAGCCCAAGCTACCGCAAAATGACTGTGGCTGTTGCCTGCTTCAGTTCAGAAGGCAACATAATCCCACGGCCACGAGACGAATATCCCAACACTGGGAGAAAATCTCAACCATGGGACAATTTGCAGATTGTCTTCTGTGTGCTAAGTCCAGATCTAAACACTGATTCCTGCTCTTGTTTTGTCTATTCACTGCCTCTCTGTTTTGCTTTCTTGTTTGGAAAGTAAGGGTAATAATAACAATATTTAGCTTCTTCAGGAGATGAGATTTTGCTTTTCAGTAGTGAATGTAAGAAAAAGAATGCTATTATTAGACAATGTGGGGCTAGGAGAGTAGACATGGAAGAACTAGGATGAAGAAAAGAAAAATTTTGGGAAAGGCTGAGCTCACTAAATGGGGGGGAGGGAGAACACAACACAAGGAAAATGGAGGGTAAAGAAGGCATAAGAATAGTGGAGCTCAAAGCATCAGCAGATGTTCATTTGCTGAAGAGTGAACATCATGCAAAAACAACCTTCTTGCTAAAGAGTGAGCACAACTGAAGCCAAAGGAAGATACCATAAAGGAAAATAAAAGTCAAAGAAAGTGATATTGAGTATCACTCGGAAAGTGTTTTACACAATGAAATGAATGAAAGGGGAAATAATTTGTAGATTCTCCCCCATTCAGTGGCAGCTGGAATCAGAGTTTACCTTGCAGACAGTTTAATAGCAGTTCATGGCACAGGGTGTCACGGTGATATTGGATGGTAAAATGACACGACCTTCCCAAAAACATCTCTAAGGAAGCCTCTCTGTGCATCCAGCACACTCGCACACACACGTGCAGTCACACATCAGACAGCTAGCAAAACAGTCCAATGATGAATGAGCAGGAAGGGTCTCTGCACAGGGTTCTACAGGAGAGATTTTAGTGCATCCACACTCGTGCAAGGTTTCCCGAGAAGTGCTGGGAGAGCAACGGGGTCCGGGGGAAGGGAACCAATGGAGTAACTCTGAGGGCGTATCGGGTAACCAGGGGTGTAGCGGCCAGTGGAGCCAACCAGGGAAGCAGAACTGGGGTACATGAACAGAACAGAACAGAGCATTCTGGGGGAAGCCTTCTCAGTCACCATAAGCTGGAAAGGAACCTAGGACTTATCCCACCACAGGACTCCCTTCGTTCCTCGTCCAGCAGGCCCACTGGTCTCCACAACAGGGACCCCTGCCAGCTGAGATTGTGGGTGAAATCTTGTCCCTAGTAAAGTAAATGGCAAAATTCTTATTACCTCCAGTGAGCCTATGAATTTGCCCACTGAAATTGGGACATCTCATAGGAAAACCACCTGCTTAAGTAAAGTAAATTAATTTAGGCACTCAATAAGGAAAGGTAAGTATTTAAAAATGCATGAGAAAAATACTTAACTTGACAACAACATAAGAAGCATACTAGAGAAAAATTGAGCACGGACCTCAAAATTAGACTTGATAGGAAACTATTATTATTTTTTAATTAAAATCATTTACATAATACCATATATTTGTTCTGAATTCTATAAAAATAAATAAGACAAGTTCCCTGCCCTGGAGAGATTTCATTCTTAATAAGACATGACAAACAAATGCAAGGCAAGTTAAAACAGGTAGAAGAAAAGAGAAAAACTGAGGTATTTAAAATCAAAAAGTGTAAAGGTGGGGGAAATGATGGAATTGGAAGTTGAAGATATTATCTAGGAATCATAGTCGGCCACAAGATCACTTGCTTGTGCAGAATTGTACAGAAACCCCATGCACCTTGCCCAAATTTCAAGTGCACTTGTGTCCCTCAAATTGCATAATGGCTACGAAATTTAATTTTTTTCCACCTCATTTAAGTTTACAAAATATTTTGAGATTATATCTTTTATTTCCCACCTGGCAGAATCAGTTTTCTTAAAAAGCTGATTGAAAGCTTGAAAGAAGAGCTGATCCTCCTCCAAATAAAATATCAAATACTTGAGCAGGCATTGTCTGTGTACATACTAAATATTTATATGTGGTTTTAAATTCCAAATTGTTTTTTCTATTGAGCACTGAGTTCTTTCAAAGAAGGGGTTAGTGAATGGATCCAAAACAGAAACATACCTCTTTGCTAGAATAATGTCGAGATAGGTCTCCTGTCAGCTGCCCACCAAGTTCACTTCTTACTGTAAGTGATGTTAACTAATGTTAGTTAATGACCAGCACTTTTTAAAATCCTCAAGTAGCAATCCTCTACATAGTAATCTCAATACGTCTAAATCTGTGCATTTAACAGGACTGCTCGGGAGAGATTTGGAAAGGTAAGGCTCAGAGTGAGACCTTCCTTGACTGAACTGCTTCTGGAGGACCTTCAGGCAGACTGTTCTGTGATGGGCCATCTCAGGAGAGATTTTGCCTGAGGTCTTCCAAAATTTCTTTCTTGCTCATAATTATCCATCCTGAAATTTGGAAAACGACCACTACACAATCACAGGCATCTGTCTAACTGCTAGGAAGGTTCTTTGTATATATATACGTTTCCTGACAGGGAAGATGACCAGGCATCAGAGCGGGGAACTGAGAAAGCAAGCTAAACAGCTTAAATATTACAGATATCATGGAAAAGGAAAGTAGCAGGCTCTCATATCTTTGGATCCTAGAAGATTTTCTCCAAACTTAAATCTTTGTGATGTGGATGCAATCCAGGCAAGAGGTCAGGCTGAAAACTCAGAAGAAAGATAGATTTTAATTTAATGAATGACTGAACCAATGGAGGGATGAAAATGCTACATACTCGTAAGGTATTTTTTGATAAAACAGCTTCAATTAATTTAGCCTGGAGAATAACTGGTTAGTGATGGATAATACATTTTTGTAAAAGTGAACCTGCATACTTCTTTTATTATAGCAATTTAAAGTTTTATTAATACAATGTAAGAAGAGAAATTTGAAAGATTAACATCAATATCTTCAAGTATTGTCTTAATATTCAGCATACACATAGCATTCTTAAAAAGTCAGTGCACATTAAAACAATTTCACTGCACAGTCATGCTTCATGTAATTTTTTATACCATTCTTAATGCCTCAAGATCCTTTCCTTGCACTAAATCCTCAGAAAATTTAAAACTCACCTTGTCTGCTACCGGATTCTGGCTGATAGTATTAGCATTTCAGTGGATGACACTCTAGAACCAAATCATATTGGGGAAATTGTTTTACTACTGCAGCTTAAACATGACCATTATATATTGTCATAAATTATGCCTTTATAGTAGATAAGGTAATGACAACATAGGTAAGAGTAATAACAACAGGGAAGAGATTTTGAAGGTGTAAGGAGCATAAAAAGTGATGTAACATTTTGGAAAAAAAGAAAGTTAAAGCAAATTCTGTTTCAGAGAATTTTGAGGACAATCTGAGGCATGTTTTGAAATCAGCTGGGAAAAGGGTCTCAGATTCTTTGCACTGAGTCTAATGACAATGATCCCAAAATAGAGGAGTGATTACATAGGTCACCTCTTTCAGAAAATCTCTTTATCTTCACATTTATCTGCTTGAAAATCTTAAAACTGCTAGATGCATATGATCAGAAGTAATGTTACACTTATCCCACAGTTAGTGTATCCTTATCTGTACTATTTCAAATCCAGTCTCCTTTATCCTCTCCTGCCTGTTTCTGCCAATCTGATCCCTATGCTTCCAATAACTTTCTTATTCGTTTGTGCCATTCCTATCAATACCAAAGCAGTAGTGCCATGAAAATGAAGAAGCACAAAGTTGGGATGGCAATTCTCTAGTACAACAAACATGCTTTGCTGCATCTCCTGCGGATAAGGTGGCCTTGGATGGAGGTGCATGGCCTGTGGTCTGAAGTACAATCTGACATTATGTCCTTAACCGTGCAATACTTGCCTGATTGGTTTGTTCAAGGAGGGTGATTAACACTGTAGGTTTCCAAATTATCTATTTAATGTTTTAAACGGTGGGGTAAAAGCACAACAGGTAAATTTCAAAACAAAAGTTGTTCATACATACGTCATGGGCAGATTGAAGCCCTTATTTAAGCATAATTGATTCCACAACTCTGCAGCAGTAACACTTATCTTTTGCTTGGTTATTTCAAAATCCTGCACTGTCACAGCACACGAACCTGATTCTGAAAGGAATCTTTCTTTTTCTTTTTATTTTAATACTGTCTCAGAGAAAAACTTTTTAGTTTGTTTTCTAATTAGACACTCCCAAAGATCAAGAATTAGAGAGCTTGCTTCATCTTTAAACAGCTGGGTTCCCAGCTGGGTTTGTGTAATGACTTCACTAATTTCCTTTCTTTTAATGTGTTTGTTTTCTATTGGTTAGATGCTTTGTTTGGAGCTGTAGTTCCTTTGCAAATAGTACTGCTTCCGCTGTTTTAGTTATCCTGCAGTCGATTCTATAGCTCTGATTTACGAGCTAACCTATTTTATCCAAGTCTGCTTTATGATAAACTGTAATACCTTTTAGGCTTTCTAGTTTTTCAGCTGCTGTTTAGTTTGCAGGGATCTAAAAAACAGTCTTCCAAGATATTACATGTTATTCCATGCATAATAAAATATCTTTAGGATAATTTTGTGGAAACTTTAGCACCCTCATTAGTAGCTTTCTGTGTGTGGCTTATCAATCTTATATGTTTGTCATTCACAAGTCCTAACTTTCAATTAAGGGGATTTTGTTGGAGTTTAGAGTTGAGAAAACATGATGGTTTAAATTCCTGGAGAACGTAGCACTGTAAAATTGTAAGGTTTTGAGATTGTCATTAAAATTTCCCTGTTTATGAAACTCTATTTTCTATTGTAAGAGACACAGCGCACTCCGTACTTCGTATGTTTTGGTATTTATTACTCATAAGAAATGCCAGGAGTTTCAATGTTTTTATGAGTGTGTATTTTTTTTTTTATGTGAGATTTTGATTTTGCTTTTCAGAAGTCTTTCAAGGCAGGAAAAACCTCTTTTGAAAAGAAGTTTCTATTTCCCTTTTTGCAGTACAGGGACCTACAGCTTGAATATATACCTGCAAAATTTTCAGCTCTCTCTTTTCACTTCTTTAACCATGTTAATTAAACTAACTATTCTTATTTCACAGAAGGGGAGACAGGGCAAAACCAGTGCTTTGCTAAATAAGTAACAATACTTGTCTTTATTTATAGTTTTCTTCTTTTGTGCTATTTTTAATTTTCCCCTTTTTTCCCCTCTCACACCTCATCACAGGATTCACGTAATTGCCTTTATTTTCTTTTTAAGGAATTCTGTAATTTTTGCTGTCCAGCAAAGCTTGATCTTTTTCCCTGAAGTCAGATAAGACTACCAATAGAAAACAAGGAATTTCAGGGATCTGCTGGTATTTTTAAAGCCACAGCCAAAAGAGCAGGTCTGACATGCCTCACCGAAAGAAGTACCACACAACAAAGGACACAGCGAGGCAGGATTACAGCCTTTTTACTGAAGGGTGTCCACCCTCTCTGTGCAGAACATGCTGACACCTACTCACCTCTCAGCATAGCAGCCAGAGCCAGCCAGTGGAAGAAGGTTTACTTGGACACCGTCAAGGTAGAAACAGTTTGTGCTGAGCTTTGGAGGCAGTTTGAGGCACTTTGCCTTTTTCATCCCTATCAACTTGTTGCTGCCAGTTGCAATCTGCCCTTCAGCTGCCCTTGCTCCTTTTCTTGCTTCTTCCTGCATATGCCAAAACTCTGCTTTCAATTTAGATCTGATAAAGGTAGATTTTACCTGAAAAACGTTTTTTTTTTTGACTGGACACAAGACAAAGCTAGGGAAAGTCCCAAGACAAATAAAAATCCCTGTCATCCTTTTGTGGAACAAGCACAAAGGCTAGAATTTGAATTGCCTTAATTTAAATTCTGTGGACCGTGAGCCTACTGAATCTCATGTGTCACTCTAAAAACTTGACTGATTTCTCATAGCTACTATTTATATAATAACTGTATTGTGAAGTTTTTAGAGATCCCTCATGGCAGCACACTCTGCCACTTTATAAAATAAGTTTATCTGGAGATTATCAAAAACTCAAGAGTGAAATCATACAGATCCTTAATGTGGTGTGGAGTCTACTCTATTAAGTATAGAAACATTTTTTTGTTCCACACCACATGAACGATGTTTTTAAATACCTGGAGTGTATATAATCATCATTCATACTGTAAAAGACAGAATTCTCCTGTGAGATACTAATGTTCTATTTTTAATTTACTGTTGTCTAAAATACACAGCAGTAATTATGTTTATTCTCGGAAATCAAGTGTTCTCATCTCAGGGTGGGGCTCTTTTGTTTTGTTCTTTGCAAGCAAAAATTGCAGCCTGTAAAGTAATAATGCAATATAAGGCCAGAAGGCACAAACATTTTTTCCTACAGTCACAGCCATTTTTCAGATACCTGCTTTATGGACTAGCCATGCTGTGAACTGCCACAACTCTGGCTGACTCTGCTCAGAGACAGCATGGGTCTGGCTGGGTTTATTAGCTCAGGCGCAAATGCAAATATGATTATGCTGCTGCCAAAGACAGCTTAGATCTGAAAAGAGTCAAGTGTCCTTCATATGGCAAAGAAACGGAACAAACTCCTGTAATTTAAGCTGTGCTAGCCAGAAGGGATGTTTCAGCACTATGTTCCCAAAATTAGAGGTAGAAAGGAGAGTGATGCACTGGTAATAGTTTATTAATGTTGATGAGAGCCTCCTTGGTATGTCTACACTGACAAAATAAAAGAAAACTGGGAGAGAGCACTGAAGCACTGGTCCCTGTTTACTCACATTGTTTAATTGCTAGTTTATTCCCTGGATTTTTTTCAGAAGGCTTCATCTTGTCCTTTTCAGAACAACGTGTGTGTGTGTCTAGGGTAGACAGCCTTCAGCAGCATTACCACAGCTGGTCCCTTCAACCTGGTCCTTAGGTCATTCCCAGCCTGACTTCTACTTAGCAGCAGACTCTGCTTCATTACTCCCTTTAACTCAAGTTCAGCACAACTGTGTCAGCCCGAGCTGGCTCCTGCAAAAGGGATTCAAGCTTTATCTTTCAGAACAGGGTCCCTTTATCACTCCTGTTAAAGTGTGTTAGTGTCTAAAATAGTGCACTGGGGTAGTATGTGAGTCAGAAAGACCAGGTAGCTGTGTTGTTGGGACTCCGCCCTCAAGGAAATAATTGGAGAATCTGAGACAATACTTAGAAAAAATGCAAGATTATATTGTCTATTGTGTCTTAAGTTTGTAAATTAAATGACCTCCGAAAAGGGGAATGCCTTAGGAGACTTAACAAAGTAGTACCTAATTTAAAGTGTTCTTTGGTTTTAGAAACAATCTGTTTGATAATGGCGCCTGCCAAGCTTCACATTAAGTATAGTTGCTGCTTATGGATGAGCATTTGCATAATTTCTTCTCTCCCCAATTCCATTTGTATTTATTGCTGTCCAACAAATAAATGTATTTCTACAATTGCTAGACATTACAAAGTTTTGTATCAGCTGCATGTCTCCATAGTTACTGTTTACAGTATCTTCCTCTGCTTAGAGTCTTGTGTCAATAAGCTTCTGCATTTGAAAGTAACATGTCTTTATTTTCCAGCTAAAGAGACTACTCCCCTCAACAGCTTGCTGACTAAATAAACATTTAGGCAGATATTCCTTTCCTATATCTTTGGCCATTTAAAACTAAGCATCTATCCTGACATATCCCTTCCACTGTCTAAATGTAGTCACGTAGCCTAAGCCAGTTTCCTAGGCTCCCTGTATAAACAGTGGAGAGAGATAGTTGCAAAAAACCCCATGATTCATTCCAATTATTTTAGATGGTTACCTTAAGAAGTCTGAAATAAGATCCAAGAAGATATGAACGCCTACTCCTCCTCTCACAAGTGGCATCTAATTTTTTCAGATCAAGAAACTAAGGCTATGAAAAGTTTAATTGCATAGGCCCCAAGATACTGTTGCTCAAATACAACAAAAAACCTCTCACAGACCTCCAAGTTGGAGCAGCATTCAGATTTTCTCAATCCTTCATATGATCTTCTGGATTGAAGATGACTATTTGTCTTTCATTCCTACTACCCAGGTTAAAACAAAAGACTAAAAAATGACAAAAAAGATCAATCTTTCTTTTGATTTTTAAATCTCTCCCTTTTTTTCTGTCTTGTAGGTAGGAGCTCCTTCAAATACCTCAGCTGATATCTCAACTGATATCAATTTATGTAATACTCCTAGAGAACCGTAATACTTCTGGAAAGTAAATCTAACATCAGAACTGCATCTATGTCCTTCATATTTTTCCTTCGAAAATATGTCCTATGTCTGGCACATTGTATAGTTTGCATAAATTACAGTTGTCATCACGGCTTTGTGTCTTCATGAAACTAACTGACCTAATAATTTCTATTGCTATTTCTTGATACTCATTTTGTTGCTACCCTCTTGGACTCCTCATTAGCTTAAATTACATTGACTCAGAGACTTGTGAGTCTATTAAACTAAAAAAAAGCTTAAAGTCGGGAAAAGATTGCTTATCATGTTGAGTCGTCTCCACTTCCCCTAGGCCCAATGACATAATCTCTTAAATATTTTGAAATTCAGAACATTAAGTACTCCATTTTTTTACAAAGCATGTGACTGTTCTGAGACAACTACATCTCAGAGGCCATCTTATGAGACCACTGAAAAAGCTATTGCAATGAAAAAGCAGCAGAAATAAGTAGGAGGGAAGGGAATAGCATCTAAACTCAGCTCTGTGAATCATACAGAATAATCTTTAATATATTCAGTACCTAATAACAGCTCTTCCTCATGGGTCTGTTTGTGCTGTAATGGAAACACTTTGTAATGTGGTCCCACCATTAAAACCTACTTGCAAGTCTGTGACACTCAACACCACCATCTACCTGATCTTCACCCGTGATGCACAGCTGAAGTCCTCAGTGACTATACAACATATTTTATATAGGGCAAACTTAAAAAACATTTGAGATAAAGCTTTTTTGATTACTCTGCTACAATGTACAGGGTTGCCAGGAGGTACCAGTGTAAAACACAAGAAGTCCTTTTGGGGCACAGTGAAAAACTCTTACTTTGAAGACAGATTTTCAAGCACTATTTTTCTTATTAACAGAAAGAAAAGAGAGAAAACCAGAAATGCTTCAGATGTCATGGTTTAACCCTGGCCAGCAACTCAGCCCCTCACAGCCACTCGTTCACTCTCCTCTGGCAGCACAGGGGAAATAACTGAAAGAGAAAAAATGAGACAACTCATAGGTTGAGATAAAGACAGTTTAATAGGTAAAGCAAAAGCCGTGCACAAGCAAAGCAGAACAATGAGCTCTTGCACAACTTCCCAAGGCCAGGCAGGTGTTGAGCCTTCTCCAGGAAAGGAGGGCTCCATCACACGTAACTGACATGGAAAGACAAACACCATCACGCCAAACATTGCCCATTTCCTCCTGCTTCCCCCAGTTTTCATGCTGTGCGTGGTGCCACATGGTGCGGGATATCCCTTAGGTCAGGTGGCCTTGGGGTCAGCTGTCCTGATTGTGTCCCTCGTCAACTTCTTCTGCATCTCCAGCCTCCTCTCTGGTGGGCTGGGATGAGAGAAAAAATCTTGTCTTAGTATAAACACAATTTAGCAACAACTAAACCATTAGTTACTTATCATCATTATTCTCATACTAAATCCAAAGCAGAGCACTGTACCACCTACTATGAAGAAAATTATCTCTATTGCAGCAGAAGCCAGGACAAGAACCTAAAATGGCCCATGCCTGAAATGAAAAAGAATACCTACTAAGGACACTTTATTAGATAATAATGAATTGAATAGAGACATAGCTACAGATTGGGGGAGGCCAAGCACTTCTGAATGAGTGCTTTGGTGAGCTGTCTATAGAGTCAGACTTTATTACATCCTCTATCTCTGGCCCAGAAAACCTTAAATTCGTTACTGAACAGTGACTTACCTTCAGCAGGAGGGCTGTAGGTCACAGTGTCCATGCATTGTGCCAGTGTAAGAATTCAGCTTTAACTCTTTCATCCTTTCTTCCTTAGCATGAGAAAATAACCAGATTAGATCTCCCTTTTCCTGCTCAGATGCTGTCAAATCTTCTACTTTTCCATTGCTGTTTTCAAATTAAAGCACTGCTAAAACCAAGTCCATGCAGTATGTATTCCACCTGTAATTTGTAATGGTATATGTATTTTTGCTTTATGAAAATATTACCAAGAGTATATATAGCTAGATATCGTAAATATTTGTGTATATATATCTTAAAATATTATCAGGAAATTTGTCATTTTCAGGGATTTTTCATTGAAGCTAGAGCCCAGTCTAGAAAATGAGCCTTCCCAACTCCAAGTCCTATGCAATTTTTGCCTTGCCAGGACATCTGGTCCATTAAACAATTAGGCCAAATTTGCACAGTGTTTTCTAAGACAGCCAGGACTAGAATCCTTTGGCCAAGGTCCAAGACCTAATATCACAAGACTTAATTTTTAAAAATGAAAAAAAGTAAGTTCATTTTAAATGGAGTCTGTCTTTAAGTAAAGAAGTTCTTTTTTCTGTTTTCCTAACTAAAAGTTGACTGAAAACATTGCAGAATACAGCCACGTAGTATCTTTGAACACATGCTTTATGTTAGAGCATAGAGGCTGCAACATTTTTCACTGTTCTCTGTTAAATCATGCATTCAGTTGTTTCCATTTATACAGCATCAAAGCAGTTGAAATCCAATTGAAAAGTTTCTTTAGACAACCATTGTGCAGGAACATGATGTCAATATTAATAAAGGCTGAATTTCCCCTTGGCTCACTTCTTACAGATAAGCTTTTCAATAATACACTGCTTGCACCAAAGGTCTGATGGGACTGGGAATAGTAAAAAACACTAATAAAAGAATGTTGAATGTTTTTATATTAAATTTCCCCACAGGCAAACTGAAAAGCCTACTTAGAGTACGCCAATCAACATGGCACTTATTAAATGTAACAAGAGTCCTGTTACAACAGATCTTTAAAGCCCCTAAATATGAATTAGAAAGTAAAGACAAGAGACAATTACAGATGTATCTCTAAATTGAAGCCCTGGACACCTCACCTGATACTCACGAACATGACACTATGTTTGATCTTCAAAAAGACTCCATTTTTATCAGCCTACAGCTATAATTTTATTACTGCTATTTACTGTGGTTAAATATGTTATCCTTTCCATTTCCAGTCTTTTAAAGTGCATTTTTATGTTTGAGAAAAATACTGTAATTATTACAGTAAATAGGGTACAATATCCCCAGAAGCTTGGGCTGGGTAATGTAAGGAAAATGGAAGTATCTGAGTAAAAGTAGTCACTACAGTTAGGCCAATTAGAACAAAGGCTCATGTCTTCTAATCAGAACATGGACGACTGAGTGCCTGAAAAACATTTCATTGCGAGGATTACATCATTACACAAAGGCTCATCTCTTACACCTGAATTTAAGCAATTTTTTTCCCCCTGTCAAGGTAGTGACAAATATATTAAATCTGTCTGTCTTCTGAGATTGCAAACCCCAATCTGAGATTTTGCCTTGGGCACAGCAATAAAAAATAAACTCAATTGCTAAGCATAAGGTTTATTTTCTGCAGCTGGAAAGAGAAAGCAAAAAGAATGCAGGACCTTTTGCAGGATTGTAGTTTGCCTGTAAACAACCAGATTAAATTAATCTAAATTGCTGTGATAAATTCCAGCTCCTGAGAAACTACGACAATTCCTAAAACAGTATTGGCATTTGTGTTAATTGGTATGTATTAATTTGGAAAAAGAGGTGCATCTTATTAAACAAAAAGAAAACAACAAAAAAGCTTTTGTGAAATCCATACCGAGTATTTTGTCTGAAGCTGCAGGCAAAAGGACAAGGCAATGGTTATCAAACTCTGTTCTGTGGACTCAGTAGTTTTCTAAGTTTGTCACATGAAAACTTAAATGTCATTTGAAAATGCTGACAAGTCACTAAATATGTTCCCATCACATTTGATGAGACTGCACTGGGGATCTTTCAGGTGATTTTCTATTTATATTGGATCATATGTTACATTTTTCACAAAGAAGCTATACTTTTATTAACAGGAAAAGAGGCAGTGACTGTCTTAAAATATTACCCAGGCTATGGAATACTTGGAAACCTTAGCTTAGGAGAGTTTTCTATTTTCCATGGCCCACACCTCTGAAGAACATAAAATACATCGTGCATGTATGGATAAATTCTGAAATGGACAGATTAAGTGTCATAATTTCCAAGATGAATTAACACTTGATAAATATTTGAGATAGTGTTTGAATATCATTCAATTTTATTTATTCAAAGTTTACTTAAGCAAAATTTGAAAAGATATTCTACCAGGTATTTGTTGGGTTTTTCCTGTAGGCTTGCAGAAACAGATTTAACTGTATGATCTTTGTAATACTGCTGGGGATATAAATGTTACCAATGGCTATGTTGCAAGAAAAATGTATTTCCCATATCCAAACTGGACAATATCACCAGATATCAGCCATTTTTTTATGTAATAGCTAGAAAATTTATTCACCAAGTAGCAACTGGATCAGCAAGAGGTCTTTCTATTTTACATGCAAAATTAGAACTAATTAGTATGTAATAGAATAGCTGGTCTAGAATATGTGTGAAGTAATCATAAATTCATTCTGTCTATTTAGTTGAAAGATAAATAAAAACAGGCTGGTAAAAACAAGTTATGGATTTCAATAGGAGGTATTTCCCACATAAAGTTCAGCAAAATGTTAGTAAGACCAAAAGGTCTAAGACTTAATGGATGAAAACAGAGAGAAGATTTCATATCACTTTGGGAAGGCTCATGAGTCTGGGGGAAGATGAGCTTGACCTACTGACATTACATATTTTAAGAGAGATACCAAGAAAATGTAGAAAGCAAAAAGCAAAGTACAGAAGAATTGTAAAATATTCCTAGCAGGTCAAGAATTAAAAATCAAGAAATAAAAAAATCAAACTGAATAAGACACTGCAAAAGTTACTAAAACAAGCAACAAAATAAGCCTTCAAATCCAGAAATGAGAATACTGAAAGGAAGATGTATCCCATACACAATTACTGCTTCTGTGTCATTAATTAAAAGAATACCTTGGGTTTTAGTAAGAATGTGGCAGCTCTACTATAGTGTCAGAAACCAGATGAATAACAAGAATGACATTATAAACTCAAAACTGTTAGAACCAAGATGGAAACAGAACATAAGTCTTAATGCTCTCAAACTGCATGCCTGTTATGTTTGTTTTCTCTCTGTCTCTGAAAGCGAAAAGAGCCAACATCCAGAATTACAAGTCCAGCAGCAGCTCCCTGTCAATTCAACAGTGAAGAATAGTACAGCTGGAGAAAAACAAATATAATGCATCAAGGGAGGGTGAGGGAAAGAAATCTATCAAGAAAACCTTTAAGTCTGCTCATAGTTATTTTCCTTTACTTTTGTGGCATAAATTCAGACCAGGGCAGATATAAAATAAACTGACCTAAAGGATTTTTAATTTAAGTCATTCTAATGTATTTGATATGATCTAGGAACGAGTACATCTCATCTGAGTAAAAGTAATTTGTTGAGTTTTCTAAATCACCTATGACTGTGTAAATCCCTGGATCAATAAATTTTAAGGTCTTTAGAAACCACTATGGAAATCTAAACTGACCAATACCCACTGAACTAGTGGCTTCTCTTTGGCCAGTGACATAGATTTTTAAACACATTCCCTTTATTGGAAAACTTTTGCTGATAAAATATGTATGTCATCCTCTACCAAATATAATGGTTACATTTCATGTACATAACCCTAGCTTTCTACCAATCAAATTGTTCCTTTTGTTCATGGAGATCTGTTCACATTAGGAAGCTGCAAATGATACAGCAATACAATCTTGTGAATCACAGAATCACAGAATGTTTCGTTTAAGAACTAGGCAAAAGCAGTACTTGTAACTATCTACAGATAGCATGGAAATAATTTGACAACAGAACTGAAATCAGTTTTTACCCATGTGCAAATGCAGCATGAAGTTACTGTCTTGTCCTTCCCTGAGTATTTTAAACCCTTTACTCTTTCAAATCTGAATTCTGTGAAGCCAAAAGCTGTGAAACTTTTCAGAAAGGCAAGCTAATGCTTAGACTGAATAAACACTTTAAAGATGTTTTCTTTTTTGCTTTGTCCAAGCAGGGGAAAAAAAAAAGGTTGAAAGTTAAGATCAGTTTCCTGTGGGGAAGCTGATGAAATGTTTCATTATCTGTGCAGGGAGGCAGTCAGCTTCAAGGAAATGTCACTAACTTAGCATGAGACTCTTACACTAAGTACCATCTCGCCCAACAAAACCACAGGAATGCATTATAAGAGAGATCTGTAACATAAAATTAAAAAATCTGAAGCAAATTTCTAAGGAGGGTATTTTCTTCTCCCTCCCTGACTTATAATTAGAGCCCTGCATGGAACAGATAGGTCAGCTTGGTAAATGAGAAAACCTTATTACTTTGTGGCATCCAATAGAGAGAAAAAGATTGAATATTTTAATCTAAAAAAAAAAAAAAGAAAAAAGTGGACATATATATGAGACATTTTCAACAAGTAGAAGATGACTTAGTCTTTTCTGCCACTATTTATGCTCTCCCTTCACGTTTTGGTAGTGGCATCTAAGCAGAGACAAGGCTGTTAAACAATCAATTGAACATTTGTTTCTCACTTCACATTGATATCCCAGGAGGAAGGATGTTGTCCAACAAACACCGGTCTTATATGTAAATAAGACATAGGGTATGTATTCCCTTTCCCTCTCCTCTTTCCCCAGTGGGAGCCTGGAAGGGGAAAGAAAGGGCAATTTCTCAGTCAAGACTCCTTTTCTTTTTCCTTGTCTGCCTCTCACTCAATCACATGGGCTTCCAATTAGAGAATTACAACAGTTCCTTCTTTCTGTTGGATAATTTGAAAATTCTTCATAAACTTTATTATATCTTAAGCTAAATTCTAATTTCTTCTAGGTAGATATAATTCTTAACTCTATTCATCACATTTTGCAGTGACTCATATTTAAGAAAAACAAACTGAAACTGTCCACCAAGCTGTTGGTCAAGAGGAAATCTTACCATATTCCCCAAGTTTAACTGCTAATAAAAATAAATTTTAAAAAGCAAGCTTGTCCCAAAAGACTTCTAAAGGGAGTTCACAACGAGTCAGTGACAAAATGGCTTTCACTCCTGTGACACAAAGCAGGCATGAGTAAGCCATGAGTCTCTCCACAGTAGCTTTATCAAGGCTGCTTGTCGATTGATAGCAGGAAGCTGCACAGTTTTCTGCTTCCTTGTGCATACACAGCATGCCAAACATATCTCGTTAAGAACGTGTGCACTCTTTTCTCAAGAGAGTTTTGAAGGGTGCAGTGCAGCCCGGCCAGAAGCGGTGCCCTGTGGGTTCTGCTGCCCTCGCAGGTCGCCTGGTACTCTGTGCCAGGCAGAGCTGCTCTGCAGACAACCACAGGGGCAGCTAACTGCCAGGGAAGAGTCAATCCACTACCCCACCAACACTTCCTTCCTCCACTAAATCCACAACAGGGAGTAAGAGCTGTGGATTTGAGGGGTTTTGGTGGGGGTTTTTTGTTTTTTCAGTGTAGTTTTTCCCCCACCCAAAAAAAGCAAGGAACAAAAGAACAAACCCTAATGCTTTAGAAAAAGTAAATTTGAAATTACTATTGCTTTTTCGGATTACACTGTCACTTAAAATCCTGAGGATTTTGGAAATGTGATGCAAAAATGAAGCTCTGTGCAAAATGAGGAGGTACATCACTGTCATTACCATTACCAGTTCAGGCAGTGTCTAAAAAGCATTCTAAGTGTATGTGCCAAAAAACAAACTGATTTGACTCTTTTATCTGCAAACCCTTCGATTTGCTTTATGATGAAGATTTAAGGGAAATTTCAGTTTGCAAAAATAGTTCAGAACAAGAAGTTGGCACCATCACCTCTCCATATATCTTGAATGGTGAATAGATCCTAAAAGGAAAAAAAAAAAGTTCCATGCACACAAGGGCAGTGGAGGAGGAGTGGAATAATTAGCTGGTTGCTATAGTAATACAGATAGAACTAGGACATCCCACTCACATGAAAAGTTTATCTTAGATTTTGGTTAAGTATTCCTAATATAGCCATTTTTCTTGTCTTTGAAAATCCTAAATTCTCAGTTTTGCTCTGATTAGAGTGAAAATGCATTTAGATTTTCCACAGAATTCTGTTATCAACAGAACAAAATCTTCAAAATTGCTAGGATAAACCTAACTGGGCATCTCTACACCAAAAAAGAGGGGAATGACAGAGAAGAATAGAAAATTCAAGACAGAGCTGTCTCACTGCTCTTTCCATTCACAAAGCACTCCACAAGTTTGACTGAAATAATAATAGTCTGTGTAAGACTGCTGTCTGTCTTGAGCACCTTTTTCTCACAAACACCGATGACTTTGTCGACTCATATTTTATCACCTCCAAGAGCTAACTGTCAATTTCCCTGGGAAATTTGACAAAGCAACTTGGAAAAGGACACATAAAGCTGGACACAGCACAGAGACACTAAAGACTTGCTTTAAGTTATTGTCTCAGTGTTTGCAACCAGGAAAATCGTACAATATACCCACATAGATGAAAAACCAGTTCCGAGCTGTCTGAATAAGCCCTGTCTTAGATGTGACCAGATATGACCAGCGTGTGAAAGAGCTCAGAGACTGTCCTCTGCTTCTGTTTTTATCTGTGAAAGGGGGACAGTACTTGACACCTTCACTGAGACACTTGAAGATAATTAGGGTTAATAACTGACCCTACCCTTTGCTCACCATTCTCCAATCATTCTGGCTATTCTTAATACTTTCCAGATTCTCCCAGTGGCAATGGGGCAGCTGGATTTGCTCCTGAAATGTATGCATGATACTTAAATATCCCACAGAAACTTAAGCTTGAAATCAGAGTCCTGAAATTTCATGCAGACTGCAAACAGGATTATTCTGCTTCTGCAGCTTTTTTCTGGACTGATTTCCAGATAAGGCATACACTGGTTTGTGCTGCTGGAGTAATAAAAATGATCATCAGGTAAACAGGAAATTCTTTTGAAAATTTGGTTTCTAAGTAAAGCTTAGTTCGTTCGGCAGTAATGAAGCTCATGTGAGTCCTTGGGATGGAAGTTTCTCTAAGAATATTATTAATAGCAATTGCACTTTTATAGATAACATGACGCTTCACCTGTCAAAAATGGATTAATGCTGTTGAAGCAAACTCAATACTGTTCAAATATACATATATCAGATTCCTTTCCCTTCTATGTTGTTTCTCAGTTTTGTTTTTCTCATTGCATGATTGCTGTTTTACTGGCTTTTGCTCAGATGAAACGGAGCATACTAGACACTTCAGAAAATAAACTAACACATACATTTCTTCTACCATGGCACTATTCCCTAGCCATTGCTGAGAACTGTGATTCATCTTTGGAAAGTAAACACCAAACGAAATTACTAGGTTTTTTTCTGGTACTGAGTGACATACATAATCATTCATCTAAATATGGACCAGATGGGACATATCCTAGAAAAAAAAAAAACAAGGAAAAAAAAATTGATAGATATGTTGATTTTTTAATTATTTTATTTTATTTTATTTTTACTTTTTATGACTGTATCGTGGCAATTTGAACATTGAGGTCAGTGTCAACATATTCCTCTGCTCACTGGGGACCTGTGTCACTGTTAGAAAATTGAACTGTGACACGTGATTTATTTAAATAAGATTAAAATATATTAATGTAAATATGAATTATCCATTCATAAATAATCTGAAGATTGTCTCCTGTAAAAGCTGAAGGAGACAAATATGGTCATAAAATGCATATTATATGCACTGCACAGAAGTACTGTCTTCCTTATTAGTATCAGAATGCACACAAAGCTGGAACATTTATAAAAGCTGCTCTGAAAATGCTTCTGATTGTCAGGACATATACTTCCTTAATGAACTTTAAATTTCTCTGGTTAAAATAAGTTCCCAAAATAATTTTTTTTTTTTAAATTATCAGTGATTAAGAGTAAAGAAACAAATTCAGATCTATATAATTATTTTATCTGTATGCACATGAAATGAAGGAAAAATTAAAAGAGCTATTTAAATGTAAGAGCTCTGTTCTCAGTGAGACACCTTGACATTGGGAGAGGTGAAAAGAAAAGCACTGGAGTAATTTTTGCTCAAACTATACTGACAAGTAGGCTAGGTACTCCCAGAGCAGGAAAGCACTGAAGGCAGTGATGTAGAAATGCTTCCTCTCTACTGAAATGTTCCCACAACTAAGGTAATTCACAGAGGTCAATTATATTAGCATTCAGCTCCTTCCAATAAATGGACCAGCATTGATAGACTGGTGTGAAGCTCAGGATGTATCCTTCATGCACAGCTGTAAATTTTCCCCAATCAGCTGCCCCGAGCTCTGGGTGGAGCCTCCAGGCTAAGCAGTGGGTAAATGTAGATTTCAGTATCAGAATATGGACCACGAAAACCTGCATTCTAACTAAAGCCTGCTCTAGCCACCTACGGCCTTCTGTGGCCCTGCATGCATTAGACAATTAGAACAATTAGATAACTTACATTTTCTAACTGCCTTAAAACAATTCAGGTTTTCGGAACCATCAAGTATGCACTGCTTTCTATGAGGTGTTTGTCAGGTTTCTAGTCCAACCATTTCACAACTTTTTGGGGGGAGAAAAAAGGCAAATGGAATTATTCATTTTATTGTCTAAAAGTATGTTTTTCACCCTCTATTGATTCCATCTTATTTCATATAAATAGTCGTGCTTTCTAATTAAAACAAGCGACAGCTTCTATAGTGTTCTCATACGTACCAGTACATCTGATGATGATTTGAAATTAAAGAAGTATTCATAGCATTAACCCTTTCCTATCATCTTTTTGTTACTATAGACAAAAAAATATCTTTTTAACAAAAAGTGTTTAGTACAGAAAGGACATAATTGCACATCTTCCTTTGCTAATAAATGACTAATCGGTCATTCATTCATTCACTTCATATTAATTGTTAAAAGATGAATTATGATGAACTAACCTATTATTAATATCCACATTATATGTGTATCCATGGAAATTCCATTGCAATATGGTGATTAACTAATGCACCATTATTTTAGAGTTAATTATTATAGCATTAGAAGTAACTATGGAGAAAGGATTCAGGGACTTTTTCCTATTATTTTTCTTTTAAAAATAATTTTTTATTTTACCATATTAAAAAAAAATGAATCCGGGGAGAGAAATGCAGGAATCTGAAACTATTTCATTTTATTTCCCTAGTTTCTTTTATTTTCAGATTGTATTAGTAATTTTTAAATGGCAAGTATCACAGTCCAATCACTCTACTAAGCAGTAACAGTTGTCTAACAGGAAAATTAATAATTCTCAATTTCTCCAAGGTTGTAATGAAGAACATAAGAAAAATCAAAATTATATTATTATATTAAGTATATTTAAATTATATTAATGTTTTGTTATTGTATTAAAAAAAAGAAAAACACCAACCATTTCTGAGATGCATATATACAGTAAATAAATATATCTGTGTAGTGAGCAGTCATCTTCATTACTTGTTTGCCCTAGCCTTAGCTAAGAAACTAAGTCTTCGGTATTTATGATGTGTGCTTTTTTCCTTTTTGCTCTGGATTTCAAAGATCTACACTTATTCACTATTCAGTTTGTACCTGTGAATATACATACATGCACACATACACACGTACACACAGCTTCTTCAGGTGTGGGAAATATTACTTTTTAATTTGCAACTTTGACAATAATTCCAGTTAGAATTGTTGTTGATGTTGTGAACAACTATGCTAGGTTGTAAATGATTGGATTATTTGAATAAATTTTCACTTGCAAGAATTCAACTATTAAAAAAAATAAAAATTGTGTAGTCAATAAGAAACTCAAATTATTATGCTTATTTAAATCACAAGATATTAGATGGCATTTTTATTTTTTAATATATGAAGATAATAATGCTTGGATTTTGTCATCACACTGCTGCAGGAGCAACACCCTAGTCCTTGAAAGTTTTTTGCCTTAATTTAAAGCTACCTCTTTAAATAAATCCAGTTGATCTGTGATCTGAGACAGTCCTCCCTTTTTAAAACTTCATTTGATTGTTTTCAGAAGAGTTTGAAGAGAAGGCTTTTGTAAAAGATAAAAGATAAGCAGTAGTTCAAACTGCTTGTTAATCAGAGTGTTTCTACCTTATTCCAAAATATTACTAGATCACAATCTGAGATCAATGGGACTTACACTTTGTTTAGGTACTTTCCTAAATCCTTCATTCATCTTCACAGAAAAATGAAAAAAAAAAAAAAAGTCTTAACTTTGAAATCAAAATAAACCGTCATATCAATACTTCAATGAAATGTCCTTAGTTTTATTACATGTCTTTGAAATCAGCTGTGTTTAAGACTGTAGGATTTCTTGAACCCCTTCCCTTAATATCTAGAAGCTCAGGGGTTTTGGATTGTGACTGTTGGGAAGAAGAAAACCTACATCCTTGAACAGCCAATATTGATGCTTAAAGTGTTCACAAAGATATTACAAATGTAAACAAATTATGAAAGACCATGATGGAAACATTCCCATACTCAAATATCAAACATGACTCAGAAAACTTGTTAAGCAACGTATCTATATCAAACATCACATTAACCAACTTTTGGAGAGAAAAAGAATTCACTCGCCATCTGACAGTTGTGATGATACTGATCAGTAACCAAGACTGCAGACTGCTGGCTGATGCTGAAGTTAAATGCGTATGACAGAAATAGCAGCAGTGATGGATGGCTTTGGATCTGCTGAACTGACAAAATGCTACAGTGTTTAGGATGCTCGGTTGTCAGTAAAACAGGCAACATAGGGACATGATATTTGCAGTCTTTACACGACATAATATAAAATGATGGTCAGCACTGAACCTTGACTACTTGACATTAACAGTGTTAATTTATATGTAGAAATCTGCCTACCACAGCTGTGATTCAGGTCATTTGTTGAAATATCAACATGGAGTACAAACTAACATATAGAAGTTGAAGCAGATGCAGCTACAAAGACACATGAAACTCAAACTTTTGCACTGATGGCTATGAACAGTGGGGCTTATTTGTGTCATCCTCCCCTAGATCTCCTTTTAAAAGGAGGTGTTTATCAGGAAACGATCTCAAAAAATATTCTGGGGGCACTCAAATCTGTGTTGTCATTCTTTTTCAATACCTTCATATAACCTACAGGAAATAAAAAGAAAAAAAAAAAAACAAACAAATAGACAAGCCAATGGCTCGCAGAATATCACGACATATAGTTACTTTTCTAAACCAAGTCAGGATTTCTATCCATCCATTCTCAGTGTTTTCATTGAATCAGCATCCATAGTTTCCATCAACTTTTTTTTCCCATTCTGGTCTCCTTGTATTTTAGGCTCTTCTACTTCAGCTAAAGCAATTTCCTTCAATAAAAAGATCCATCAAGTCGGTTTAGGAATTAATGCAAATTTTGCCTCCGTTTGTGAGTCATAATCCTTTTCCTTATTTTGTCCATCTATTACTAAGACTGAAAGTCCTCTGGAGAAGATCCATTTGCTATTTTGTACAGTGTCCAGAACATATAGTTTCCATTTTTACTTCATCCTCTGATAACATCATAGTAAATAATGTCAAAATGGATATGTTAAGTTACCAGGGTAGATTCAAGGCCAAAACTACTCTGAGCTGACCCAGATGTATTTCCTTACAGAATATTCAGGTTCGCATTGGCCTTAAGTCACTTTTACTTACCTGACACTAAGGGAGGCACCTTGTGCAACTTTCAGGGAATCCCTCTTGTGGAGCAGTGACTGAGAGGGTAAATTGGCATCCTTCACTTTATTTGTTGTTCTAATATCCTACTCCTGTTCTGCAGAATGGGATTCACCTACGGGGCTTGATCTGTATAAGAGGTAAATACCAAGAACTGCATCCTCTGTAGTAAACAGAGACAGGCATGTCCAGAAGATGATTCAATCACTCTCACTTAGGCATCTACTTTAGGAAACAACAAATTGCTTCTGGAGACACTTGGCTCACTTTTTAAATCAGAAAGCTATTGGGCTAAAAATAACTGTTGATAATTTTACCCTAGTGTTGTTTTCTACTCAGCAGCGAATTATTTTCCCCTCATTCCTGTATCGGCACTAAAAATGTGCATTAAATTAGACTAATTTTTTTTTTCAAAATTTCTCTAAATATTTGTATAATGCCTACATTTCAGTGGTTCTCCTGTACAAAATCATGTTTGTGTGAGAGGAAAGTATTTTTACTTTCCAGTAAATGTCGATTTTTCTGACTTTTTTTATTGCCTGGAAAAAAAATCATATTTTTGCTAAATATCTGTAAAACTTGATCTTATACATACCTAGCAGCATTTTAAAATTGGCTGTCTGCTTGTGGCATGCGTTGATGGTAAGGTGCCGCAACCTTCCCAAAAGCATCTCCACAGGAAGCCGCATCCGTAGGGCTGCTGTGCCCCAGCTGGCGAGGGCAGATGCACCTTCCCTGATTGTCCCATGAAGGGTCCAGCTTTCATGGAGTCTCCAATCCCCTTCAGGGACAAGCTAAGGAGCCTACCAAACCGCATGCACCATCCCCCTCAGCCACCGGAGCAGCTGGCACACACACACACGCAGGCGGACAATAAAAGGGTCTGGGAAGGGTCTCCATATGCGGTTCCAAGGGAGGGTTTATTGCAGCCACTCTTTGAGGGTTACAAGAACAAAGACCAGGAGCAGTGGAGGGTACAGGGTTTTATACGGGGGCGGAGAGAGGGTTAGGGCCAATGGTCTGAGCAGGGTGAACGGGTGGTACAAAGGCGGGACTAGGGTAAGGGAACCAATAGGGACATTGTGAGGTAGGGACTAAGGAACAAGGGCCAGTGGGGAAGCGGGAACCAGAGAACATGTTAGGGTACAGACATATAGGGGATAAAGGGAGGACAACAAGTCAATCATGGAAAAGGAACTGGGGTACCTTGGCTTGATGTATCCTAGGAGAAGCCCGTCATTCCAGCCTGGGGGAGGATTTCTACCCTTAGAGATGGCCCCTCTTATGGGCCCTTCTTGTCCATTATCTTATGGGTGTCCACAGCTGGTGACAGATTATACTTTTAAAATAAACTTATCTGACTTTTTTTACTGATCCACTTTCTCCTTCCCAGACTTCATGGTAGGGAGCACCATCCTTCTCAGTCACTCTAATACTGATTAAAATTAGCAAGAAGCAGTTCTGACCTATTGATTGCAAAAAGAAAACAAATTAAGAGATATACTCTCCGCTAGGTGTTAGGACTGGTAGTATTGATAATACCAGTGAGGAAATTAATTTTTAAGTTTAAAACCCAGCTTATGAAAGAAAAATAAAGACAAAAGTTCAGACAGTAAAACAATAGGGACTACAGATCATTCCATTAAGTATTAGGTAGAAAAGGGAGGTGAAAGAAGAGAAAGGGAGAACAGTAATAGGAAAACTAATAGAAAAGCAGATCCAATGTGCCCACATTGATTTTTGTGATTACTGTTTATTAAAATGCGGTGGATACAGATTATCTTTCTTTCAAATGCTCTGCATTTATTATTGCTTCATTTGCCTTGAAATGATAACTGCAGGCACTTAAATAAATGGATTGCAGCATCTTCTACTTTCATTCTACCCTCCTTGTCCGTGATAAGAACCCCTGTAGAAATGGTACTTTAAAACTTCTTTAAGCAATGTTTCTCTTTTAATCACAAGACTTTTCTTTGTATGTCTTCTGCATGTACTGTCTACATATTCCCTTTTATTCTAATGGTTGGAGAATAGTATAAAAAATTGTTGTACTTTTGGAAATAAGTTCTATTGTGATTTTATTGTATAATTTATATTTTTGAGGTAGGCACTCTAAGATATGGCAGAATCGTTGGCTCTGCCACAAACTTCCTAGGTGACATTTTACTCAAATCCAGTCTAGGTTATGACCATCTGGTAAAGTTCCCAAGCCCTCTAGCAGGGCACGCCCATATCTATGCTAAGAACATGGAGGTTTTCTTGCAAGGAGTCTTGATATTTGCAAACAGTCCATTGGAAATGATCCTTTATACTCAAAATGAAATCACTAATTATTTGTAGGGTGCTTGCTCTATTACCCAATCTTGTCAGAGAATGCTCTAACTGATAAAGGAGCATTTCAAGGCACTCACTGCTTTATTTACCAGTATCTTTAAACTCTGTACACTGAATTTCTAGAACAACCATGATAGAGATGGAGATACATTAAAGTTCTAAGAAATTTTACAGAATGACATTTATGTACTATGAGAATCCAGGGTTCCCTCATTGCATTACACAACTGCATCTTCAGAAGGTTATGTGCCTTCTAAACGGTCTGCCTGTAAACCAGAATTTTTAGTTCCACCCTTGTTTGTCTTGCAGCTCTGAGAAGAACTTCGCTGCAGTCTCTGGCTATGGGCTAGAAATCCACATATATATGCAGGCTTCTGGTTAGATTTTACAGCCAGTGTTGGGCTCTGTATGAGAAAGCACTAATTATACACCAGCCAGTCAATTAAAAACTTGCTTAAGTATGTCTATGAATGGCATTATGGCACAGATATTACCTATAGGATCAGGATTGTCTCTCTTGGATAGGCACTAATTCTTTACTCACATAAACTGCAAATTTACAGTCTAACACCTGTGATGTCAGAATTATTCTCTTCCATATGGAGAGCTGTTTTTTATTTCAAGTGGTTATGGAATACTGAACACTGTTGTTGATGAACTACTTTCAATTGGCCAATTGCTGGTATAAATCCACCAAGAAAACCTTACAGTGAAATTCACCTGTTTCTAATCACAATTTCAATATTATTATCTTTTGCCAACAAGAGCTAAAAGATTTTTAGCATTAATCCCATACTTGCTGAGTTATTATGGTCTGTATTTTTGCTATGTATGATTTTTTTTATTTGTAATAAAACGTTCTTATTTACTTACTTAAATTTACTTAAACCACTCTTTTGAATTATTATAGTTCTAAATGTGTTTTTTTCTTATATGTTCCCATCTTAATGACTTAAAACTTTTAAGTCAGTAGTGTAGTTAGACTACTTCTCTGAAGGTTTGAAAAGCACTGAGGAATGCCTGATGGATACACCAACTACCAAAGTTTGTTATATGAATTAAGATAGAGAGATCTCCAAAACAAACACAAAAGCCATTTGCATTAATTTCAGCATGAACTGTCATGCTTACAAACTTTTCATGGCAGCAGCATTGAATTCTCTTGAAAAGGTAATTTCATAATTCTCAGAGATGGTACACATATTACTCAAAAAAGCATAAAGACTGTGCAGTGCCTTTATTAGACAGCAATAGTTACATGACGCTACTGAGTATTTTGCCGTCTGTCCTTGCAAATGAAACGGAAAGGAAAACATAAACACACAGAATCCACAGTGGGAGAAGAAACACAGTTATGGTGCAGGCCTTCTGAGTGCCCTTTCTGCTTACTAGTACATGCCATGTCCTATTCTGTGAATATTGCCTAAAGCAATGCCAGTCCTATTGAATTCCAGCTCCGATGATTCTGCCTTCTTCTGCTTCCTGCATAGAACAAATCACAGGAGCTTGGGCTTTTTTCCTACATTTTTTCAGCAGTTCAGGATATCCTTTATCAACGATGTTCAAAACTGAAGCACTCAGTTCACAGGACAGTCTGGCTAGATCAGTACTGCTAAATAAAACAAGACAAGGGACCAATACCTATCCCAGCAGGCAAACAGACTGAAGACTCTTGTGAACTATAGTACCTAGGATGAGCGAACGTGCTCTGTCCACACCATGGAGCACTCTGCTCTGGAGTTCCTCTGTACCTGGTGTGGTGTTTCGACTGGTCTGACACTAATCCATGTGTTTTGTATGTCTTGACAGCTTAACTGTTTTAAACAGTGCCAGGGCTTTGCTGCAGCTCTGTGAAGTGGCTCATGTTCCCAGAGTAGGAAACTGAAGAAACTTTGTTGCATTCTGTTGGACGGGTTATGAGGGCATTCCTGAGGGTCCAAAGTCCCGCGGGGATAGAGGTGAAGAACAGCTGTGGCTGGAGAGAGCCCCGTAAGAGATAGACTTGCCCTGGACTGTCTTTTGAGAAATATCCCTAAGGTTACGTATTCCTTGATCTCTGCTAGGGAGCTTGTTGAAGCAGCCCAGAATAGAGCCAGAGAGGGAGCCAACAGCTAAACAATGAAGGCATAGAGCAGACTGACATTATTCAAGTTTCATACTTGAGTTGTTTTAATCAGGAAGGTGGCCATACATCCTAGACTGCAAGTGTAGGGTCAGGCATGGGACCAAAGCAGTGTTTTTTGTCAAAAATTCTTCTGTGAATGTCTGCATTTGAACTCCAAAACCTGGCTGAGGAAAAGGATGAAGTTTATTCACCTACCAGCATACACCCAGGTCTGTTTCTGTTCTGTGAATGAGGCTCTTGGTGCTGATCACAGTGCAGAGATCCTCATGGTCTTCTATCAACCCCTGCAGCAACATTACATCATTAATGCTGGGCAGGAGGTCTGACATCATGTAAAATGTTGTGGAGATGTGCAGAATGCCTGTGGTTAGTCTCAGAGCAAAGGTGATCTTGCCATGTCTAAATTACAGGATGCTTGGGTGAGCAACAGAGACATGTAAAGTACAGTTCTCAGGGTATGTCGTGGCTTTAATATGGACAGAAGGACAATTCCTTCTCACATATGACTGAGAAGAAAAAAAGGGGTACTGCATAAAGTTCATGAAGTCTGATATGTATTTGTCAGCTTCACTGACTGTATTAGGCCTATATTCACCTATATAACTTCCAGGAAAGTGAGAGTAGAGAAATATGCCACAGTAAAGTATTTCCTTGAATTAACAAAGTCTTATGAAGTTCTGTTATGCTTTGTGGTTTTGAAGAACATTTTTTTGTTCCAATAGAAATCCAGCCAATCTACTCTGCCCAAGTACTTCTACAAAAAGGTAAAAAAGAATCAAGGAAACAAAGGAAACAGAGGAAATAGCCATTGATTCAAAAAGGTCATTGTGTTTGATACAGCTTTTGTGCTAGTTTTAAAATTGAGCTAAAAATTTAAACCCACTCAAGTTGCCCCCTTTCCCCCCTGCCCCTTCCCATAATGGAGGAACACTAGGAGAGATTAAAAGTTGAAACAGCAATTTACTGAAAATTGCAATAATCCAAATAATATTAACAACAAAAAGTGTGTAAAAGAGAGTGGGTCAGTTTTGCACAGAAGTATATTCACAACCAAACAAACAAAAACACTCTCCAATATGGTGAACAAGAGTTCCTGTGGCTTAACGTCCTCCACCTTCCCAGTCCAAAAGATCCAACAAGGAAGTAGGGCAAGCAAAACCTTTTGGAAGCTACATTATCCCTGTTGCACCATGCCAGCGCCTCGGACCACTCCGCTCCACTGGTTTGACTCCGCACAGCTGCCCCCAGCACCGGCACCACTCCACACGGCTCCGCTGGGGCTTGGGCTCCATGCAGCTCAGCCCTGCACTGCCATCACTCTCTCTCTCCCTTTTTTTTCTTATAGCAACACCTCGAGCTCCCTGTCACTGTCTTTCAGCATCAAACCACGAAAGGCATGGCTTGGAGGGATGGCAAAAAGGAACCACCAGTGGCGGTGAGGGATTAAGTCCGCCAGGCTGACCTAAGGCCTTCTCCCTGGAGACCAGGTGAAAAAAAGAGGCGAACTTTCCTTTTCCAGCCCCAGTTTTTTTTTCCTGCTGAAAGCACTCCTCCCCCACACTGATGTGAGTGGTATAGAAGAGACTCCACCTTCTTGTTTCTGTACCCAGGAAACCTTTTCATTGGTTCTTTTTTTTTTTTCCATCTTAGGATTTGGGTTTTTTCCCTTTAAAATTACTTATTTATTTGTACCTCCTTTCAGAAAATGTTTTAATTGGAATTGGGTGTTGTTTTTAAAGAACAGAACTCTTTTCTACAACTCTCAATTGCTTATGTCTTCTAACACCAAGTAATTTGTCTTCTGTTAAGCACAAGCCTAGTTTTGTAAGAAGCTCTTGAAGACAGACAAAAACCCACAACATACACCTGAAAAGCTTTCCGTGGTATTTGCTGTAAGCAGATCCAATAGTATGCAAACACCTGAACCTCATTTTGAAGATCTCAAAGGTCATTTAAATGAATGAACAATTAAGGTATTTTTATGAGTTTGATTACATCTCTCTTGCGTATGTTTTTGAGGACTGAAGAAGAGAGTCATAAAATATTGCTTCAAAGATAATTCCCTGGTAGTTCTGGGAATGCCATCATAGCATTTACAACCAATCAGTAATGAAGAAGAAGAAAAACGACACTGTAAGTAACTTGAACATAAATTTAATTTAAAACTCATAGCTTATGAGTTCTTCAACCACATAGCTGAATGGTCAAAAAGAAAGAATTAATCCTTATCTAATCCTTATCGGTATTTTTCCTGTGTTTGTGTTCCTGTAAGTAAGTTCCTTGGGGCAGGGAATGTTTGTGTATTGTCTAGCATTGTAATAATTTAGTCTGGATTTACAGCATTTGGGTAATGTCTTAAAACAAAAATAATAAACATAGACTTACTTTGATGTAGACACACGGAGACCACTGCTATTTTGCAAAGTTTTTCCAACTTGGATTAGCTACAATCTTCCCCAGTCGCAGTAATGTCACAAAATGGGAACAAATGTGGGAATGGCAATGAGAAAGCTTTGAAAATTCGTGTGTATAATATTAAGTAGCTGTAGTATCCACTGAAGAACTCAAATATTTGATGCATGGCATAGCAAAACACTTTACCTAATCCAGAGGGAGCATGGAGTTAACCAGAGTTTAATTTCCCACTCTGCATCCCTCAGGTAAATGACGGAAGAGTCTGATCATAGGCAGATGAGAAAACATGTTTTGGAATTAGTGTTCTGCTATCAGCTATCATACAATGGGTTTTACCTTAAAATAAAAATGCATTTTCTATGTATTTTCTGATTAATAATGACTTCTGAGCTATAGCCTTGAATGAGTGAGAACACCTCAAGAGCATTTCTCTGTTTTCCCTTAAGTCATTGTGCCACATGGACATACAAGCATCAAAATCTATAATTTTTCATTTTGACAACTATGTTATGAATGGAAAATATATCTAAGTAGCTCAGTTTTCTCAGCACTGATTGCTCCTTCACTCCTGGTTGTAATGAGGATTGCTTTTGATGATTATTAGGATGGCATTTTGTTATTGCCAAGGCACTGGTATGAATACTTTCATGCTTTCATGAACTCTCTTTTTTGGGTCGTTGACAGCAGGATTACACTGATTAAATATATCTGTTCAAAGTAGGTCAGATGAATCCCGCCCTAAATGTGGAAACATTTTCACTGTGAGTACAAAGGATCCTGGGGTGGCTGTTAACACTGAAATAAAATCACGTGAATCCAAACATTCCTGCCTTTTGAAGAAGAGAAGAAACTCCAGTGAATTTTTCCATTTTACTACAACATAGTAATTTCTTATGAAAACATTCTTCTCTGTTAAAAGCATACCCGCAGGTCCGAAGTGCGTTGCAATTTATGCTTTAAAAGTAGTACTACACCAAAGTATTCTGAAAACATTGTGTAACTACACAGGAAGACACCACATGCATATAATTGCTTTACTCTCACATCTCCTATATTACTGACTGGCATGTTCTTCATAAGGACAGAAAAATTAGACAACACAGGAGTTATCATGCACTTCTGCTTCATTTCTAAATGGTATTTTTCTGATATATCAAAGGCATTACTGTAGTTTCCAGGAGATAGTCTTGCTCCTAAAACACAGAACGAAACCCAAAGAGAAACAACAGGCCATTTTTTTGTTGTTGTAAATTACAGTCTGAGTTGCAGTCTTTTGCTCCAAGAGACCTTTTCTTCTTACCTGCCCAGCACATACTGAATACCTTCTATGCTGGTTAGGACCTCATGTCAAATCAAAAGGAGTCTTGGGATCTGCTTCAAAGAGTGCTTATGTATTTTTCATTTTATTTATCTGGAAATGTCTTCACTCAACAAAGATTAAAACTCCTAGAGATGAATTTTTAGTCTTATTTCTTGGAAATTAATGGAAAGTTTGAAGCCCAAACTGGAGTTAGGAGCTGAAGCAATGTGTTTTAAGCCTTCATTGACATATGAGAGGAATATCAGAATAAAAAAAACCTCTCATTAGAGGTGAGAGTTATTCTGGTCTAAGGCAGAATCTATTCAACTGCAATACTTAGTTTGAACTAATATTCAAAAAGGCATATAAGCTTTTACCTAACTTGCTGTAGAAATACCCATTTGTATCAAAGCCCTGAGAACTGTGTTCCAAGATTTGCTTTAGTGCTTAGGCCAGGCAAATGGGTTGGAGTGGACTATAAAGCTAAAATATTCTAGCTATTATAGAGGAGGATTAGACTGTCTGAAATTATAGCAGGATATTATAATTTAGGGGTCCTAATCTTACAGAACTCTTTCATCTACTAGCTGCTCCCTTCATGTTGTCTTAGGTCTTTCACTGGATGCAGGGAATTCATAGTTCTTTAAATTTTTAGAACTTTGTACAGACTTCAAAAATAATGAAAAGGACCATTCTATTTCTCCTGGCATAGTACTAAGGAGTTTAGGATGTTTTAGTTTTGTTTGTTGGTTGGTTGGTTGGTTGGTTGGTTGGTTGGTGGCTGGGAAGATTTTCTATCTTTTGCCATCACTTGCAGAAATTTGGTATTATTAACTGTAGCATTAAATTAGGATATTTCTTCTAAAATGCAAAATAATTTTATATATTTATTCATTTAAATATAATTTCCTACACTAGATCTATCCTAACACAAGTCTGGCTGATTTTGCTTGGGTTTATTTGTTCGTTACTCCTCCCTACTGGAAGAACTTTCCTTATTTTATTCTTTAATTTTGTTCTTTTTTAAAAAGTGACCAGTCATGTTGACTTCTGGGTGTCATTATGTTTCCAATGGATCTTTCTCCAGTGCAATCCCAACTTTTTAAACATACCTAAAATACTAACAACATTTCATTTAGTATCCACTGTAAGCAGACTTTAACAGACTTGTGGAATAGTGGAGCACTGTCTCACAGTAAGATAGTAGGAAGCTTTGAGATAAAATAGACGAGGTTAACAAATATGCCATAAAACATAATAAACAAAATTGAACAGCAAAATTTAAACCCCAAATAAAAAAACTCCAACTGTGTCAATGTAAAAAGACCCTATTTGTCATTTTTGTGTTGTCACAGGACAGACATCAGGTTACAAAAATTTTGCTCTCTTCTAGCCCTGGAAATGAATCATGTAAGTTTTTCCATTAGACTGTGTATAACTGAGCTTTTGTTTAGTGTATATTATCATTTATAAAACAGGTGCTCTAAATGATGCTTTTGATAGCTTTGCACTGTGAAATTCTATGGAAGAGGAAATATTTTATCTGCCTCTCACTGGTTTTCTGTAAATATCTGCACTGCTTACATATGTACACAGTGTGGTCACAAGATCCATTGTAACTGCAAGATTGGGCTGGATTATGAGGTTGTCTGGCAAGTCTCTACTGGTCATGATATACACTGGAGTCAATTATCCCTTTAGATAGAATAAGCAAACTACAGTGGTGTCCAAAAGAGAGATAAAGAAGGGAAACTGGTCTTGGCAGTCAATCTTCTGGTATTGAGGAAAGAAAAAACAGAAGATGCTGGAGGATGGGTAGCTAGTGAGGAATTGAAGGAGGTTTTTTTAAAATCTCGAACTTCCTCAAGGCCACAGATAGGACAATGAGTTTTAGATAGCATGCAGCACCTCAAAGCAAGGAGAGTGGACTTCTCGTCTCCTGCTCAGGTGACAGAAAAGTCATCAAATTAATAACTGAATTGAGAGCCATCAGTGTAGCTCAAATCAGCATGTTATGAATAAATTGAAACAATGACCACAAGCATCAAGAAAAGACATTTTTTTCAGCTGCTTACATGTAGATTGAATGCAACGAGCAAGAAGAACTGGAAATTCTCATTGAAAAGAAGAAATTTTACGTAAGTGAAACACGTGAAATCTGATGATGTAATTCATATAATTGGAATACTGAACTACATGTTAAAACCTGCTTGGGAGGGACAGAGTAGGTAAGGGGGAGATGCTGTGAAGCAGTTGTTGGTACCCCAGAATCAAAAGATATTGAAAACAAGAGGTAAGTCTCTGTTCTTTGAAGTCTGTGACTGAGAGGTGCACAAGTATCTGCCTCCTGGGCTTTTCTGTAATGTATGTGGGGATGGGGGAAAGAATGGGAGTGGGAGACAGTAAGATCAATGTGACGAATTTCTGTTTAGAAACTTGAATAAAAAAGATTCAAACACTGCAACAAGTTGCTCAGAAAGCTTGTGGAATCTCCATCCCCACAGACCTTTAAAACCCAAGTGGGCATGATCCTGGGAAATCTGGTCTTGGTGAGGCTGCTTTCACCAGGCTGATTGGATGAGATGATCTTAACAGATGCCTTATGGCCTCAAGTACCATGAGATTCTGTGAAAATCAATGAATTCCATAGTTCAAAATTACTAATATTATGGTAGAAGAAGTGACAGAATGGATCTTGCACAGGATAACTAAGAAAACAATGAGATACAACTTCAGACCTGGGAAACAGTACATTAAAATGTACCTATGGCTGCATTTTTGGTAGATATGGGAAAGTATTAATATCACTTTACATGTATACCTCAGTTTCAGCTCTATTTAAAAAGGATGAGTTAACCATGGTACAAAATAAGAAGCAGGCTTGTAACAAGTAGAAAGGACTCCTAAAATTGTGAAAATGGCAGGAAAAAAAATCCAGCTGTTATAAAATTATGGTTTATGATCTCATGGATTATGGTGGGGTTTTTTGACAATTGCATGGGGACGGTCCCCAAGACCTTTGGAAGTTAAAAACATAATTTCTAAAGAACTATGACACAAAACACATCATAACCAGGAAAAAGATAATTTCACTTTGGATATGAGAATGATGAGTAAAAACTTGTTAATTACGGGAATGGTTTGTAAATTTCTTATTTTGGCTTAAGCTTGTTTATTGCCGCTTATTATGGGTTAGCTTTTTCACATACACACAGGTACGCAAGGAAAAGGACAATATGTATGCTTAAATTCTGAAAGAAATATTTTCACAAAGTTGAGGATGAGCACAGCTTATTTGGACAACACCACGGAAGCAGAAGTTAATTTATTACAGCTAAGTGTTACTTAGTATTTCTAAGCTATTTAAGACTATAATTTATTAGAATATTAAAATATTTTTTTTCTACAGGAAGGGCAGAATAACTTTGGGTAATTTTAGCCAGAAGGGTGAAAAAAGTAGGTAATAGACTATAAATAATACAAAATAGCAGTTGTGAAATGTGGACATTTATATAGGGAAACTAAGAAAGGAACATTATTATAAAAAAAAAATTGGTTTACTTCTACACAGAGCTCATAAAATTGTTGAAAATCATGACCAAAAAACGTACAAAAGCTGTACTTCCAGTTTCACACCTTCGGGGATGACAGCTAGAAGCGCAAAACCACAAGCTTAGGCACAAAGAATTTCTTAATCACAGTCACTTTATTTGCAAAAGAGTTCAGGAGTTACAAGCCTTTTAAAAAAACCCATTCTTTGAACTGAATGCTGATGTCCATCACTCTGACTTTACACTTTCTGTGAAATTTGCTGAAATTCCAGGCTGGAATGAGTTGCTTTGACACTTGCATATCCTGCTTCCAAGCATTAAAAAGCCGAGGCAATCTCAGCCCTCATCTAAGAAATCCTGGCTTCCCTGATGCCATAGGAGCTAAATATTTTTCTTACTGCAATCATTCTAATTTACAAAGAATGTACACAGAGGTTCCATTACTCCAAACACAGTACAATTAAACAACAGGAGAGCATTTCCTTTCTCACAGTTCTATGCCAGCTTTCCAGACAGAATATCACTCAAAAAGCTCTGCTTGTTTCATTTCTGTCATGACTACACGGTTTTCCCCTGTTTTCATTCTACTTGGTACTACTTTTTTGCTTGTTTCCTGACTCTTTCTCTCTTACAGATGCAGTACTACATGCAAATCAGATACGTCTCCCTGCGTTTATGTTCGGTGTAATCATGGGGTGAAAACTTCTACTGTTCCATGATTATAAGGAGAAGGATGTCCAATTGTGTCCCTGAGTTTCCCCGCATGGAAATATTTACCGCCTTTGACCTCAAGTAGCTCTATGGCTGCCCATGTGTCAATAATGCTTGGTTAAAGTATCCTAAATTCACGTACATTGCAAGATTAATAAGCAGACATTCGATACATTAAGAACTGGCTAACACTCCACTCTCAGATGCAGGGGTTTTTCGGTAAGATTTGAATGGTTTCAAATATGGGTCATAAAAACTAGGAATTAAAAGATGCTTTCAACATTTCCATATGCCTTAGTAAATATCAAAACATTGTTGATATCTTACATTGCTGACATAGAGATTGGCAGAGTGGTACATAATTATGAAGACCAGGAAGGTATAGAGAAAAATTTGGATTGCTTGGCAAGCTGAACCCATTCAAGTTAAATGCAAAATTATGCATCTAGGTCACATCTAAACAGTAGAAAACTATATTGTGGAAATCAGCAGCTCAGGAAACAATGAGAGGTGTCATAATATCATCAAACCCTACATGATAGCACAGCAAAGAGAACTGTTTCAGGTCTTTGAGGCACGAACAGGCAAGGTGACGTTCAGAAGAATACTCTTCTGCTGTGTAGAATACTGTGTTGAGGTTTGAGAACAAAACTCATGTTTACCACTGGGAATGATTCACAAAAAGAATGAAAGAGCAAGAGAAGTTGTTGATTTTTCATGTCTTAGCACCTAAAAAATGAAGACAGAATGATTTTCTGGAAATGTGGTTTATTCAAACACCAGGTTACTATAATCAAACTAAATTAGTAAAATTAATGAAATAGTTAACACTAAGATTATCAAATTAAGATTTTAAGATCTATGGTTTGATGAGTCATTTTTTATTGACTGAGTCAATGGGGATTACCTTTTTAACATCTGTAAAGAAAACTGATTGATTCTGGAAACTTTTGGGTTTAGTCTGGTACACAGAACAGATGAATGAAAGACTGAGGGATAGGGTGATGCCCATGTTGTGCACATCGAGTCCTGCTCTCATTTTCATAAATGCTGTCGTATTAGGTTGTAGTACCGCAGTCACTAAGGGTGGGCAGTTTATCCAGTTTAGTTACAGCGTCTGAAGGGCTCAGGTGGGAGTTTGGCTGAGTATTTTATATAGAAGTGGAAAAGGATTATAAAAAAAATGAAATATAGGCCTGAGTACAGGAAAAGATTTGAACTTTTCCTTGATTAGGGGCTGAAGGTATCCTTGACAGCACTGTAAATCACTACTGTCTCACTAGCCAATCCTGCACCTGTGCAGGGAAATAGTAATGATGATATTTCTTACTCCTCCAGCACCCAACAGGAACGCCAACAGCTTGAAATATATAATTTTGTGATTGTCATAATTTCTCTCTCGTCTGAATGCAGTGATTTGACTGCACTTGTTTTGCTTTAAATTCTCTGTGTTTTCTCTTTTAAAGAAATATAAAATGAACAGACCAACCAAAAAATATTACCTGCCTCTCCATTAAGGGATCTTTTATTGATGTCCTACCCTACTCTTCCTAGATCTGCCCTCTTGTTCTACATGCCATCAGCCATGATGATACATGTCTCTCTCATTTCTATTAGAATGGGAATTATATTGCTTCCCTTCACCCACTGGGGAGTAGAAGCTTTCAAAAAAGGTTAGCTTTAAGAAAAACTGAGACGTGCAGACTTAGTCAAGAAGGAAAAGGAAGATTGACCACTAACCTAGAAATCAGGCTTCCAGAACTGTAGACGGAAATCTTGGTGGCAAGCCTCCACTTCCTAAATCTTTTACTGTTTTATCCCCTCGCTAGGCACCAGGTTTTACTTCTCTGTTCAGTGGACTGTATTCACCACTAGCTTATGAATCAGCCTGCTCCTTGTTTGCTCTTTTATGGCATCAATGCTCTTGCATCAAGGTACTTTTGCGTTCCATGAGCTAACTACTCTGGAGAGGCTGTGGGAGCATTTTCCAGCCTAAATTGGAACCTGATGAGCAAGGTATTGTTCTTGGGAGTGAGAAGTAGGTGTTTAACCTTCCTTCATGGTGTGGGCACTGGATCCCACATATCTGCCTGCCTTACAAGTAGTTCAGATTATCAGGCAAACAGTGGAGAGCAGAAGCGTTTTCATCCATATTGATTTACAAGAATATAATTGTCCTGTTGTTTACTAGGTCTCCTTTGATCACACTTATGGCTTGGATAGTTGGGCCCAGTGTTTGGTTTGGGGTAACCAAATTTGAGTTAGGACTTACAAATCAAAGAGAATGAGTGCCATTTAATTTTATATATGAATAAAACAAATACCTACACACAAGCAAAATATCTAGGCTCCCTTTAAAGTCAATGAGGGAAACTCACTGATACAGATACTTTTAGAGAGAAACTAATCATAACTATTTGAGGTGTTTGTGTTAGAATGAGGTAAATGGATCCCTGAACAGGCTCTTGTATTTAGGTACTTGTATTACTTTTCCACAAAGACAGCGCTGGATAACTAGGTCAGGCGTAAATGTCGATACTGCTGGTGGTGCCACCTTCACTCCAAGGATATTTAGCAACAGTGTCCTCCCTGGGCCGTAGAGGTAAGACACCTGCAGCTTAAAAGTGGCTAAATCCCATGCCAGTCTTTGTATGAACTGGAGATCCCATTGGAGCTGCCCTTCTCCATATTTTACCTATTCATCCGCCAAAGACCATGAGTCTGCCTGGAACTAAAGATGCCTAAAAAGACACCTGTAAATGCTGGGGATTCTAGATTTTTTTCTTTTTCTTTTTCTTCTTTTTCTTTCTTTTTTTTTTCTCTTGTTTGGTGAAAGTGCATTTATCTCATTTCAATAAGATGTTTAAACCCAAGGAAGTACCCTATGTCTAGCCCAGAAGTATTTTAGTGTTTTCCGTGCTCTGCATGCTACAACAGTTTTAGAAGACTGTGTAATAATTCACTGGTGCATCAGAACTCTGTCAGCATTAAATATTATTTGGAATAAAAGAAAAAATGTGGCACAACTATTTAATTTTGACATAATATCAAATAAAACTTTATGCTTTCATACTTTTATAGCCACAAAGAATTGCCTACTTTTTAAAAGAAATTAAGCACATGAAACAGATGTCCTGTGGGAACAATCTGTTATGGTCTGGCAGCAGATTCTCTTCCACTAGCTTGAGATATTGTAACTGAAACATGTACATAAAGTTTAACTATATATGTAATTATGGTAAATAGTGCTTTATCAGACTTCTAGTTATTAAATATCCCCTCAAGATTTAACTGTTAAATCTCTTCATGTTTCTCATTGTCCTATTATTATTGTACCACTGTCTTTTATGCAACATACTATGAATTACCTCATTTTCACAGGGTTCCTGGTCTTATTATTGCTATAAAATCTTCTTTTAAAATACTATCCCCTGTATAAGTATGAACGTGTATTTCTGAATCACAAGTTTTAAACAGAAAATCTTGACTTTTCTACTTCCTAGGAAACTGTAAAGTTGTTTATCTTCTAGAAATCTTTGTTGGTCATTAGAATCATCACTCTCAAAACTGAACACAAAGAAACATGGGGAAAATAAAATATTTAACCTTCTGGGAAGCCAAAAAGCAGAGCAGATATTTTAAGTGTGAAGAGAGAGTAAATTTGAAGTTTCAAAGAGTTGCTCTGTGCTCTACTCAGGGCGTAGAAGATGATACTTCTTGTTTTGGGACTGTTCATGTGAGGTCACTTTTCCTTGCATATAGCTTTGTAGGGAGGAAGAGACTGACGCTCCCTTTTGGCTAAGGCAGTGACCAGGAACAAAAGAGATCTGTTTGGCTGAGATGGGGGAGAGGGATGAAACCTCTCAGGTAACTAGGCACCTATTAAATTAGGCAGTTGCTGTAAAGGGGTCTAAGGACCTTGCCGGCGTGTAGAACTTCCCAGCAGCAGAAGATTGTAGATTGTAAATACTGTGGTGGTCTGGAGTATGATGACACTACATGGTCTCTCCCTTGTCTACACCAGACTACATGGTACCACTGTTGGCACGTCCTTCATAAAATTCAACATAGGAGGTACTGACACCAAAATACCTCTAGAAATTTGGCAGAACACGTATTAGAATCTGGAATCCCTCGGCCCAGCAGAAGCACAGTGTTGCTTCGTTTGCTGCCTCCACTGGCTCTGATTTCTCACTCTCATGCATCATGCCTCACAGAACAGTAAAGCTGAAACTAAGGAAGGAAATACTTACCTAGTGAGATTTAGGTTAGGCCTTTGCTTACATTAAATGGCTACAATCAAAATACGTAAAGTGCATCCTGTTCTAACTACTTAGAGCTTTCTAATTACTTAGCTCATCTTATCTAGAGTTCCTAAAACATTCCTCAGCCTTTACAGCTGTGGATCCTCAGAAAGAAGCCCTCAGGCTTTCAAATCTTCCCTTCAGACACAAATTATGTTAAATTTTCATTTTGTTTTGGGTGCCAGTGATGTCTTCTTTTTCACTGGATAATGTCAATATCCCAGTAGCTCCAGCTAAACGCTTCTTTTGTGTCCTTTTCTTTCATTACAAACTTATCTTCTAGGGTATAATTCAGTAAATTTTTTTTCTTTATTACATGCATCTCTACTGTAAACTTTGGTAACAAATACAAGTGGCTATAACCATTTTACATAAACCCAGTGCTCTTTATTCACATCGCTGGCCTAACCAGCTGTGAGCTATATAAATCCCTAGCTCTGGGTGCTCTGTGTCTCTAGAAACTATTACTCTTTTGTTCCTGTTTAGCCCACTGGCTAACTCCTCCACCAGACCTGGATGTTTAATTCAGTGGTTTGCAATCTGTGGTGCACAAAACCCTGGGGTTTCTCCACAAACTGTTTCTAAAAGGTCTGTGAAAAGTAATTATAGAAAACAAGCCTATCATTTCATGTGCTGGCTTTAATTTGCTAGCTAAGGGTTCCATACTTTCAATGGTCCTTTTTAGGAGACTATGGTTTTAAAAAGCCTTACTGAAGTTGCTTATACAACTTTAGACATTATACAAAACATCTGTTATACATTTTTCTGTTAATCTCATTATCTCTTGGACTTTACTAACTTTGTATAAAGACCATACATAACATGCTACTATTGAAGGTGGCAGTCTCAAGAATAAGTTGCTTTCCATAGTCATGCCTAACAGAAAAGGCTCCCCACAAAACAATCCCACATTTCTCTGCTGGAACAGCTTTACACTTAAATACAATTCTGTCTGAACTGCTAATAAATTCTGGTTTATAAATAGTTCTTAGAAATCTATTTGCTTATATCTCTTATAATTTAAATTCACAGGCATGTGACTAGTTACTGTCTAGTCTTTTCTTAATAAATATTTCATAATAAAATAATTCTATTTTCATATACATCTTTAGTTCTAGCAAATTATGCTTTAGACCCTCTTAAATATTTCATAATACAGTTTTTCTCTGAAATCTCAAACAAATAAATTACACAAAGTCTAAGAAAAATTAATTTAAGTATGATTGTTTAAAGTTTCTTAAACTGTCAGCTTTCATTTGGCCTACTATAAGGTGATTTAGAGATTTAAATAGCTCCAGAATTTGAAGCCAACCAACATTTTTGAACATAAGTATTGAGAAAAAAACAGAATGAAAAGGTGTCAATTTGATAAATCAGAAAAACCTACAACCTTACAATAATTGATCAAGTTTCTTTCAAACGCCCCCGATCTTCTATTGGGATGCATTTAATTCTCATAAGCAATGAAGCATCATCGTCAAAGTCATACCAGTACAGTTGCAGCTTCACACTACCAAGAGAAAAGCGATGTCCGAACCAGGCTGTGAGTATCTCAACAATCCCTCTGGCAAACAGCTGGTCACACACTCCAGCGGGCTGTCTGCTCTCTGCCCTGGCAGCAAACTTTGTCCCATTCCTTGAAACGGGAGCTATTTTAACGTATGAGAATTAATGCAGGACTCAGATGGTCCTTAGACATTGTCAGCCATAACCATGGGCTTCTCCTCTGCAGTCTCCTCAGTGTCATTTCCAACACAGCAGCAGCAAAATATGGGCCATGTTTGTCGGTGACAGCAGAGACCAGGGCAGGCGTTCCATCAAGCCTATGTGTAGTTTTCCCCGACAGGAAGAACTTTTCACCTTCTGCATTTTGTCGTCTTCTAGGCTAACTAATTTTTAAAACTGCCAGCTCTGACATTTGGGCTCTGCTACTTCAAACTATGGAGTTGTGCTAACTTTGCAATTAAGTCTCTTACACTGCAGGAGAAGTTGTCAATTAATGTTAAGTGGTTTAGTAAGACACTGACATCCCAAAAGTAATAGTATTTTGGCTTGACAGGTTTTGATAGGGAGGTGGCAGCCCTGTTTAGCTTGTCTGTTCCCTAATTCCTGTTGTTCTAGGAAGAATTATGGTAAAAACTGTCTTCCTGGCAGGACTGGGTATACTGTATTCTACTTTCTTTTACTAGCAATACATGATTAGGGTCTTAGATTTTGAAGAGTGTATTTTATCTTTCAGGTATAATTTATTCCACAAATTGAAGTAATTCCATTGTTTTTCTAATTTTCAGATAACTTTCTTTTGACATTCCTGAAAAGTTACTGTAGCCCTAAGAAATTACTGTCGCACCAAATTTTAGCCTGAATAGACAAATAGAAAGAAAAGCGAGAATGCCACTGCTTTTCCCACAAGTTTTTACTACTATTTTCGTTACTAGTAGTAGGAAAAAAGAAACAAGATTTTAGAAAACATTTGCTTTCTTTAGCTTCTTTCAATTTAGGAAGGAATTTTAAGAGTTCCTACTTCCAATTTACTTGTAAGTAATTCAGTTCTCCGTGCAAATATAATTCTGCAAAATTTGTTCACTTTAGGTATATAATCCATTTGTGCATGTTCTGAAAGTTGTGCTTGCTAAAACTTGTTGAAAAACTAAAAAGACCTAGTGATTTTGGATACAAGTGTCTTAAGAACTCTGAATCTTAACCTGCATTTTGAAAAAGCTGTCTTTCATCTTGTCTTATTAGCTACAGCAAACATATTCCAAATAGATGCTTACTTTCTTTAATAAACATTTCTATAGTGAAAGCTAGTGCAGAGCAGTCATACACCTTATTTGAGTCTCTAACCTTGTTTCAGTAAGAGAAAGGGCAGTTACAATTTCTTTTCAGACAAAGGAATATAAGGGGTTAAAACTTGTAGCCACTGCTCTGCTCAGGTGGTATAAATGGGCACAGCAAAGGTGTTACTTTAAAAAAGAAATATGCAATACAATACAACAGCAAATGAGAAACATTCTTTTAATTTTTTTATCTGGTTTGTGATACTTTTTATCAAGGATATAAACTTCTGCATCATTTTTCCAGTCAGTTTTCAAGTTATAACCAAAGTGTTGACTGTTAGCAAAAGATAAATCAATAATGTGTTATTTAATTAAGTTCATCTTTCCAACTAGCCATATGGAACTTATTAAAACTATTACAGAAAATATTGTGTACCAACATGGTAAAAGCAACAAGTTATTCCTATAATGTTTTAATACTGACTTCATATGAATCTAATAAGAAAACCTCTACGGTTTTTTATCAGACTCATTATCTAGTGGGCTGAGCTATTCAAGTTGAATTACAGAAAAAGGAGGCTTTTTTCCTCTGGAAAAGAATTATTTTTCTGACTTAACTCTTAGACACTTCTAATTCTTGCACTATCTGTTTTGGATTGTTTTGTAAACAATATTCCTGTAAACAAAATTCATGAACTACGTGTCTCATACCTTTTATATGACTGTTCTTATTACATTATCCAGTACATTTTAACTTCCCAAGTATATTAAAACTCCAGCCTAACTTCACTGAAGTCTTACAAGAAAACTATATGTTTAAACATACTTATTATCTTGTTTCTAACCAACTTGTATTTTACATATGCATTAATGTACTACAAGGCTAATTGTTCTTATTAATGCTTTAACAAAGCCACGTCTCTTTTTCGTATTGAAAATAAGTCATCGTATACTCATGTCCCTGAATACATCATAGAAACTGTCAAAATTTCAGTCTTCTTAAAAGACTAATTACTTATTGTTTCTATATTTCCATGGACATTGCTGTTTAAGACACTAAATAAACAACATGCTTGTAACAAAATGATGTAATTATGTATAAAATTCTTTAGGTGTTAATATAAGTCCCCCATAACTCCAGCACTGGACTTCTCCAGTGTTTTTGTAGAGATTTTTCTTTGTTTTGCAGAAATCACAGACTTTCAGAAAGCACACTTAAGTTAAAATATGCAGTCTTCAGATATGAAGCCTGTATTTCCTGTTTCTCTGACACAATAAACATTCACATCTACAGTGAATAAACATTTTTTACTGGAAGAGACTTGGAGAAATGAATGACCACTTCTGTCATCCTGGTAAATTCCATCAAGGGAAGGCCCTCACCAAATGCCACGGGGAAAAATTAAGTTCCTTCTCAGAAAATATTCAGAGTGGTTCTGTCACTTCCCTGGCAGTTCAGTTCAGACCAGTTTTTGCTAATAGGAAGCAGTAGCTTTCAGAATTGGGTAGGAATGATTTCAAACTAAGACTGCCCTTAGAAAATGATTACAGAGGTGTAATATGACTAGTTGCATCTAATTTCCTGAGGTTTCAAATTCGCTACCTTTTCAATGTTGTCTTTGTTGTTCTGAAGTGGCCTTCCTAGCTTAAGGTTTTGGAGAAGAATGAAAAGGACCTATTTTAGTAAGTAGTTTTATGATATAACTAAGCTGATTTGATTGCTAGATTCAGCTGAAAGCAAGGGTGGTAAGGAGACACACACTTTTCCTGCTTTCTGTTGGATTTTTTTTTTTTTTTGGTGGGGTTTTTGGGGTTTGTTTTTTTTTCCCCCCAGTATTTACTTGATTCTGCTGATCTGGTTCAGATTGTTGAACTGGAAGAAAATTAACCCTGTTGAAAAAGAAAGGGATCAGAGAGCTGACAGACAGAAGAAAGGGAAAGGAAGGGGAGGGAAGGGAAGATTGAAGAGCCTTGTTGGTGGCCAAGAGAGAAATCAAGTAGTTCATATGACTGCTGCACATGTCCAAAATCCTGAGTAGGCCACCATTTCACTGCCTACCAGAACAGCTTCCTGTGGCACTGAGAATGAAGGCAGAGCTTCCCACTTTTCGTGAGGCTGCACATTGACTGGGAGCCTGACATCCTACCAACCCATTCCACTTCATCTCATGTATTTTCTACTTTGGAAAGTCTTCTGGAATCCCCACAAAACTTAATGTAACTATTGGCAGTGGTGAGGAACAACAAAGTGACTTAGCTCCTTGGCCTTGAAACAGTACACATCTTACTTTGCTTCCACTACTAAGAAGATTGGACCTGGTTTTGAACAAAAGCAATTATACTGATTTCGAATGAAAGGGCATTTAAAGCTCTTTTGACAGAGCAGCACAAAGGGAGAGGGTCAGTCTTTCCAAGATTTGAAAATGTTCCCTTCTTTGCCTTCCCTTGCCATTTGTGCGAGTTGAGAGAACCTCTAATGCTAATGATTGCTGGGGAACTCTCTTTGTTAAGAAGATTTCCATAATGCATACTTCTGAGGTGTCTATGCCATGATGTGATTCCTTCTGCCAGCTCAAGCGTGTCCTCTATCCATGTTCAGAGGCAGAAATCAATGGTAAAGCATGCTGAGTGAGTATAATGGAGGCATTCTTAGCCCCCACAGTCACTGAGAGCTCACTCATTGTTGAGCCATTGAAGAAGAGTCCAGTCCAAAAAAAACCAACACAGTATCTGGCCAAGGAGACTTTTCTTCCATTAACTTTGGAAAGCAGCAAGGGCTAGATCAGAATATATACCTGGGTGGAGAAGTGACTCTTTCAGATGTTTTCCTGCATAAGGCAGGAATATATGAACTACTGCAAGGTTGTGCTCTAACCTTCTCTCTGCTTCCTTACCTGATGTCACGAAAGCCAAGTGAACTTTAAGACATGGATAAATAATGTGCCTTTATTTTCTAATATGTAAGCTCCAATGGAATCTGTAGCACATTATTTTAAGCACCACAGAAACTAATATTAATTGCAAATAACACCAAAAGTATGTGAATCAAAGTTTGTTCTATTCTGACTCAGGAAGCAAAGGAAATCTGCTCACAATACTAGTCTTTGTTTCCCCTACAGCAAAACATACTTGCATTAGTCATTTATGGTATTAAGAAACATTGATAATTGCCTTTTATAGTTTTTCAAGCATCACAATTTAGTACACCTATAATTGAAAAGGTGGATTTTGCAATCAAAAAGTAGAATACAGAGAGTGTTGCTATGCAAAAGTGAAGAATTTCCTCTTTCTTTAGCTTATTAATTTTGAAATAATGCTTTAGGGTTTGTTGTGATAGTTCTTTACAAGGTAGTAAATATATAACTAAACAGACTGTCTAGGCTGAAAACTAATTACCATTAGAAACTGAAGCATTTGGGCTTGTTATTTCAGCAAATCAAACAACTCTGAATACAATCTCCATATTAAATAAAATGTTCAGTGAACCATGAAGCTCTTCACAAATCTGGACCATGTTTTAAGAAGCCCTTTTTTCAGTTGTTGTATGCATGTCATTGCATGCCAAATAGTTGAAATATTAAAATATATTTATGTTGGAAGGTGAGAAGGAAAATTAAAAGCCTGTGTTAAAACACAGTTTTGGAAGTTCTTAAAAATTACCAGGTAGGCAGGAAATGTGGAAAAGGAAGTGTATAACTTGAACTTAAAGCTTATATATATGTACAGAAATGGTGATGGGGAGATGTTTCTTGGCTATGCTACCCTATTCCCCTGTTCTGTGGACGGATATAAGAATAGTAAAGCTGTAATGAGGAGTATTTGTTATGTGTGTCTTAGAAATATAATGAAGTTTAATACATTAGCATTTCTAAACCCTTCCCTCATATGGCTAATAAATAAGGTTCTTAAAACTAAATATAGACAGTTTCTCAAAAAAATATAAGAAGCAGGTTTTATTTCCAGAGCAGAGTATAATTAAAGGCAATAGCCAAGGAGCAAACAACAGGTATGTAAGGGGATGACCCTTCTGTTCAAAAATTAAAAGAAAAAAGAAGAAAAAAAAAGAAGTCACAGAGAAATAAACCACAAACATCCCATATCAGCAAAGCATGTAAGGGGTGAGGGTAGAAGTAAGATTGGGTTTTGGAATCGTTCTTCAGACTAATTGCCTGGTATGCTGCCTGTGTTTCTGTCAAAAAACATGAAAGGAAAGTGCTGACTGATTATATATATTGGAATATCAAATTAGGACATACATGCTGAAATATATGGAGAGAATAAACTACACAGATAATAAGGCTGCATTTTTATCAAGGCCTTTTGGTGATGATACAAACCATGTAAGGGAGCTCAAGTATTTTTACACAGTGGCTGTCATCTGATAGCGAAAAAAGAAGATAACTCTATATACAAATAAAAAGAGGGGGAGAAAAAGCAAAATGAGAAAACAGCTTGAGATACCCACAAAGATAGCAGTGGTACAGAATTGCATAAAATGTTGTGATCATAATTCAACCCAGTCTGTTTAACCATCAAAGGCCATAATAAATTACATCTGTTGCTTTGTAGCACCTATAGTATTTAAGAAAGTAAAACAATTTAAATGTATTACCTCTTCTTTTCACACGCTCCAGCCCACATGCCTTTATCCAAGCACAGTGATTTGTTTGTTTGGCTTTGTTAGAGTCTAATTAAGATTGGAATTTGATGAGTGCTCATTGAATAGAATTCATTCTGGATAAAATAAAGCAGTGATACTTATTTGTGAAGAAAAATAATTGGAGGACTGCACGGAAGGATTAGCTCCTTTGACTAAAGCCATACACTCACCCTCCGGTACCGGGTTTCCAGGCTGAATATTGCTTGAGTCTTCAGCTGTTTCAAAATGTTTGGACAGGAAAAAGTAAGTGCTGTAATTATGGGAAATGTGTGGTGTATTCATTAGACAAGACAAGAAGTCGAATCATTGTTTAACGCAAAAACCTGACTCTCTATTAGCTATCGAGTGTTGATAAGCACACACACCCCTTTCTTCTTTTTCTGGTTCCCTTTTCGACAAAACAGCTGCAGTCTCTGGGAACTGAAGGCCAGATTTCCCAAAGAGTTGACTTAAAACAGCTCTTAAACACTGCTTTTCAGCACCCATTAGCTCTAATCAGAGGTAGAGATCTCCTCCAAAAATATATAGGAAGTCTAAGCGAGTTCTCCAAGGTCAGAGACAGGGCAACCTCATTACTCTGTAAATTAGAGGAGCATAGCATTTTGAAATATCTCCCAGAAAAAAAAGATTCAAATGAACTCCAGCTTGTGTGATGGGAAGAAATGAGGATAGAACAAACAAAAAAAACCCTTGAGCAGGCAGACGGGAAGATGGCATCAGCAACTGAAGAATGTGAACAATTCCTCGGCATGCTTATCTTAAAAATATACTGTCTAGATATGCCATGTTGTAACACCCAGTTCTCCACTGGTTTGACTTTCCAATCTCCCCTGTGTTTTGTAATAGATATCATCATTAAAAATGCCTCTGATTAACAGATGAACAATTTTAAAAAGTGTATTGTATTGGTTGTCCTTTTGGAAAACACAGTTGTTTTTTACCTTGTAACTTTTCCTAAACTGCCACAGAAAGATCATTTAAAAGATCAAAGTAAAGTGGCAGATTAAACTTGTGAAAGCAAAAATATAGAGATGAATCAAATGTATGCATTTACAAATTAAAATTAAGATGAATACTAAGAAGAAGAATACTAAGGGACTCAAGTCTCTAATTGCTTTTCAATATTCATCTTTCATTCTGCTATTTTTAGATAACAGTTTGTTTAAGAAACACTAATGTTAGAAGTGGACACTACAACATCCAATAGCTGATGGGTCTGGACATAGGAGAATAAGTCTTAACTGAGTTTACTGAGTTAGTCTTTCTGTTGGCATAGTAATACCTTCTAGTCATTAAGAGTACAATTTGCAAAGACATTTTTAACTGCTGGAATTTGTTTAAATATTTATTTTAATGAGATCACAATGAAAATATATTTCCTGCTTGAAACAAACCCTTTTCAGAATGCCGGGACTCATAAGAAGCCACGACTGGATTTTGTGACAGCTGAAATCTGTACAGTAGATGTTTAATAAATGGAGACATTTTATACTAAGTTTTGCAGATTAATATTTTTCCAGTGGTGACATATGTATTGGAAAAAAATCTTTTCAAAATGAGGTCACTGCTTTAAAAATGTAAGAAACATTGTCAAATTTAAAATGCTCTTTTAGAAAAGAATTCAGTAACTGCACATTAAGAGTGCCTTAATGTCTGCGACAAGCAAAACATCTGCTTCAGCAGCGGAAATGGAAAGTTAATACTTCAGATAAGCAAAGGAGGTTTTGAAAAAGAAGAAAGAAAGAAAAAAAAACCCCTGCTATAAACCTTACGCAAAATTCACATGAATTCTTCTTTGATCAAGGTAGTTCAAATGGAACAAATAACTCCCTCTTCCAATTAGTTTCATATCCTCTAGTCCTATTAGCTTTCTCTCCCCACCCTTTTTTTCCACTAGATTTCTTGGTTTTATCTTCATTCTGCCGTGGGAGGGAGAAGACTGCAACCAGTGTGTGCTGTGACCTGGCCCCACACATCCCCAGAGCAGGCTTAGAGTATCCCTAAGGTGGTGTCTGCTCAGTTCAAAGCTGCAGTTTGCCTCCAGATCCCACCTGACCTTGTGCTCTGCGAGCCTGGGCACCTCTCTTGCTGTACTGCCCCCCCAGCACCAGCCACAAGCCACAAGGGAAGACATCAGATTATTTGGGTGCGTCATATCCTCTTCGCACTGCTGGTAAGCACATACTGGGAGGTTTTTCTGCACCCATGACTAATATGGGTCCAACCTTTTGCCCCGAACCTTGCCCCAAAGTTTGTTTATGTAAAACAGAGAGTGCACTTGTACCCAAACAGCCCATCTCAGAGCCACATGAGAAAAACGCTATAATTGTACTCTGTCAGTATGCTTGACAGTTTTTCCTGGGTGAATGTGTTTATTTTGCTGCTTTTTGCTTTTGCTTTACTAAGACTGGACCGGGATATAAAGATTTGCAGTTGTTCCTGGGCTAGCTGCATCCAAGTCCAAGAAGATGGAAATTGCAACACCATCATAAAGGTGTTCATATAGGATATGTGACACTTGCTGAACCTGCATGAAATACTTTGCCAGCTGACAGCATAGAAAATGTCCCACTGATCTAGTGGAAGGGAAAGAAACAAAAGACTCAGGTGGAACAGTTGTAGATGCAGGTATAATATAGATGTTCCCATCTCTAACAAAGGTGATAAATTATAGGACAGGTAATACGATTTTGACAAGACAGAAACAATAAGGTAAGAGAAAACAGAGACAGAGGGAAAGTGGAGAACNGGGGGGGGGGGGGGTTGGGGGGGTGAAAAAGACTTTCTGAGAAAGTCTATAACAACTCAAAATTTAGAGAATCAATGTACATACACGGATGAATGCAAATTTCTTTCTAGAACATTTTCATTCTTCATGTTTGTCTAAATAAAACATTAAATGGCACACATTTCTGCAACATTTTTCTTCATACTGTAAAAGCAAAGTAAAAATTCTTGTAAAATTTCTCCTGTGCTTAAGCCCAGCACAAACTAGTTAAATATTAACTCGCATCAGAGGCAGGAGAATACCTAATTTATAGTTTTAAAGGTTATGCAATTCTGGTGACTAAAATACAAAACCAAAGCAATGATAAAGCCTTTGCATTCAAAATTATACAAATATATAACACTATAGTTAAAATGCAAGTACACATCTCACACACTATGGATCGTAAACTACAATTTCTCTTGTATTGGAAATTCATAACATACTTTCTTTAGCTATTGGGTTTCAAAATGAGGTCATATAATGTGAAATGGATTTTTTTATACAATCAAGTGCTTAAAAGCTGTATTATATATACTTCCAGATTGTTTGTTTCTTTAGAATCAATTATACTCTAAAAGTTGCTCTATGAAAAAACACTTAAACTCTTCATACACTGTATAGTGTGCTTGTTGCTATGTAAAAATTATAATGATAAAGGTAAAAAGTCATAGCAGGTTTGAGCTAAACATTGTAAATTTTTCATGTTAACTCCCATACTAATGTGAGGCAGCTATAGAATTTCTTCAGCAAAAACCTATTCATAGTTCTGAGTAGCAATTACTGTTGTTACTGCCATTAATGAATCAACAGAGACATCTGGGACTGGTGGCTGACCTGCTGCCTTGAAAATTTGGAAATGGTATGGAAATAACACTTGAAAGCCACTCTGAAAGGTTTTCTACCATCTCTTCCTGTTTTCTATGGTAGGATGCAGTCTGAAAGGAAGGCACTTAAAAATAGGCATCTCTGTAGGTAACTATACAGACACGGGTAGAGAACAGCAGTAGTTTGAATGCCAGTGGATAGTGTAATGTTAAATGCTGTGGTTTAGCTCTCCTGGCCTTTGTAAGGCGAGGCCGGATGGGGCTCTGAGCAACCTGGTTTAGTGGACGGTGTCCCTGCCCATGGCAAGGGGGTTTAGAATGAGATGGCTTTTAAGGTCCCTTCCAACCCAAACCATTTCATTTTTCTGTAGAGAGATGTCATGAGTTTCTCATAGATCCAGTGTCATATGTACAAGCACGTATCCTAAAGACACAAGTAGGTCATAGATCTGTAATCTGAACAATAATATTATATCCCAGGCATCTAAACTCCCTTTATAGTCAGCAGAGATGGAGAGCAGGATTTGGCTGTAGAAGGACAGGTGTAAGGGGTTAGTTCAGCTCCAACAGGGTATCCCACTTGCTATCCTTCTGACTCTTTGGAGGGACAGAGTCAAATGCTTTATGTGCCATGCAGATGTCTTAGATGATGTATAGCATTTCACTTATTGATGTCTTCACTTTGGTATCCTAACCTGGAGACTGGATTATGCTTTCTGTTTTGGTTCTAGAAAATGTAGACATTGAGCTTGCTGAAGTTATAAGTTCAAAACTGAGTCATGGAGCAGACATACAAAAACTTTCTCACAAAGTTTCCTGAAGAGGATATTCTCTCTGTTCCCACAGTTCTGTTGGGAACAAGATAATGGAAACTGGTGACTAAGAGCTGCAGTTTGTCTTAGAGGCCAGATATCACTGAACATCTGTTATATCATAAAGAAATGAGAAAAGGTCATAGTATATAGACAATTTCTGGAATATTTAGCAATAATTTTGGCAAGTATATGCTCAAGTAATATCCTAATACGACTACACATTGCTTTCTGTCTGATTAAAGCGGCTGTATATCAGAAATGTGATTGTCTGCACTTCCAGAAAAGATGTAAATTATATGCAGAGATTTTACTTTCTCAGCAGTCATGTGCTAGTCACCTAGTTATGCTTATGATTTTTAAATTAGGTAAGCAAAATGTGCAAATTTTGTTTCTGGAGGTCTTCAAAGACCTCCCTCTATTTACACGGAAGTTTGTCTTAATTCCATTGCCTAAACACAAGTATACAATGACACTTTAGATGTTGTGGAGTACCCTTTTTGGACAATCTGTGCTCCAGAGGAGTGGGAATCTCCCATGATCCCTGTGTCAGATTTGCCAAATCTTAGCTCATCAGCCAATTTGGTAAACCTATCATGAAATCATACTTCAAGAAGGGCAGAAAACACCAGACAGAGAGAAAAGAGAAAAGGAGTGAGAAACGGCAGGGAGAACACCAAGGTCAGAAAAGGTGCTGGAGTAGATATTCCCACTGCAGCCTGCAGAAGACACCAGGGTGGTCTGTTCAGATGGGTGTTCCTGAAGGAATCACAGCCTCTGAGGAGTCCATACCAGCACAGAGGAAAGTGTGAGGAGGCAGGAGCAGCAGAGAGAAAATCTTATGTACTGATCATCCCTCCTTGTTTCTTGGGAATTGAAGCTGAGGTTGGGAAAGGGGGCAGGAAAGGTATTGTGTTAATGTTTTTCTTATGTTTCCCACTATCCAAATTAATGGTTACATTTTTTTAATTCTATTTGGCTATAAAATAAGTTAATTTTCCCAGGTCAAGTCTGGTTTTTCCATGACTGTAATTGGTAAGTGATGTCCCCGCCTTTATCTTGACCCATGGGTTTATCTTTCCTGTTCTTACTATTTTTTCCCCACCTCCACACCAGTGAATTGTGGGAATAATCAGGCTGCTGGGTGGGTGTTTGCCTGTTAGACAAGGCTAATTGACTATTCCCCTCCAAAGCAAAAATATCAGTGTAGTTCTGGGTAGTATTGCTGCAGCAGTGATTCCAAGAGATACCAGATATTAGTCTGCATCTGTTTTGATGTGTTCTGTCTTTCTCCTAAAAAGCTTTGCACTCTCAAATACTGCACGTACTTCCATGCTGTGCTTTAGGGCACCCAACACAGCTTTAGTTTCAGATAATGCATGAATTGCAGCACATTATTTAATGCCTTTTTTAACTGAAATACATCCGTAAGAAGTAAAAATTGTATCTTAGGTCAGGAGAAAAGTACATGAGGCTCAAGGGAGACCCATGATCCAATGCTGTTTAGTGAGGATATGGCCAGTCAGTTCTAGCTGGGACTGAAATTCCACTAGAACTCCACTGTATTCCAGTAGTCTGGACAAAAAGAGTGACTACAGGAAATGCATTTTACAGTAGACACATAGGGTAACTGGAACAAAGGAATAAACATTTCACCAGTGAACAGAGCAGGGATGATAAGTAAGCAAGAAGAGTAGTATTTATTACAACAGACAGCAAAAAAACCTCACTAAGCATTTGGAAACATATTGAGCAGTGTGCCACATACATCAGATTCCAAACCATAATCCTAAACAAAGTTATGTTGAATAGCATGATGTTCCAGTAAAGGGAGAGAGCACCGAAGGCAAAGATGACTTTGCAGCTGCTTCCAAGCCATTACTGACAGAATACCAGAATACAGCTTGCTTCTTTGGGATGAATGACTTCAATATTGAGTTACAAAGCAAGAAACATGGAAAAGACAGTGCAAGGGGAAAACTGGGATGAGGAATCACCAACCAAAATGATGACTTGGTGTCTGACATACTGTTCTCCAAATTTTCACAGCAAAAAGAGGCAAATTTTTCAGAGACAAGAAGAAAAATTTGACCCCAACTGCATCATCTGAAGACAGGTCGTGTGGCTACGATGCAACAGCATGCCAGGCAGCAGGGGTCAATGGTGACTGCAACCAGTGCTCGGCCAAACTAAAAATAAAACAAAGAAAGATATCCTCTGATTAGGAAGTGACAAAGATCAACAGTGCAAAACTGAAAACAAAAGGGTAGTATGAGGAATTCCAACATGGCCCTAAGAATAGACTGACACTAGTGTATCATACAAAGGAAGCTCAAATGAAAGAAAAAAGGAAAGGGCACAGACTCAGTGTGACTTAGTTCATCCCTCTCAACTGGGTATCAGTATACTCACAGCAAAGATGGAAATGTGGTGCCTAATTGAGTAGACAACAATTGAAGACCTAAGGAATACGTGGCATGGTACAATAAACTGTGAAACCATTTAGTATTTTTAACCAAGGAATGTTTAAATTGAGACCATCAAACTAAAAGGAGGAAAATTCTCATTGCTGAAACAGAAGAGATGGGGGGATTCTTTAAAGGGAATAATTAATAACATCTCCTTATCTCAAGCACAATTTTATACATAATATCTGAAAACAAAAAATTAATCCCACCACATCAGGATTTCAGGACAAGTTACAAACAAGAAGCTGACAAATAACAAAGCAGCAGGATATAAAATCACAGCAGAAAAACTAGAAGTATTTGACTCTCTTCCCTGATGAAACTGATAAATGTGCTTAATGAAATCTAGGAAGGCAGAAAGGAAAAGCCTTTCTGAGTAATAGAAGTAAGGAAACTGGGTAGGATATTGTGAAACAGTGACCTCACTGACTTCAACAACTGGAGACAACTTGTTCTGCTCTTCATAGCAAAAATAACTTCCAGTGTGATACAACACATCAGTAAGTATACACAGCTTACAAAAGCAGGCAAATTCTGTTTGATAAATAGAAGATTAGGTCAACTACTTGTCCCTTAAACTGTACTCTTCGTCCTCAGGATGAGTCAACAGTACTTCCAAGAAAGGTCAATACTATCTACAAAAAAACCCCCAACCCCCCAAAGAACTAGTGAAAAAGAGCTTGCACCAAAAAAAGGAAACAATCAGCTAAACCAAAATAAATCGTCTTTTAACTCTTATGACAAAAGGTTACGTGCTGGTAGACATAAACATCAGAGAAAGAGATAACCCCAATGAATGATGTATTTCTGATTAAATGCAATACTGGATTAATCTGACTCTAGAAATATGAATGGAAGGATCAGAAGTATGAAAGCCCTGACCCAATCAGCAAATGCTACCAGTTCGTCACAAGGAGAAGGCTTTTCTTAATCTCCACAGAGCTGCAAATCTACTTAATTTTTATAACTTCAAACTCAAACCCTGCCGAAAGTACTTAAATGATATAACACAAATATGTTATCACATTACAAAATAAAAGTTCAGTAACTGTAGAATTTCTATTGCTTTCTAATAAATGCACCAAAAAATATAGATAAGAACCTGTTCAGATCCATTTTTTGTATCTAATAAATCAACATTCCAAGAGTATATCTATATAGACTGAAATAGATTACTATTTTCTATTACCAAATATTCACTTCTTCGACTTCAATGATTTCTCTGTGTGCTTAATACGACTACAAAAGGTTGGTGGCTACAACTCAAAATAGAGTGCTAAGAATTCTCTGAAAAAATACACTTGAAAATCTGGAACAGTTCTGGCATTATGTTGCTTGAAGGCTCCTATCATCATAGAAATTATTAAAGCTAGTCACATACTTAAAAACAAGTTTATGGACAAATGTGCTAGGCACCAAAGTTTAGTCACTCTATGACACTGCAACTGAAGCTGAATGTAAATTTGGGGGAAAAAATCTTTTTTTTTTTAGGTTCTACAAGGGGCAGTGCATATATATCTGTGAGATCAGTAGATTGCTGTATTACGTACAAGTCTTAAATATCTAAGAAAAATTAAGTTGATAGAAATCTCGGAGGTCGCTTGAACTGCACAAGAAAGCTTGGACTAAGTAGGCTTTACCACCTAAAGCTTTCTTCCTATTTTGTCTGGATAAGTATACTGGTTACTCTCAAACTGTTGAACCTTTGGGAGGAAATGGACAACACTGGGGAAAGATTCCAAAGGGAATGCTATATATTACTGAGATCTGAATAAGGATGAGATTGACAGGACATCCCTCAAAGAGTAAAAACAGAGGCCCAAAAGAAGTACTCAGGTTTCAAGAAGATTACATTTTAAGAAGACGCACTTGACTATGGATGTGAAGTGGGTGCGTGGTATTTAACAAATGCAAAAGGAAAAGAAGTTGAAATGAATATTGAACATCAGACAGAGAGTAGTAACCTGGCTTTCATACCTATTCAACCAATTGCTTAGCTGGCAAAAAGTGACATTACTTGGTTTACTCAGGAGGAGCCTGGAGATTCATAGCAGCTAGGGATTCAGCCCCTGGTACACTTTGATGTGTTTTGTTTAAATTAGGAAAAGGATCAAGAAGGAGATCTGACTACTAGTACGGACATTAGTAATAAAAAAAATGGACATAGAGACAGAGAAATAATTGTATAGTAATTGCTCTGTAACACTTGTTGGGTTACATACTCCTGATCTTCTGCAGCTAGTCAAGAAAGAAGGCATGCCAGCAGTGATGCAATCAGAAGGCATTAGAAGCATGTAGTAAATTAACAAAAGGCTGAAATTCCTTTAAATTAATAAATACATCACAGACATGTTTATATGGTTAGTTATGGATGTTGCAATAAAAGTCTCCAAGGTTTGACCTGATAGCTCACTTTTTATCATGGGGATGGGTTATGGGATGGGAGCAGGCTATGAGAATCAACTACTGTTTATGTACTCAGCTGCAGCAAAAAAAAATTTAAAAACCCATCTCTATGTATATTTGAAAAACTGTAATATCATCTGTTCATGTAGACACTTAGATGTTTGTGGGCATTATCATCATGCATAGGAAATAAAGAGTAGATTTAATCACTAAGACCACCTAACCAGTGTCGAAGACCATGTGACTGTACAAAACCTGTGGAAACTTACAGAAACAATAAGAAAAAGTCTAGAATTGGGTAAAAATTCCATTACAAATACTTTGCAATGGTTGACCAGTAAAATCAGAACAATTATCCAAGCCCTGAAAATGCATGCACTCCAGAATAACCTTATGCATCAACAGTCAGTGGGCCTGCTCTCATGCGTAAAATTACTCTAGTGTATAAATATTTCAGAATCGGGGCCAAGGAATAGAATGCCAGGCAACGGAGCCCAAAGACAGTTGGCAGTCATTCAGGAAAACTACTGGGGGTAGAGGTATCACAGCTGTGGACAGCTGAGTAAAATTAATAAGACTATACAAATGAAAGATTTTAAAAAACCCTGATATTTCAGACTTTACACAATGACACTGCTTTTACACTTTGGATGACCTTAAACTGGAAAGAAAGGGTCAAGCCATTTACAAGAATAGGAAATAAGCTGAATTTGGCTAATGGAAAGAAATAAAAAAAGGGATAAAAAAGAAGAAAAGAGGAAAAAGACATCAGAAAATCAGAAATTGTGTGTTTAGATATACCGTATTTTTTTCCAAGTCAAAGCTGATTATGACTCTTTAAAAAGAGAAAAAATTTGGTCACTGAGGAAGGATTTAAAATATTACTTTGATCACAGCAACTAAAAGCACAATAAAGAGCAAAACTGGATACAAAGGAAATGAAATTAAGAAAAGAAGATTAAATATTAAAATAAATTTGGTACCTTAAATGAAAGAAAAACTTGACGTATTTCCAGTCCACTTGTGATAGAGGCCTGTCTCAGATCACCTAGGATGTTTTTCACAATATCAGCTTAGAGGCTATAGTTTAGGTTTTCCAAATCTCTGCACTGAAAATGCACACTTCTCTTCATTGACTGTGTAAGGAGACCAGGCTCCTACCTCTGACACCATCTAAAAAACCATCTAAGGATAGGTTGTGTGAGTACTGTCTGGAAGCAGCTGCCATAGAATAAGTGGCAGCCTCTACTAGTAAATAAAAATCTAAAAGAAGAAAACTTATGGGAAAAAAACTCAAAAGAATACAATGCTTGAAAAGCATTGCTTTTAGTATTTATTACATATCTTCCAAAAGATACAGTAATATCTTTGCAACCGCAAATACAATCTTATAAAAGGACCAGGAAGGTTCAATAAAATAAACTAGAAGGATCCAGCTTGCATGTTTAAACACAGGCAAGATGACTAGTAAAAGGAAAAAATACCCTTTCATTTGTTCTATGTTTAGGTAAAGAGTTGGATAGTGCCAAGAAAGACTTTTAAGAGACCTACCCTGAGGTAACTTTCAGACTTCAGGTTAGGTATTCAAATATGATCATGGACTTAAAGATGCAACAATTAAGCAGGGTAAGATAGTGTTTACTCCAGGGGTATTACAGTGTAAATGTCCTTTATGTCAGGGGAAAAGAATGTAATTTGACCAGTGAAGGACATTCACACAGAATGGCAGCATCTACAAGCATTTCCCCATTGAATTAGGACCCCCACTTTTGTCCTCTAGATTGCATTAATTTTGGCTGTGAGAGAAGGTAATGTCAATATCCTGCTCAGTGTCAGGTCTGATTCACAGGGTAAGCAACAGGATGTGAAGAGGGCACATCAGAAGCCCACAGAGCTCCATAATCTCAGTCATTCCCTGAACATTTATTTATGTAAATAGACTTGGAGGCATGCCCTGAAGATCAAAAAGTAGCGTAGAGAAATTTCTCCTTTTGAACGAGACTGGGAGGTTCAACACTATTTGACGGATTGAAGGAAAAGGGCTTACTGATTCAGATAATAGTTAAAACAAAAGACAGCATTAATCTGATGTTTACATGGTTCAAATACGGGATACATCTCTAATACAAGCATTTCCTACAGTGGATAAAGAAAAGAACAAGCTCTCTTTGACCAGAACCTGTAATTAGGAAAGGCAATGTCATAGGTTTACATTCTCCTTTTCCTTCAGTCCTGCTTCTGAAAGGCAGTCAGGCTTGATGTTATGAACTAGGAAAATGTACCCTTACTGATGATCTAGACGAGAAAAAAAAATCTCAAACACCTTTGCCAATCCATAGCTTTTGAGCTTACTATCCTCAACTTTTTTACAGCCCACCCTTCTCTCTACAGTCAAAGAATCTTTAGAAGTAGGCTGCATATTTAGGGTCTCTACATAAAATAGACTGCACATTTACAACACTGATCCTCACTTTCTAAATTATGGTTGAGTCAGGTATTTTGTAGTAACCAACACATATAGCACATTAACCACTAGAACTACACTCTGCTTTTTTGACTCTCCAGTAAAGCCAGACAGAGGATAAATCATATTTCTGAGGGTTTTGCCCACTCCATGCTACAGTTCATTACATAATAAAGCAGGGTGCTATATGCAACACAATTGTTACTCCAGCGGTATGAGTATATATAAATTTTTAAAAATGTAAAAAGAAAAGGAGACATAGAGAGAGAAAATCAAGATAACAGGAACTGCAGGTCATCCTCACAGATTATAAAAATGAGGCCTAAAAAATAATTAATAATGAACAATGAACTACATCTAGTATTGTATTCCCTGCCTCTCTCTGGGCTGGCATTAGTTGCCATTATAAATTGAGGGAAGAATTCCCCAAATATTTGCAAATAGCCACTAGAGATTCTGCACACCAGTTAAAGTGTGTTTGTGAGCATGCTAACAAAGGCAATTTCTCAGCAAGCAATATGCGAGTCACCTGGGATGGTTAATGAATCTGCTTTGTGGTAAACTTTTTAGTACATGCTACAGAGACTTTTTAAGCATGTTGCTTTCAGAATTCTATTATTTTTATAAAGCTCTTTTGACTGAAGTTCATATTTCTTTTTATTCAGGAGATTCTTACAGTGCAGTTTTCACTGTGCTACACATTTAACTTTGGAGCAGCTTATTGCAAAACTGTTAGTTGTTATCTGTAGTTGAGAGTATTGTTTTCTGCTTTATTTTAAAGCGTGGAGGTTTTGTTATTTTTTTTGCACTGTTTCATTTTTGCATAATATTTAATCTGTTGTGCCTCTCAGAGAGCCAGACTGCTAAGAAGTTACTCTTTTCTGTCACATTCTGCAAATATTAAACTCCAGCTCCCCATCATCATTTACAGCCTGTCCCCTACAGAGGGCACCTTTGTCTTATTGGAATTGCTTCTGCAAAAAAGATAATCGCTGGTTACCAGAGAAATAACTGAGCCTTAAAGAGAGCTCAGACTTCTCACAGACACAAGGACCTTGCTTGCCTAGTCTTTTTAATTAAGACAGTTTTGTACTGTTACTCAGCAGCAAGCAATAATGTTTCTTTCTGTATTATTATAGTCTCTCCCAAGAAGCGAGGTGATGAACTGAAGATTGCTAGAATTTACATGAGAGGTCAATGAGTGCTGAGACAAATTAAAGAGCATAAGTTTAGGGGTTTTTTCTTTCCATCAGTAATTAAGGGATTTGTCATTAAAAAATGGTTCTGAAATGAGTACTAAAAACATTGTCTGTGGGAAAACAAGCTGTAGAAAGAGTCAACCATTTCCCAAATAAATCTTTCTAACAGACCTCCAATTAGTAATTGCTGTCTGAAAGCTGTTCAAGTGGAAGAAAGTAAGATTTTATGCTCCTTTTTAGGGTTGAATTATCAAATCTGGGCCTGAAATTTTTATTTGGGAAAATATCAATTGACTGCAAGACTGAGTCAAAAAGTAATTTTCTTCCTGAGTTTTTTTGTGTGCTATTATTTATGAAGTGTCAAGTATATCATTTATAGTGTCTGCTGGTTCTGAATAAAACTAGCAGTACTTTTCTTCTCAATACTGTTTTTCAGCTCAATCTGTAACACCGTCTTCCTTTACAGGCCACTTCACTAATGTGTTAAGACAGATGCAAACATCATTGATTTGTAAATGGCAAAGTGAAAATCATAAAGAATAATCTTTCCTCTGTCATTTTATATACGTCTGACTATTCAAGACAAGCTACAGCTGTAAAAAGAAGTATAAGACCTTGTATTTATGTGACTCCCAAACAGGCCAATACTGTGTTTGTTCATATTAACTGGGGGAAAACACACAAATACATGCATTGGTCCCTTTGCATAATGCTTTTTTATGGTGTTCCTATCAATAAAAGTTACAAATAGCCTTATAAATTTAACAGCAGGCAACCTGTTGCAAGAAGACTCTAACTTCCCCAGGCTGGTTTCTGGGACTGACGTTGATCGTAAAGAATCTAACACAAAACCCAGCAAGGAATGTGCCCTGCCTTCCCTAACATTTTTCTAGAAGACTCTTATAGAAAATGCATTCATGTTTACATTTTCAGCTTCAAATACCCAGCACAAAAGCATGAGAACACAAAAACCTGAATCTCTAGTCTAGGCTGCTAAATTAATTAAGCAGTACCCGTATTAGTGAGTAATACTTTAATGCCATTGGAAAACTGTTTTAGAGAGCATTTTAGCAAGCTCCTCCTGTGTTATAATTTTACTTCCTTTTCCTTTTCTAATTATAAAGCAAAGCTGGATTCCTCACTAATGAAGGAAACTTTTTTTTCAAGATTTCATTTCTAGAGATCAATAGGAATGTTGCCCATGTAAAGATTGCAAGATCAAGAGCTTGTACCTATAAAAATGTCCAATGTGAATATATGTTTTAAGACAGTTACTGTAATATAAAACAGTTCAAGCTGCATTTGCACTAGTGCCAGGAATGTTCCATGGAACATGATGGTCTACACTGTAAAACTGTTTGAATTGCCCTTAGCACACTTTAGCATCCTAAACCCCAATTCCTGAGTGCAGCTTGAAGGAGAGGGAGGCTGCACATCCCAGAGACCCTTCCCAGCTGACAGGCTGCTACTACTACCTTCTTTTGAACAGGAAAAGTTTACAAAAAGGCATATGTACTGGTTGGTTTTATTGCTTAGGAACATTCCCAGGCAAGTTTAATTTGCTAGCATAAACCTAGCCTCCAAAACTGTGTTTACTGCAGCCATTATACATCACTGTGTTTAAAAGTATTCAGCTATCAGCTCTTACTTGTAAGCTGTATGCTGTATTCTAAGTTTATATCAGTAGGAAACAAAGCCCTCTAGAAAACACTTTCTCATATACTTCTATACGCATTATTTTCCTTGTAATTGTTTCAGCTTGGTAGGAAAAAGTAAAACTTAGAGCTGTTAAGAAAATACTTGTTTTGAATATGGTTGTAGATAGAACAGATTGCAACAGCAAGTAAGAGACACAGAAGAACATTTTAGAAGCATCTAAACTACTGAGGGGCTCCATTTTCAGAAGAGGACAATTTTACCAGCAGAGAACAAAAGGCCTTCATTTTCAGCAAGGGGTACTCAATGATATCAACAGTGAAGACACTGTAAAACCCCACAGCAGGTATGGTTGAATTCAGCCCTTAAAATTTTTTCTCAGCAAGATGACACATTCTCCTTGAGAAGTAAGAGAGGCCACTTGGATGTCTTCCTCCTGGTAGTAGTGTATTTGTCAACTGGCCTAAATTTTCCAAGGAAGAACCAGTGAAACCTTAATTATGGCAGACCTCATATTTGATTGCTCACATTCATTGCTGCCATGTAGGAAACCTGGCTTAGTTCTCTTGTCCTGTGGGAACAATAGAAGCTGGATGCATGAAAACTGGTTTCCCACCCTGGAAGTGACCTGCCCCACTGGTTATTAGCTGTACCACAGAATGCAAATATGGACGCAGAAGCACACAGCCTCATTTCAGCCTAACCTTCCTTGAAGGTCCACTTGCGCGAATGTAATGAACCCAAGCCAAGACTGTTTGTGCTTAGGCATGGATTCTCTCTTCAAAAAAGCCCCAGCAGCTCTGACATTTGTGCCTCCATCCCAATGGCCAACAGTGGAAACCTACACACTTGGTGAATTGTGTCACAGCCTGAGTTGTGTACTAAAGGATTTTGGCACTTACTAAGTCATGAGGCAATTGGCAGTAAAAGTGTGGAACCTGAGTTTTGTTGTGGATCTAAGTTGCTGTGTCCCTCTTCACGTGTGAAAACAGAACAATCCTCAACTGCCTGAGACTGATCATCAGATAGAAGGGTGTAATTAAGCAAAAGCACAACAATTAAAACTCTTTCTAACCAGCTAGATGAAAGCAATTTAGATGGTGGTGGTTCATTTTTCTTGGTTTGAAATTTACATCTTAAGTTTATACTCACATGTTTAGAAGAACAAATAATAATAAAACCAACTTGCTAGTACATACTTTTGACTAAAAAGTATTTTGTGTGGATAAAATTTAATTATTGTAATTCACTTCCTTTTATGTTTACAATTTTCTTAAATTTGTGCTTTTCCCTGAAAATTTCCTTTTCTTTTCAAAGTGTAAGGATAAAATGTAGTTTTCTTTTTTTTTTCCTATTTTGTGACTCAAATTCTTACTTTCCAATGTCAAGTCCCTATTATAGAACTACAGCTGCACCTAAAGCTACGAATGTATTCAGGAACCGCTATCTTTATAAGTCTATTTTTATCGGATAAATATTCCAAGAATTTACTTTGTATAAGGACTTAAATACATAAGCCTAAAACCCAGTATTCACATTAATAAATTTCAATTGCATGTAAATCACTGAGCACTGAAGAGAACAGTGAACTCAAACAAATAGTCTTAATAAAAGTCTTTTGCTGTTATCCACAATCAATTTGTGTATATTGCAAGGGAATTTATTTTGGCCCTACTACCCCTATTCACCATAAAGACACTGGAATTTTTTAAAATGTTTTATATCCATGCCGAATGTTACCCTGTTTTAAAATAAGTAGATTTTTTTTTTT